>ML781623.1:41618-58998 GCA_009831015.1 Picea engelmannii | reverse complement strand
ATATATATAATTAATATATTAATAATTAATATATTTAAAAATAAAAAAATAAAACGCAAGGATGGTTAGCAATGATGAGCTAAAAGCAAACATAAACAAATGTAGAGATGATGTCAATGGCGTAAGATACCAGCTCAACGATGTGGAAAAAACACAAAAAGACATGAGTGAAAAACTCGACAAATTACTCGAGACTAACAACGAAATTGATCAGTTAATACAACAAGGCAAAAGATTATTGGCACTCTCCGAAAATGATAAAAGTGAAACAAAAAGAAGACTTGATGAACATAGTCAAAAAATTGAACAAGTAACGAAATGTGTCGAAGCCTTATTTGTAGAACCCTTAACTTATCGAAGACCACCACTAAGTCCGGAAATACCAGAAATAAATTCAGAAAGTCAAAGAAACCAGGAAATTCCAGAGGAATTTTTTTTGAGAAATATGCATATCCTTAGATTCCAAGAGAGAGATTACCAGAAATTTAAAAAGGAGTTACCAAATTATGATGACAAGGACCATAGAGGAGGTGTTGTTTAGATACACAAAATGGACATAATTTTTGAATCAAACCCCACGCTAGGTGAACAAGAGAAGGTAACGACAACCTCCAACATTCTAGAAGGAGAAGCTTATGATTGGTACCTTTGGTGGTCCAGGAAATGTGATGCATGTTCGTTCCATTGGAAGAACTTCACAACAACCCTACTTAAAAGATTTCATGACGAAGAGGATGACGACCTGTATAACAAGTTTGTGCATCTCAAACATAAGGTAAATGTAAGCGATTATACACACGAATGGGAGGTCCTAGCAACAAGACAATGTGGATTCATGGATGAGAAACTCATCAAAATGTACATATGTGGCTTAAAAGATTACATCCATGGTGAAATTAAACTATGGAATCCCAAAACTATCAAAGATGTTAGACATGCGGCAAGGCTAATAGAAAAAAAAAATAAGTTCAACAACCCATCATTCATAGACCCAGACAAGTTAAACAAATATTCAGATGATAGAACAAAGAAATACTCTACAGGCAGGTCTAACAAGTATGTACCACCTCATTTGAGGGACGATGAAACTGGTCATCAAGACTCAAATAAAAAATGGGAAAGCAAATGTCGATATTGTGGAGACAAATGGTCGCTTGGGCACAAATGCAACAACAAAAAATTATATACTTGTGAAGCAGAGAAAGAATCAAACACCTCTGATAGCGATTCAGATAACAAAAGTGGAGAGAAATTTGATGCTCCCAATACAGAACCAGAAGAGGCTATGCACAAGATATCCTTGGCAGCAATTACAAGAATAGCTCAACCACAAACATTAAAACTAAGAGGGCATGTAAAAAAGGAAAATGACACCATTCTTGTAGATACAGGTAGCACCCTCAACTTTATGGACATAAATGTTGCAAGGAAATTAAACCTATTCGTATATCCAGCCGCAGATATAAGAGTAATGGTTGCAGATGGAAAAAAAATGATGGAGTAGGAAAATGTCACAAGGTCAAGCTTCAGATAGAAGAATATGAATTAGAAACAGGGTTCTACACAGTACCCTTGGGGGGAGTAGATGTCGTCTTGGAATTAAATGGTTACAAATGTTAGGGACCTATTCTGCAAATCACCAAAAGCAATTTATAAAATTCAGATGGGAAGGAAGACAATACAAATCATACAGATTCCATCCGCCCCCACCCATATATCCTCACAACAAATGAAGAAACTAATTCGAAAAGGAGCACCATCTTACGTGGCACACTGTCATCAGATGGACTTATTAACAACATAAATAGTCTAATCTCAACATCCATAGATTCAAACATTAATTCAAAAATAATAAAAGGTATTCCAAGACTTACCTATGAAGTTGCCACCTGAAAGAAACATAGAACACATAATCGAGGTTAAGCCAGATTCAACACCAATTAATATCAAACCTTATCGATATCCTCACCACCATAAGATAAAAATAGAAAGGTTAATTTAAGACCTACTAAAATGTGGGGTTATTACAACAAGAAGAAACGCATATGAAACCCCAGTAATATTGGTTCAAAAAAAAGATGGATCTTTCAGATTATGCATAGAATATCGAGGGTTAAATAAAATAAATATAAAAAACAAATTTTATATAACCTTCATAGATGATTTGCTAGACGAACTCCATGGAGATAAATACTTCTCAAAATTGGATCTAAGATCAAGGTACTACCATATTCGAGTAAGATTAGAGGATGTACCAAAAACTGCTTTTCAGACACTCGAAGGTCACTATGAGTTTAAAGTCATGTCGTTCGGGTTAACCAATGCCCTATCTACCTTTCAAGCAACTATGAATCAACTCTTTCGCCCCTACTTAAGGAAGTTTGTTTTGGTCTTCTTTGATGATATTCTTATTTACAGTAAAACTTGGAAGGAACATATGAAGCATTTAGAGCACGTTCTTTCTCTCTTAGAGAAAAATCAATTTTATGAAAAACTATCAAAATGTTCGTTTGGTAAAGAAGAAGTAGAATATCTTGGTCATGTCATATCTCGAGGAGTCAAAGTGGACCACGATAAAATCAATGCAATCACATAATGGCCTAAACCAAAGAACATTTCAAAACTAAGGGGATTACTTGGATTAACAGGTTATTATCGAAGATTTATCAAGAACTACGCTCATTTGACAACACCATTGTCAAACTTATTAAAGAAAAATTCCTTCAAATGGGATAACAACGCAGAAGAATGTTTTGAAACATTAAAAAGGGATATGTCATCTACACATGTGTTAGCAACACCGGATTTTACAAAACCCTTTGTAGTAGAACGTGATGGATCAAGAATCAGAATAGGAGCAGTACTAATGCAAGATGGCCACCCAATAACATTTGAAAGTAGAAAGCTCAACATAAGGGAATAGTTAAAATCTACCTATAATAAGGAAATGTTAGCCATTATGCATGCATTAGCTAAGTGGCAACACTATCTCTTAGGAAGCAAATTTTTGATACGTACTGATCACAATAGTCTCCAATACTTACTATGAAAAAAAACCTTGTCCACAGAAAAGTGGATGGAGAAACTTTCCACCTTTGATATGGAAATAATACACAAAAAAGGGAAAGACAATGTAGTTGTTGATGCACTATCACGAAAAGATGAAGAAGTAATAGCATATGCAACAACGGTAGTAATTCCTAATTGGTTAGATGGGATCTGAGTCGAATATGCCAAAGATCATGAATCCAATTCAATAATCAACAATCTAGACCAAAATCCCAAATTTGAATGGAAAAATGACATTTTATGGTAGAAAGGAAGAATCTATCTAATTCCATCTTCAAAATTCAAAATGAAAGTCTTAAAGGAGTCACACATCGCCCCGGCATCAGGACATGTGGGTTTTTTCAAAACCTACTATAATGCACAACAACCATTCTAATGGAAAGGAATGGATAAGGATATTCAAAAATTTGTTGTCGGATGTGAAATATGTCAAAGGAACAAAAATGAAAATCTTATGACTCGAGGATTACTTCATCCCCTACATTTTCCTGACCAAAAATGGGAAGAGATATCAATGAATTTCATTGAAGGGCTACCCATGTCTAATGAGAAGGATACAATTTTTGTTGTGGTTGATAGATTAACAAAATATGCACATTTCATGGCAGTAAGGAAAACTGACTCAACAAAGCAATTCGCAAATGTTTTTTGCAAAAGCATTTATAAATTGCACGGATTTCCGAAGGTTATTGTCAACGATAGGGATGCAAAATTTAAAGGAAATTTTTGGAGAGACTTTTGCAAACAAATAGGAATATCCCTTAATATGAGCTCCACCTACCATCCACAAACAGATGATCAAAAAAAAAATTGTAAATAAATGCTTAGAAACTTACCTACGATGTTTTGTGACAGATAAGCAAAATAAATGGTCTCAATGGTTACATTTAGCTGAATGGTGGTATAACTCTACATATCACACTTTTGCTAAAATGAATCATTTCCAAGCGATATATGGTTATGAACCACCTAAATGGAAAGAGTTTGCACTAATTAATACTAAGGGCCAAACAATAAGGAATAAGCTAGAGGAAGAACAAAAAATCGTCCAAATATTGAAAGAAAACCTAGCAACGGCTCATAATCGAATGAAACATCTAGCATACCAACATAGGTCAGAAAGAGAATTTGAAAAAGGCAATTGGGTGTTTGTACGACTTCAACCCTACAAACAATTATCCCTTAAGCAACAAGGGAAGAACAAATTGGCTCCAAAATTCTATGGACACTTTCAAATTAACAAAAAGATTAGAAAAATTGCTTGTGGATTAGAATTGCCAGACAATTGTCGCATCCACAATGTCTTCCACGTCTTGTGTCTCAAGAAAGTGCTTGGGCAAGCTCAACCAGTGAAAATAGAAATCCCTGAATTTGATGATGAATGACAAATTATTTTAGAACCAGAAGGTATTCTCACCACTAAGGAAAATGTATTACGTTCCAAAACCATTAAAGAATATCTCATCAAATGGAAAAACCTTTCAGAAGAAGATTCATCATGGGAGTCAGGACATTTCCTCCGACAATACCCATCACTACCCTTGCTTTGAGGACAAAGCACAATCTTAAGGGGGTGGCAATGTTACGAACATAGTAATAATAATAATAATATATAATAATAAATAATCATTTAATTAAATCAAGAGGCACGTACCTCTTCATTAAATAGGCACGTACCTCCTCACCTCATGACCAATCAATGTTATATAACAACTGTCATGAAGGTAGTGTAATAATATTTTATCATATTATCAATATTCAAAATATTGTCTCATTAATAACAATTTACCTGTTACATTGCATTACTCTCTCAGAGTTGCTCCATGCTTAGCAAGAATATCACCAAGAGTATCACCAAGAATTTCACCAAGAGAATCACCAAGAATGTCACCAAGATAATCACCAAGAAAGAGACCAAGATGAAGAGATGACCATGCACCCTTATTCCTCCTTCCAGTTGCAACTGCAGCTCTCCACAAGACTTGCGCTCTAACTGGGTGTAGAAATGAGTTAAAACGTCCTCTATTTATATTAATCTGTCTAGTGAATTTTCTGGTTCGGCCGACTTGGCTTTCTAGTAATTATATTTTATGTTTATCTTTTTTCCTGTGGAGCC
Organism: Picea engelmannii; assembly: GCA_009831015.1. Lineage (NCBI taxonomy): Eukaryota > Viridiplantae > Streptophyta > Pinopsida > Pinales > Pinaceae > Picea > Picea engelmannii. The sequence goes on along the minus strand of ML781623.1, from coordinate 53,813 downwards.
GACATGCATTTCTGGAAGATAATATTCTAATATTATTTATTCTGCTAGGTTGACTTATCTTCTAGGGTTTCCACACATCTGTTTAATAGTTTACTTGCTTCAAGAATATGCTATTCTAAGTCATAGGTTACACGTGGAGGTTAATACCTCCCACAACTACCAAAACATCAACTCTCCCTCTTAGCTAGGGAGGTATTAACTAAGATGTTCTTTATGTAGTGGTCTCAAACACATCCATCCATCTCACATGGCACAAACAAAACTCACATGGTCTTGCAGACTAGTCTACAGATAGCATCATCATAGCCACACAGACTATCATATGATCAAACAAATCATGTAACAAGTATCACCATCATAGTTGCACATTATCCATCATAAGAAGTTCTGCACTTTCACTGGAGTAGCGTTCCAGCCTTTGTTGGAGTAGCATACCAACTTGCACTGGGGTAATATACCAACATGCATTGGAGTAGCATACTAACCTGCACTGGGGTAACATACCAGCCTGCGTTGGAGTAGCATACCAACTTGTGTTGGGGTAGCATACCAACATGCGTTGGAGTACCAACCTGCGCTGGGGTAGCATACCAGCCTGCGTTGGACTACCAACCTGTGCTAGGGCAGCATACCATCCTTCCTTGGAGTACCAACCTACGTTGGGGTAACATACCAACCTCAATTGGAGTAGCTCCCACTACTAGAGATCACATCACTTCCCGCTATTGGGGAATACATCAATTCTTGCTACTGAAGAAAAACATTTGGACCACTCCAAGCTTGTCCTTGACAGAGGCCTGGTCAACATATCTGTTACCTATTCGTCGATAGCAATATACTGGAGCAAGTGTCTCTTCATAGTCTTCCCTCTTGCTGGGAGAATCCTCTAGACACAAATAAGAATTTGTACATCTCTAGGCTATTTATCTACAACATGCTTGATCTTGTAGATCAACTTGGAAGTCACCACTGACTTCCTTTCTGGTCTTGGAACTAAGGAAAATATATGTACCCCAGTCCTTATGACTGGCTTCCTCCTCGGTCACTGTAACAAAGTCTACTGAAGCAAGGGAATCTTCCCATAAGATCTTGTGTCTCCTCGAAGCCTCTGAAGCTTTGATCTAGCCTTCTCAACCCATGGCACCTGTCTGACAGTCCTGGAAGACGTCTCTCTCTTCCAAATGAATATGAAAGTCCCTGAGTCTACATTCTCCCTCTGAAGCTTGACTCTCTCTGAGTCTGTATAATCTTCAGAGCCATTTTTTCCCTTTGTGTGTGATGATTTCCTTTGAAGTCTCATGTTAGTGGTCCTGGGGAGGTTGCTCCTCCCTGCTAGATCGAGAGGGATAACTCCCTCTGAACTCTAGCTCCTTCTGAGCTGGTACTCGGTGGGGTCACCTGCCTCACCACCGGTGGAGCCATGTGCTCCCCATGATATGGCTCGTCAATGTTGCATCCTACAAAGTTTCATGGGACCACATTAGTCTCTTCTTGGTTACTGCAATGATTCTGGGTAGGCCCTTCTGGATCTACTAACTCATCCTGATGATCTTGAAGAGTGATCAACTGCACTAGAGGGATTTTTTCGGTCATCTTTGGAGCCTTTTGCTCCTTACAATCAATCTCCATATGAAATACTCTATATCTCACAAAAGTACCCTTCTTCATTTTCTTTTTCTTTAGTACATGGATGTATACGGTCGTGTATACAACTTCTTATCTGGATAGTCTGCTCCATGTCTCAAATTAGAGACCATCTAATATGTTGTCTCATGCAACCGTCACTATAACTTCCCTCAGAGTTATCACCTATGACCTGCCCAGAACAAGGACAACAAAGGGAAAACAATGGACAAGAATAATACTCTTATAATAATAAAAACAAGAATGAGAACAATAATCACAGTAGCTCCTTCTCAAATCTATTGCTTGTGACCTGCCTGGAACAAGAGCCAAAATAAAAATACAATAATAAGCAATAAGAACAGCACTCTTCTAGTGTTGTGATCAATCATTTCTCCATGGTAACTTCCATGGAATTTTTAAAATAACCTTCCCGAGACAAGAGCAACAAGAGAAAAAAGTATAATAGCATTTTCATAAGAACATATCTATATCAACAAGAATAAAAGACAATCTCATGGTAATCATCATATTATTACCAAGGTGACCTACCTGGAAGCAAAACAAGAAGTATCTCCTAGAGAAGATGTTAGTTCATCTTGCGACCAGTAAAATAAGCATTTATATCAATAGTACTCACATGTTGTCGAGTATTCATTGTATCTAGCAGTAATAGAACCTTTCAAGGATTGCTGTCACAACTAGTAATGTAACAATTATTAAACTTGATATGTGAAATTGGAGACTTATTAATTTAATCAATCAAACTTGGAACTTAGAGTCTTGTCTTCAAGAAAGAGTGTTGTTGTTTTTCTTTTGAGTCTCCTTCACTCAAGATGACAAATATTCTCTCCAACTTGTCCCATGTACTTAAGACAATATGCTTTCCTGATAAAATTCTTAGTTAGGGAATATAATGCAAGTAAACTCGAAAATCTCAACCTTAATCAACCTAATACTTTGACTAGAGTCAGTTCACAACTTTAACTTTGAACAGAGGTTAGTGTGATAATCATAACTTCAATAGATCAAAATACAACTAGATGTTCATAATATCACAATAATGCCATAACAACTAGAGGCATATCAAAATAATCAAACCTGGAGTGTGTTGTTCCTTTGAATGTGTTGGATCTGAGATCCCTCTAGATCTATGATTGTTTGTTTGGACAAAAGATCCCTTCTCCTGCAAATACCCTTAAGATAATGATGCAAGTTAAACATATACAAGTACATACCTCCGACAACAGTGACAAGCAATGACGAACCCAAAAATTTCAAGGTGCTCCAACTGACAATCTGAAGATAGTTGGAGATGTGTTAGGGTAAGGCGCACTAGGACAACAAAAAGTTAGTCCCAATACTTCACATAAAATTTCACTACAACTCATACTGCAGCTCACACGAAGGAACTGGCACTGCAAACCTAGGTTTTTATGAGAAAACCCTAATTTCTCAACTTCAGAAATTAGCAGATCTGATATGGAGAAGAGATGCGCCCTACTTAGGTGATCTTCTTAGTGGGTTTAGTAACGAGCTTGACAATGGGGGATCTGGGGATCTTCCTTCCAACAACTAGACTGTTATGAAAAAAAATACTCTGATACCATGTTGGAATTTCGGTATGCTCGTTTAACCATAGACAATGTCACATCATTGTCACCCAACCATAGACATTCACATATGCCACCCTCGAGCACATTAACCTTTACTTAGAATAATTCTGGTAAGCCTACTCTAGAACCAACAGATAAACCCTAGCTGCTAATTGCAACAACAACTCAAGACAAGTAGAGCGCTCCTTCTCCAAGGGTAGCACACAAGAGAGAGTCTTCATATCCATAGAACAAGTACCATACACCACTGCAACAGTTGCAACTGCACTACTCTCTCAGACTTGTACCATACTTGGCAAGAATATCACCAAGAATGTCACCAAGAGAATCACCAAGAATGTCACCAAGACCAAGAGATGACCAAGCACCCTTATTCATCTTTACCGCTATAGTTGCAGCAGCTACAACTGCAGCTCTCCACAAGACTTGCGCTCTAACTAGGTGTACAAATGAGCTAAAACATCCTCTATTTATATCAATCTGTCCAGTGACTTTTCTGGCTGGGCCGACCCGACTTTCTGGTAATTACATTTTCTATTTATCTTTTTCCTGTGGAGATGACTTGTATTTGTGGAAGATAATATTCTAATATTATTTATTCTACTAGGTCGACTTGTCTACTAAGGTTTCCAGACATTTGCTTAATGGTTCACTTGCTTCCAAAATATTCTATTCTAAGTCATAGGTTATACGTGGAGGTTAATACATCCCACAACTACCAAAAAAATCAACAATTACTACCAGTGGCAGAGGACGAGGAGCTAGAGGTTCTGAAGGGAGAACAACATTCAGAGGCTTCCAGTTCAGAGAGTCAACCTTCAGGTGGGGAGGAGGAGTTAGACCCTTCCAACTTTGTTAGGAGACCCAAGTGGTTTGAGTAAACATTGAAGGATGCTTAGGAGTATGTTGAGGCTCCTAGGAGCACTATCAAGGAAAGCAGGCCTCCGAAGAAGTTTCCAAACTTCATGGCACTATTGAGTAACATCATTGAAGAAGCAACAAATCACCGCGTATATCAAGATGCTATGGTGTAGGATGATGTATGAGACATTATGTCAAGATCAGAGGGACAACTAGTTCCAGGTGGCAGAAGTAGCTTCCTTGTTAAGAGGGAGTATTGATGTTTATAGCACCAGACATGTAGTTCCACACAAGTCTAAGCGTCTAGATGTGTGGGAGTCATCCAAAGATTTTAACCTTAGTAATTTACTTTAATTAAATAAATTATTAAAGTAAAGTGCTTTTATAATTAAAGTGAAGGGGAGAGATACAGAAGAGACAAATCTATTGGACTTAGTGACTCATAGAGAGAGAAAAAGACTTTTGTTCAAGGAGATCTTAGCAAGGGTGAATAAGGACTTTCACCTAGAGATCAGTTCAGTCCAAAGGAGAAGGAAGCAACAACAAACATATATGGACAATAGCAGGTACAACTGTAGACCACATTGTACAGAGCCAGAACAACACTGTACACTACATACATTAGTCTAAGGCGTGTATATACACGTTGCACATGTGCGGGCACATACATATGCACCACACAAGTGCAACAAAGCGTGTACATATGCGTCGGACCAGTTGTTGGGGGCGAGTACATACGCACAATGCAAAAGGTACAAACATGTACATACGTGTTGTACAGGAAGTCAAGGGCATGTACAAATTGTATAGGACACTGATGTAGGGTCGTACAACAACAACATAGTTGTTGGGTTGCAAGTGTTTGCTATATTTTTCTATTTCTATTCTCCATGGGCAATTTTCCCAGTTTGGGAGCCCTTGTAATGTTGGAGTCATTATTTAATGAAAAATTGATTTGAAGGGAAATATTTATGTGTTATATGAAGTTTAGTTTCCAAATTTTGTTTCCACTATTTTATTTCTAGCCAGTATATTTTATTCTATGTTGTAATTTTGTTTATCAACAAGAAAAAACACAAGGTAATAAAGTATCCCCCAAGTTTGTAATTATTGTAATAAGTCATTTAATGAGTGGTCCCCTTATGTTATATCAGTCAAGAATATCCCTCACGGGATGAGACAACAAGTGGTTGTCCTACTTGCCCACTCAGATTTGTTGGCCATTATGGCTTGTTCGAATTAGGTGGCCTACGCACCAGGGCATCTTTGTAATGAAAAATGTTGATTTCTTCTGATCAATTATCAGTGGTAAAATGTGTAAACAAGTCCTTCAACTCCTCATTTGGGCATTCAGAGTTGGATTTGGGATTGTGAGTTTTATGTTTAGAGTAGAGAACTTACATCATGTCTTTGGTGTTAGACCTCCAGTGTTCATAAATGTAACATCCCCACTATAATTCCTAGTTTAATTAATGTATAATATAGGTATGAATGTGGTTATGGCCAAACGATGTAATATGTGAAACGTATTTTTTTATTTTAATAAATATAATCTGATACCAACTGTTGAGAATATAGATAGAGATGGAAATTGAGTTTTCCATAAGAAAAAAGAGTGTCTAAGAGGGGTCCAAAGGAAAGAATTAATTATGGGCATTATTTCAGCCCATTTTCCTAAATTTTATTATCATTGGGGATAACTTATAATTTTTTGTTTGAGTGTTTGAGAGCCCAATCATTAAACTCATATAAGAAAGTGGGTGTGTGTCACATCCCATAATTATTATAATCATGGGACAAAAGCATAATCAACATTACACAGAGTGAGCACTCAATTTTCTTGGAAAAATAGAGGAAATTTGTATGGGGGAATTAGATAGATTTTTTTACATTCAGTTTGGACATGAACAAGATGGGGGACTAGGAGAAAAAGGGCACCAGATCTAGAGCAAGAAGGTCAGGCGAATCAAGAGCATGCTAAAACATTTTTGGTGTGTTTTGGAGATAGAAATTGAAGAGTCGGGTTGTTATGCTTGAAGAGTGAACTCCTACGTGAGTTGCATTGTAACAAGAAGTGTTTGTTGTTGGTAGCTTTCCTAGCAACGAGTTCCCTTGAATTCTCCATAGAGAGATTCTTAGCTACATGAGCTAGAGAGACCCTGATAAATGAATGAGATGTTCGATGGACTGAGAGTAGTAAATGGGTACATTCCTTGGGTTTGGCAGGTCAAGAGGAAGAGAGCTAGAGGAAATTCGAGATAGTTGTAGGAGAATACCAATGAGTTGTGAGTGGACTGTGAGAGACACCCTTCTTTTTTGGATTCCTAGCCCCAGCTCGAGGGTGACTTGCTATTGAGATCTGGAACAAGAAGTCTATGGTTAGGTGGAACATTCTTCCCAAGCAGCTAGTTGCACAAGTATTTTAAAAGATAAGTGTTTGTCTATTTTCTGAGTTATTCCATGAGTTAAATTCTTGTGTTTATCTAGGTATGTAAATGGTTTATTTGTTGTTGTGAGCAAGTTTATTAGTTGCATTCATGTTCATTTAGATTGATGTAGATGCAGTTCATTATAGGTAACAAAATCTGGTTAAGTGTATAAATCGTGGCTGGTAAGCCACATGTAGCGAGTTGGCATAAAAAAATTTATTTCATGTGTATTCCCCGTAGTAATGTTCCTCAGTTAAGTTGAGGAGTGTTACATTAAACTTGTATTTTCTCTTTAGGTTTGAGGCATTTGAACTTCCCTCTTGTATGTAGCTCATCTGCAGGCCCAACAAAGCATGACACAAAACCATCAACAATGTGAGTACATACAAGAGTCCATCCATACACTAGTTTTAGCGTTTGGTGTTACAAATTAAGAACTTTGAATGTATTTAATGCCTTCTACAAACTTTTAAGGATGAGTTATTTGGTGATTGAAATGTGTTCTTAATACCTATTTTTATGCCTTCCTTATCCTTTTGTAAGTTTCTCTATACTCAATAGCAAGGTTGAAATCTGAGTTGCTCTTGCACATCACCTAAATTTTGTTAACATCTTTGATCTTTAATTTTTCTCTTTGATTCTGCAGTTCAAAGATATTTGCATGTTAAAATTTTGTATGCTCCCAACTTACATGGATAAAATATTGTGCTTGGAATGGTCAAACCATGTAAACAAAATGACATTTTAAATCCATGGCATAATCATTCCTCTTCATTTGGATATTTACACTTTCAAAAGTCGATGGTGCAAATTGAATCAAAGTGGATGTAATAAATAAGACCAGATATTTGTTAGGCATCACTAAAGTCCAATTTCTCCATTTGTCAATCCACTACTGGTCAGTACTCAAAACATGTAAACAAAATGACATTTTAAATCCATGGCATAAACATTCTTCTTCATTTGGATCTTTACACTTTCAAAAATCCATGGCACAGGTTGAATCAAAGTGGATGTAATAAGACCAGATATTTGTTAGGCATCACTAAAGTCCAGATTTTCCATTTTGTCAATCCACCAGTGTCTATTGTAAAGTCAGACAGTACATTTTTAGGTATCACTAAAGTCCAGTTTTTCCATTTTGTCAATCCACCACTGTCTATTGTAAAGTCAGACAGTACATCATTTTGTGCCTTCGTTGAAGCTTCTATTTTTATTAATTAATGAGGTAAAAGTTACACTCTAATTGATTTTTAGAATTAGTGGAAAAACTTGGCTGCAAATTAAATAGCATTAAAAAGAGGCTAGTTCCAACAAATTCACACGAAATATTTTCTTCTTCTGCTCGATAGATTCCATTTGTTGGTTATTAGTGAAATGATTCCTAATGGCTTTTTGTGGTTCAACAAGTAAAAGATGGCCGAAAGCAAATTCAACAGAAGAAAAATTTAGATTTGTATTGATGATTTAAAATGCTTCCAGGACTGACTCTAGTCTGGCACGTGAATTATTGCTGACCTGATACAAAATTGGAGTAAATAACACCTGTTGTGTTGATCTTCTACTTTGACTCTGCTGATATGGATTCCCACGAAATATACATTAAGCTTATGGAAAATCCGGTAAACTAACAAAGAAATAGTAAAACAATGGTTGAGGAGGACTCAACATGAAAAGAGAAAACATCTACAAAACCCTTGAGGTGAAGAAATGCATTAATTTCTTGGTATGAACGGCTATAATGGCATCACTTGTTTGCTTGATGATGTAAATTCACGAGATAACATTTCTGCAACATCTGATTGACCTGACTCTTGTAACTTCTTCAACACAGAATTCAGTGTAGACGAAGCAAGTTCATATCTTTGGTTCTTCATCCACTTCAGCAAATGAATCAACTCCCTTTTCTTGCCTTGTTTGATAAAACGAGAAAGAGCAATATTTAAAACGCCCTGCAATAAAGTCCCACTTAGCACTGAGTCAGTATCAATGTTATCGAAGACTACATCACAACCACTCGGAAGTTGATTCTTATTTTTTTTTGTCCAAGTTTGCAACAATACCAGTAAAAGATATAGAACAGGGTCCTTTCTTCAATAGAATGTTACTAACAAAGCGTAATGTTAATGCAAGGAAAGGTTTCATATTGTGCCCTGTCTACTCTCTGACCTTACAATGTCTGTTCATGCCCAGGAACATAAGTAAGGCCTCTGCATTGTCATAATCTTTGACTATGGTATATCTTCATATTGATTTATGCAGAAACCCACTCTAGACGATTAACATCCAAAAAAAGGGAAATGGTTAGAGAAGAAAACAATGAACCGCCTAGAGCATAAACACTAACAGTAGTTACCTGTTCTATGTTACAACCAGTGCTGTGAAATTCCTTGAAAACATCACTTATTATATATATATTTCCCGCTTCGGCAAAAGCAACGACGAATTTTTTTAAGCATGGTTTCGAGATGGACTTAGCATTATCCTATCAAGAGCAATGAAAATTGTCTTAGGATCACATTCTTCATAATCAATGACTGAAAACTTCATAGAAAAAGTACCAGCAGCTACCTTCATAACTGTGTACGCATCCTTCAACATCCTCCCTGACACTAAAATGTTCAAAATCTTTTCATGAAGGGCTTTTGATAACGTTTGCCTGTTAGATTTTAGCTGGTTGTATAACTTAAAAGCTTCTTCTGCCTGTCCACTTTCTCCTAGCCCCATAATAACAGATGAACAGAGTTCCTGCATAAAAGACGAATTAAAAATAGAGGAAGTAAAGACGAAACTGACAAAAACTGGGAAAAGAAGAGCAATAAAGATTCAACCTAATGCTTTGAGCACAAAGCACATGACCTTTCCAATTCCTTCCACCTTGTCAAAATCTTTAAAGCTGTCTTCAGGTTATCTAAGTTGCCAAGTCTAAATAAAATTATTGTGAACGAGAAGCTTACCTATTGATATCAAAAGATGTGCAGTTGAGTTTAAAGGAAAGTTGTTAAACAAAGTACCCAAATTTTATTATTTAAAAAATGCCATTTAACTTTCAAATGGGCACCAAATTAAAATGAAATATGCTTGGAATATTACTCTTCTGAAAAACTTTTAAAAAACACACTATGGTTCAATTTATTTTCTTAATCTTCCAGCGACATTGTCAGTGAGGTTCAACCTTAGCTTTTCATTGTTGAGGGCAGTGCAGTGAACTGGAGCAGCAACTATTTCGATCTGCATGAAAGATTGCCACCACTAAAAGCCAAAACCAAGACTGCCACCACTCAACCATCAAATTTCACGTTATTGGGTGACTTTCCTTCAAATGTGCACAATGGATTGAACTTCTTTGAGGACTGTCCAATGTCTTGGGAACTTCCCTTGCTGCCACGAACTCACTCTTCAACTGGAATCTTCTTAAAACGAACAACAATATCTCTTTTCTACTAAATAGCAACTGGGAACTAAATATCTCTTTTCTACTAAATAGCGACTGGGAACTATATCCAAAATAGATGGAACTGCATTTTCTCTATTGAAGCCCCAATCTGAAACTGTGTCCTCATTTTTTATATTGTATTCAACTAGAATTGAAACTCTTGGGCAACTTTCCTGTATTGGAAAGAAAACTGGGAAAATGTGTACTCACAAGTCTCGAAAACACAATTAATGCATAGGTCTGCATGGGAACTGCCAGTACTTGTGGGTTTGACGCACTGCTTGCTAGGTTGAATTGTTGATGGTGAGTTTTGCTTGACCCGACCTGATACCATGTCCTCACATTCTATATTATTTTCACCTAGAGTAACTCGTGGGCAATTTTCTTGTGCTGGAAGGAATACATATGTGCTCATAGGTCTCAAAAACACATGATTAGCGTGCAGTTCTGCATGGGATCTGCCAGTACTTGAGGGTCTGATGCACTGATCATGAGTTTGACTAGTTGATGGAGTGTTTTTACTCGACCCGACAAACAGACCGAGTCAGGTTCATCCCACTAGTTCAGGTTGAATCTGGTGAGTCTGTCTACACTGATCTATGCTACATATCTGACAAAACTGTTTGTCTGGGCACTCACTCTGTATGTCCTATAATTTTTGCACCGGATGTCTTTTGTTTCTTCTCATTTTCTTTATAGATATTTCCTTCATTAGCTTTGCAACATCTAAGTTCTTTGAGCACAACAACTGTAGGGGATTCTTTATCGCCTCTTGTAGGCAACCTCCATGATCTTCACTCTCCATATGCATTACTTGGTTCACTGCTTCCTCATATGATGTGGGGTTTACGACCTTCATCTTGTCTCTGTATTTGTTTGGCAATCCCTCCATGAACAACCTTCTAAACAATCTGTTGACCACCTATTTCAACTAGGGGGTCAACTCCATGTACCATGAAGCTGTGTACCTGATGGTGCAACCAAGTTGAAGACTTTTTGGTTCTACAAGGCAATTTTTGCCCCCAGCACTTTTTTTTGTAATTGGAATTTCCGCTCCACTGCGTGGGATAATAATATAATGGGTCTGCATGGATCATATTTTAGGTTAGTTGCCTAGGACTTTATCATTAGGGAATTCCTTTCATCGAGTGTTTTTTTTTCCTCAAGTAATTGATTTGGCCTAACCAGCCTTTTTAATTACCCTTGAGTTTTTCACTCCCAATAATCCTCCAAATTGGTGAAAGGTGTTCTAATGATCGAGCCCAATGGGTGACTAGGGTCTAGGAATATTGTAAATGACCATGCTAGACATCTCCTAGGGACTTGCGGAATTCCGTCTAATCTAAGTAATTTTTTTTTAATTTTTTAAATTACCCATTTAATGGTAATTTTAATTAATTTTGATGTAAAAATGTAAAAACTAGGTCCTATGGGATTTTGATAGGGGTGTGAGCAAGGTTGTCAAACCATCCCCCCACCCCCACGGTCCAGACTCCAAACTACGCTCTGAGCGAGAGCGTCCCTGAACCTCGCTCCCGACCTCCTGAACCGCGTTCCCGCCTCCTTAACCGCGCTCCCTGCCAACTGTCGAACCGCCGCGCTCTCGACCCGCTCTCGAACCTGCAGACAGGACTCTGGAGACGCTCTGTGTTAATATTATGATAGCTGCGGGAGGTATTTACCCCCACATGTGAACCTGACGAGAATGGAAGACTCTAGGAAGCAAGAGAAACCCTAATGAGTTGGATAATAACCCTAGAAGCCTTGTCGGCTCAAGAAGATAATTTATATTAGGCTATTAGCCTCCAAGAGAAGAAGTCGGCCAGAATTAATAATAATATACTGAACAGACACATACCCAAAAGGAGAAGTCGGCCCCAGCAAACTGGCGGGATTACTATAAATACAGGGTGCCAGTTCTCATTTGCAGCATCTCAGCAGTTGCAGACAGAGCCAGTTATGTCCAGTAGTTTCCCAGTTGGTGCGCACTGCAGTTGCAGTCTGGTGCGCAGGTTTGGAGGAGGGTTGCAGGTGCAGCTGCAGCAGCAGCTAGTTTCAGTATTGGCTTGAATATCTCTTGGCTAGGATTTGGACTATCTGATCAGCTTTTTGTGATGCGCTATCCTTGGGGATTGATGCGCTACTCTTTGTTTGGCTATCTAGCCTAGGGTTTGCTTCCGAAGGAATTCTCAGTCAAGGTTAAGGTGCTCGGAGGGAGGCTTCGGCCTAT
>ML781622.1:562098-616985 GCA_009831015.1 Picea engelmannii | reverse complement strand
TTATCACCAAAGTACTATGGCCCTTATAAGGTGTTGCAAAAGATTGGTACTATGGCATACAAATTGGAGCTGCCTGCATCTTCACGAGTACACCCAGTTTTCCATGTTTCATGCTTAAAGAAGGTTATAGGAAACAAGATCTCAGTTCAAAATATATTTCCAGAACTTGAGGAGGAAGGAAAAATCATATTGGAGCCTGAAGCCATCACTGACACAAGAATTCACCAGCTAAGGAATAGATCCATTTCAAAGTATCTCATTAAATGGAGGAAACTACCGACTGAAGATTCCACTTGGGAAGATGAGTCTTTTATACAGAAGCATCTAGAGTTGCTCAAGCGTTGCAGACAACACTTGTCTCAAGGGGAGGGGCATGTTAAGCCCTAATATTGGATCATTACCCCTTAATTGGGGCATATTATATTAGTAATGTTCTTTTATTTATGTCGGCTTTAGGCCATTAGTTGTAATTATACCTCCTAGTCTCCTATATATACCAAGGAAATATTTTCATTTTGAATCATCTTGTACTTGAACATTTAAGTGGGGTAAAAGGAGGTTGCCCCCTTGAAGAGGCTTATTATTTGAAATTATCTCTTTTTCAAGGCGTTGAGTAATTTTTCTGAGGTTTTTCTATGCTATATTGATATTTGGTTCCTAACAAAATGTGTGTATCATTGTTTAGCTAGATCTATTCTATGCAGGTCAACACATTTACATGCATATCCTTTACATACCAATCTATATTTGTTCCTTGCAACCTGTCCATCTTCATTCAATTTATTCCTGTATACCCACTTTGTGTCAATTACATTCTTATCCTTTGGTCTTCGAACCAATTCACAAGTGTCATTTTTCTCTATTTGATCCAATTCTTCATCCATGTCCTTATTCCAAAATTTATCCTTGTTGGCCTATTCAAAATAGGTTGGTTCAATCGTATATGAGAGTGCTAGGTGCAATTGTTCTGGTGAATGGATTCTTCTTCTAGTCTCAACTCTTGCATCTTTGTTTCCAATAATCTGATCTGAAAGATGATTCTTCTGTACTTGTCTTCTAGGTGTCTTTGGAGGCACTTGTTGAACTTTCTCTTCTTCTTCTGTCAGATCCTCTTCATCTTCCCCTTCTACTTCTTTTTCATCTTCTTCTTCTTCTTTGTAAATCTATTCCATTGATTCATTTTCTTCTTCCTTTTATTCTTGTCTACCTTTTTCATCAATTGTTACAATGATTCTTTCCACAAATTTGTTCAATCTCAGGTTGTAACACTTGTATTCTTTCCTTGGACTTGATTAACCAACAAGTACTCCTTTGTCCAAAAAAGAGTCAAACTTTCCCATTCTGCCATCTTCTCTTTTGATGTAGCATTTGCTTCCAAACACTCTGAAGTGCTTCACATTTTCTTGTCTTCCTTTCCATAGCTCCTAGGGATTTTTTTCAATGTTGTTTCTGAGAATTACTCTGTTTTGAATGTGATTTTTTGTATGCACTGCGTGTCTCCAAAATATATATGTCAATTTGTAATCCATTATCATTGTTCGAGCCATTTCCTGTACTGCCATGCTCTTTCTTTCAACAAACCCATTTTGTTGAGGTGTCCTAGCAACAAAGAATTGCCTTTTTATTCCATGCCTGCTGCAGTAGTACATAAATTCATTTGAAGTGAACTCTCCTCCATTATCAGATCTCAAGCATTTGATTTTTGAATCCATTTCATTTTCAACCATTTCCTTGTAGACCTTGAAGTTTTCAAAAGCTTCTGACTTATTCTTGAGAAAACAAACTACAATCATTCTTGTATAATCATCAACTAATAACATAAATTATTTGTCACATTTTAAACCCTTTGTTGTAGTTGGTCCAACTAGATCATTATGCACAATTTCTAGTGGTCTTGTCATCGAATATTCTTTTGATTTAAACCTGGTCTTTGTTTGCTTTCCTTGTTGGCAATGCTTGCATAAAGTGTTGGTTGGTTTCGTGATCTGGGGCATTTCTCTAACTGCTTCCCTTTTGCTGACTTTGACAAGGTTATCAAAATGTATGTGACCCATTATTTTGTGCAATAGCCAACTTTCATCTTCCTTAACTAGGCAACACTTTTAATTTCTAATTTCACTTAATACATATATGTTGCTTGAAGTTCTCGCAGCTGTTGCAACCAATTTTCCTGAACCTTCTTTTCTTATCTCACACTTTTGTGAATCAAAAGTAACTTTATGACCTTGGTTGTACATTTGAATCACTCTTAGAAGATTATGTTTCATATCTTCTACTAGTAGAACATTTTCTAACTTGGTATTCTTGTTTCCAATTATGACTGTGCCTTTTCTAATGATTTTAGATAAATCATCATTTCCGAAGGATACTGATCCATATCTTTCCTTTATTAATGTAAGAAACATGTATTGTCATGTGTTTTGAACAACCAATGTCAACATACCAACCGCGTTTCTTCTACTTAGATTGTAGAGCGAGTGTTAATTCTTCATTGCTATATTGATTATGCTTTCTTATCCATGTCCTTTTCTGAGGTTCGTGTCTATGGTTGTTTTTTTTCTGTTGTGGTTCTCTAGGAGGGACTTCCATTCTTCAATATTTGGCCATGTGTCCAGAGTTGTTACATTTCTAGCATTCCACTTCAATGCTCAAATATTCAAACCTATTGTAACTTCTTCTCTGTGTTTCACTAGGCCTTCTTGGATAACCCTTTTTTTTTTTAAATCTAATCATAAGTTAGTTAGTTTACCTAACCATTATACAGTTACATGACATTTATGGTCTTCTTTTATTATATATGTACATCTATGTACATGATTATTTTACTAATTGATGAACATAGAGTATGCCTTTTCTGCCAATATTTATTTATCTCTGTTCATCATGGTTTCTTGATTGCTTCACTTATTTCCATTATGTTTCTGTTGTTTTCTTCATTATGAATCTAACAGTGGTATAAGAGAATGTAGATGATCTTAGAGGCCTGTTGGTTTATCAAACCATGATATTGATCTTATGAGCCTGCCTATATTTGAGTTTCAATTTTAATCTACCTTTCCTTGAGTTTCTATTTTAATCTACTTGTACTTGAGTTTCGATTTTTGTACTTGAGTTTTGATTTCTTCACTACCTGGCTGGTAACCTTGGAAGTCCTATTTCACATAATCATCTTCTTCATCTTATTTCATATGAGGGAAAATATCCCCACCTGGGCATATTTCTCGTAGGACAAAATAAACTAGAGGCTGTTTTTAAGTTTCTGTGGTGAGGAGTTTCACATGTGTTGTTCGGATAATCCACAGTTGGAGTCATTTCATCGTCTATGTTTTGAATCTGAATCAGGATTAATTAAAACCCTAATCCTTTAACAAACCCTAATACCCTCACTAGATATTATTACCCTACAAACTTATATTAAAACACTATCAATTCTATTAACTAGATATAACTAAAACATGAGTGCTTAGATAAAAAACCTAAATGAGTAAGGAAACCTAGATTTCACACTATGATGAATCCTGAGTCAGATTCGAAACATAGACGACGAAATGACTCCAACTGTGGATTATCCGAACAACACATGCGAAACCAGAGGCTCCCAGACCAAATGCGGCTAGTTGTTTATGTCGTTGTATTTGTCTGTTACTATGTCTAATGCCTCCAGCAAAGGTTCAACAAATGGAGATTCCATGATGTAGTCCTGATAGGCGTGGGAAGAATACTTGGTTATTGCCAAAAAGACTTCACCTACTCCATCGATGTCCCGGTATTTGATCATGGAAAATGTGATTGCATCGATAAAATGGCCTTTGTACCTGCATGCCAGTGTAAAATGAGGTTCCAAATCGATTTGGGAGATGATATTTCGAAAACAAAAGAGTGCATATATGATCTTAGTGCCTGTGGGAGTATTTTTTAGATCTTCAGTGGGAAATTTGTGATCGAAATTCAAGGTTATATTTGCTAG
The DNA here is from genome assembly GCA_009831015.1 of Picea engelmannii. NCBI lineage: Eukaryota > Viridiplantae > Streptophyta > Pinopsida > Pinales > Pinaceae > Picea > Picea engelmannii. The sequence goes on along the minus strand of ML781622.1, from coordinate 613,018 downwards.
CAATATATTTCTAGGGAGATTTTCATTCGGCCTCCTCGTCTTACCTACGATAGAATTCAATCTGTGTGAAAAGTATTTGTCATCCCACATAGAAACATATGAAAAATGAAACTATAAACTACGTGTTTTCTCTGGCTCGCTTTTCAAGAAATTCCTCGTTACAGTTAGAAATTGAAGCTGCCCACTTTTAGCCGTCTCATTAAAATTAGGAATTGCACTCTCTCTTTTAAGGCTAGCTTTCTGGGTAAGGAGGATTTACTAACAACGATTTTGTGTAAGGGTCAATGCCAACTTTTAATACCAGCATTTTACAGTGCAACTAGGCTAGTAGAGCCGATTTATAAGAAAGTCTGATTGAAAGGCAAAGCCAACAGTGTAGACTTGCATCAAATGATGGTTGTAGTTTAGAATTCTTGTGAAATTTTGTTGACCTTCATAGAATATTTCCTTTAATATGTTTCATATTGGATTAAAAGGGATGCACTTATTAATATTTTTAAACTCACTTTTATCATGAATCATAAGCATATTTTTTTTTTATTAAAAAAAAGGGTGATAAAATATGTTTTTTTAAGGAATTATATGGGAGTTTTAAGATTGAAAATTTATATGGAGGAGTTTTCTCCATTATAAGTGAATGTTTTTTTGAAGTTATAAGGGTAAGGGTGCTCAAGGGTGTTTATTATGGTGTTATAATTTTTTTTTTGGTTAAGGAGTTATAAGGTTTTGTATGGAGGAGTTTTCTCCATTTTTTGTAATGAAGTTATAAGGTAGTTTTAAAGGTGTTATAAGGGGTCCACAAATTGTATTTTCAAAATAGTATTTGGTGTTATTGGTCATATCTCTTCCATATTCTGCATAATGGCAAGAATTGAAGAAATATTTACACTACTACGCTCCTTAATTAACTCAACTACAGAATCTACAATTGCAATAAACAAGTGCACTCTTAGTACAATGATTACTTGTTTACAAGTAACGCACAAGAAGATTGATATGTTCAAACTTCAAAACAAGTTGTTGTCTGATGTGTTAAGTTTTCTTCGACACCAACAATGTGATTTCAACAACCAAAATGACATCAAGGATGAAAGTGACTTCAATGAAGACATTTACTTGACTAGTGATGACACTCATAAACATGAAGATGAGTTGAATAAAGTCTGTATGTTAGAAAACGTTGCAGATGAATGTGACAAAGAAATTGGAATTGTTCGACCATGGGAATAATTACGCTTTAAGTGAAATTGATATGGACTAGGATACGAAAATGATGCTAACAACCTTTTTCATATTCCTAATTATTGCAAACCTGTTTTCTTTGTGAGTGGAGGTTTTTTGAATTATGATAAGAAGATAGAGCTTGAGGATATTGGTAAGGAACAAGTACATGATATTGTTGATGATGATGTTGCTATAGATATTTCAGATCCTGATAATCAGTTAGATAAAGAACCCATACAGTGCAAACACTGTCACCGGTTTGGCCATGATAAGTCAAACTGTTTTGATCTTCACCCATGCCGATTTTGTGGGAAGACAAATCACCTCTCAGTAAGGTGTCATAAGAGAAAGAAGAAACATATTCATTTTGAATGGTTAGGAACTTGGCGTTGGCATTTGGAAGCCAATTTATTGGAGCATTCTTATTGATGGATTTATACACAAGTACAACCGTACTTAATTGGAGATATTTCTACAGTTGAGAGACCTAAATGTCTTTTTTTGGATGATATAGGGTATGATCAAAATGACAGTCAAGGGAATTTGAATCACTTGTCCCTGATAGGGGGGAAATCTAAAGTTTCCAGTCAGGTTCCAAGTTTGATTTAGAGCCTGTGAAGATATGATCAAATATGCAACCTAGTTCTTGGTATGCAATCTTGTTCTTGAACAAATTGTTCTTGATAGTTTGTGGTCAAGTTAAAACCACCAATTGAGCAGAAGACATGAAGTTATGCTTATTACATTTTCAGATTTTTGAGCCTTGAGCTCTTGTTAGTTTATGGTCAACTTAAAACCATGTCATTTAGTAGAAGACATCAGATTCTACTAGACATTTGGTTTGTGGTCACCCTGACACGACAAAATGTTTTTTTCGTCACCCTTAAACCACCAATTTAGTAGAAGACATCAGCTTCTTCTATTTTTTCAAAGTTCAGAGAGCATCTTCAGCCAACCCTCTGAATATTCGTTTGACACATTTTTTATTGTCAAGTAGTGGCGGTTTTTCAGGCAAGAACGAAATTATGATTAAAGGGGGATGTTAAAAATGTAATCATAAGTTAGTTAGTTTACCTAACTATTATACAATTACATGACAGTTATGGTCTTCTTGTATTATATATGTATGTCTATGCACATGATTATTTTACTAATTGATGAATATAGAGTATGCCTTTTCTGCCAGTATTTATTTATCTTTTTTCATCATGGTTTCTTGATTGCTTCAGTTATTTCCATTATGTTTTTGTTGTTTTCTTCATTATGGATATAACATTTGTGTATGAATTTTAAAGTTGTTTATGTTCTTGCGTGTCTTCTTTCTTGTCTAGTTCGGCTTGTGGTTTCTTGTTTTTCTTCTTTTCTCTTTGGATAACTTGTATGACACACAACAATTCTTCTCGGTAGTAAACTTCTACCTCTTCATATTCTTGTTCGGCCTCTTCATATTCTTTTTCGGAGTCTTCTTTATCAGAGTCATCTTCATCTGATGATGAGATGTCTTCTTTGGTGCATAATCTTTTCTTGAAAACTTTCTTTGTGGTTCTTTTTCCTTTATATGTTTGTTTTCTATTTGAGTAACCTTCATCATTTCTCTTTTTCTTATGAGGACATTTGTTAGAAAAATTACCAATACCATCACAATTAAAAAAAATCAAAGGAAGCTTACCTCTGTACCTGTTGTTGGTTCCCTTGTTCAATCTTTTGGCAAAGTTGGTCGCTTCTTCATCATCTTTCGAGACGTCACTGTTGCTGCTATGTTCTATTTCTTTTTTCTTTCCCTTTTGCTTTGAACTTTTGGATGATTTGAAGGCTGCTTCTTTTATATCTGGATTTTCCTGTTCAATTCTCATTTCATCTGCTCTGAAGATTCCATGTAGTTTGTCCATGCTTATTGTGTTTAGATCTCCTATTTCTTCTAGTACTGATATCTTAGGGTCAAATATCATAGGAAGAGATCTTAGTACCTTTTGAAAAATTACAGATTCTTTGATTTCTTATCCCAATCCCAAGATTTCATTTACTGTTTCATCGACTCATAAAAAGTAAACTGCAATATTCTCATATTCCTTCATCTTTAGTTGTTTGAACTGACCTCTATAAGTTTGAAGCTTTGCTTCTTTGACTTTTGAATCTCCTTCATAAATATTTCGAAGGTTGTCCCAAATCTCTTCAGTGGATTTACAATGTGCAACTTTGGTGAGTACCGATTTTCCAAGACCATTCATAAGTGCATTTGTGGCTTTGGAATTATTCTGATCGAGTTTCACTGCTTTGTCATTTGTCATCGGAACTGTTGGTTTTGTGTATCCATCTACAATTGATTGCCAAATTTCAAATCCATGTGCCTGTATATATGTCTTCATCCTTATTCTCCAAAATGCATACATCTGTCCATCAAACTATGGTATTCCATTTTTATACATGTTGTTTCTCTCCATGATCTGCCTTTCAGTGGTTAAACTAATTTATGAAGGAACTTTCTCTAATACCAATTGTTGGATTACTAAGAGGGGGGGTGAATCAGTAATAGAGAAATCTAATCCTTTTTAACGATATAATTCAAGTGTTATATCAATGTAGCATTATCATCCAATATTTTCAGAGTAAATAAACAATGAACAAATGAACAATCATACACATATACAGTACACCAGTTTTTTTATGTGGAAACCTAAAGCATTATAAAACCACATATTGCTTTTTCTTATGTCTTGAAGAATTACATTCATTGGAAGCACCAACTTCCTTTGTTTTCCAGCTGCAACTGGAAGGAGGCTCCAACCCCCTAGTTTCTTAGGATACAACCTGAGGGAATCTCCAACTCCCCAATTGTATGGCTACAACCAGAAGGAGGCTACAACCCCCTATGTTCATTGGCTACAACCAAAAGGTGGATACAACCACCTCTCCTTGCCCCGTCAAACTTCCGTAATGTATAAGAAGAATGATGGAACCAATGTCACACTATCACTGTGAGATATATTGTTGTAAACCTATACCAATAAACCTACAACAAACAACTGTTATAGAAAGATTTTCCTCACCATTACTATATTGCATAGAGGTCCTTTTTCCATTTCTGTATGCAGACTTGTCGTCCCTTTTTATTGAATCTAGAGCCAAAAGTACATATTTTTCCACATATACATGCCTTATCTGCTATACATCATGCGTATATGCAGGCTTCTCCACTACAACCCATGTACATCTGTATTTGTGCCAGAAAATAAAAAATTGGAGTTGGGTTTCCATGTCACGACAGGAGATCTCTGATCCTTGTCCTTCCACATACTGGAAACATTCTGACTCGGCCCTTCAGTTGCATTTTGAAGACTATAAAATCACAATTCTGAGCTATGGAAAAGAGGAGAAATCATTCAACTTTAAGAGAAAAGTTACTCTAGAGAAATTACTTCATATTGAGTCTACATCCCTTTGTCCCTCAAGTCTGAACACAGTGTTCAGCCCCCAAGCTCTTTCCCTATTGTTGAGAGAACCTCATTGTCTCTTTTCTATGATCTTGCCTTTGGTGGAGAATTGAAGTGGTGGAGGCCCAGTTGGAAGGAACTTGGTTTCTTGGTTTCGAACCATGCCGACATGGAAGTCTGTAATGTTTTCACTTCTTCTCATCATTTATTAATAGAAATACTCCTTTCTCATCCTATTGGTATTGTGCAAATATATGATTATTATCCATGGGCATGTTTGTAATGTTTATTAATGGATTATGCTATCTGATGTGCTAACCCCTTTTACATTATCACTATATACTTTCTCTGCTTGTTTGTTAAGAACTTGTTGCAGGTACAAAGCTTTGGGTCAAAGTGCGTAATGGTGGAACATCATCGAACGTTGGATCGAGGTAGGCCTCTTTCTTATATTGCACATTAGTTTGTATAGAATATGATGGAATTGATTCGATTTCTGCAGTCATACCTGTTTGTTGTGGTTTACCCTTGGCCATAGAGATTTTTTTCCCTCGTAACAAAATTGGCGACTCCGTTGGGGAGAGATCTTCCTTCTAAGGGTTGAAGTACTTTTTCTTCTTGCATTGCTCTTGTTCCTTTGTGTTTCTTGTCATATCACTGCTTGACAGATTTTGTTCACTCTATGTCTGAGTTTTCATCCTTTTACCCTTGCCTGGCCTTGTTTTAAATCATGTACGCTCCTTTTACCTTGACAGTCGTGTATACACGTGTGTTGTCTCATTGCAAGCTACATATATATGCACTTTTCTCCTGAAGAGTCACATATACAACTTTCCCTTGCTTGGTTGCTTGGTTTAGTGACTGCTAGATGGGATTTGATGATTGTTGAGCCTTCTTAGGTCTCTGTAGTGCCTGTTGAGATTCTCTGGGTCGATAGGAAACCTGTTTGGAGTTGAATTTTTTTGGGCATAGTCTTTCTCTTTGTTTTTCATTTTTTTTTATTTGTCCTTGTTCTCTGGGCTGTTTTTTTGGCTGCTTGGTATTCTTCTTGAGTTATTACTTTTATACATAGTAGAATTTTATATATCAGGTTTCTTATTAGTCCATGCATTTTCTTTTTTAGTATATTGAAAATACAAAAAAATAGGCATTTTACATTGCTTTGCATTTTTGTCTTTTGAATCTTTATCGTTATCTTAGTGCATTTAGTGAAAGATTGCATTTTACTTTTGAATTGTAGAGTTGAAATTGAAAATTGCACTATTTTTAGATGCATATCATTCATTGAAAAAGTTAAAGATAGACTTTGCATTATATTCATATTCATTTTCTTGCGGAGTCATAACATCATGAGTTTCACTTCCATACCTTTTGATCAATCACGACCAATAAAATTTACGCTTTAAATTAAAATTGATTAACCACGATTTTATTCTTAGGGTGCACAAACTAGTCTAGGATTTAGTGCCTTCGAATAGGCTTTTGTGAGTAAACTTATCCAAGGCAATTAAATCAACATATGTGTATGAGACAGGGAATTGAGAAGTCCATTGTATAACTGGTAAGATCAGGATGCTCCGCTCATGCCGGAGTTAATCACGAGGTCACACGAAGTTAGTTGAAGGGATAACATCTAGATACTCGCCTAGTGTCAAAGATATTTCTGTGGATTTATTCATATTTGGGGATCTTGGTAGTGCCCATACCTCCATGAGAGACGGTACTTTCAAGGTTTTGATCTTTGCTACCCTGCCCATATGGTGATCCGAACTTATGACTGGTCACCTGTGCATCGATTATACAGTGGTTTATTAGTTTCTTGACTTAGGTATCTCATAGGTTACTTGCAGGGGTTATTCTATTTGTACCTTGGGTCAGATAGGAGTCAGACAACACACAACCTTTATGGAGGATTACCTCTATGGGGGGATCTGACTGACTAGTTGTTAATACCATGAAGACCCCTATAACTGATTCTGTTACCTCCAAACTTTAGCTGGGAGTCTCAAGTCCCTCTTGGATGAGGCATACCTTCTTTAGTAAGGGAGGCCACTCAACCACTTTTATCCCATTTGCATGCATATTGGCCATTTGAATTTTGGTATTCTCTTTGACTACTAGTTGGCCTTAGGATATATTTTTATTTTGTAGAGTCATAAGTCATCGTGGAGTCAGACCAACTTCCTCACCAGTCTCATCGGTTGTTACAGTTACCACTGGTTTTCGAGTTCTTGCCTTCTAAAAGGCATATAGTTTTTAGATGTGGTACACTCACATCCACCTTTCAGACTTGTGGTTCCACAAGGATGAGTACTGATTCTGGTCTTCAGAACACTGGGAGCCATAACACTAGGAGATCTTCGACTCCCATACCCACTATAGTTAATGGAACCCCTTCGACTCCTGCAACCGCTACAGTTGCAGTGCTAGAGGCTTATACCAGTACCATGGCTCGACATGTAGTTAATGCTTCGTCTCTTGCCTCAAAAAAGTTTGGGGGTTTTGGTCACTTGCCGAGTTACAATGATCAGTCCATTCCTATGGCTTCTAGTCCATTTTTGTATGGTATGCCTAACTTCACTTCGCAGTTTTCGACTACCATCCCAACTGCTGGCCCTAACGCTAGCCTTGGACTTGGGGGCACTACACCTCCTTACACTCCTTTTCCATTTGGTGGTTCTCATATCCCTAAAATGAATCCTAATGTAGGAAATTTCCCTACTCTTAACCTCGGGTCTAATCCTTCTATGGTTGGATGGAATAACCCAGCTGGCATACAAGTTCCACCCTATATCCCTACCTCCTTGGTGTTGATTACAACCAATTCTTTTGGCATGATGAATCCACTTCAATCCTTTGGGTTCCCACCTGGAGGAGGTTAGTCTTACACTTTGGGAAACCCCCAACCTGGATCTAATCCGGTTAGGGGCATTTTTCATAACCCCCATCCTAGATCTAATCTAGCTGGGGGAAATTTTCATAATACTTATCAGAACATTCATGCTAGAATGATGCCCAACCCATATTATATGAATCAGCCCAGAGGAGGGTCTTATAATCTCAGATAGGGCTATGGTTCTTACCAGAATCCTGGATGGGTTGTAGTTTTGCAAACACCATCTTTTGCGGGAGGTTGGAGCTAGATATCACAATCCCGTCTCCCTTTTCTGGCAATGCTCAATATGCCAGTCTTGTTTAAGTTAATGAACAACCCGGTGAGTCATGATCCCATGTGGCCCCTCGTCACCACCAAACTTCCTCTAGACATTCCAAAGTTTTAAGGGAAGAATGGAGAGGACTTGGTGATCACGTCACTACCTTTCACATTTGGTGCTCATCGAATTCCCTGAACCATGATTCTATTAGATTAAAATTGTTTCAACGCACTCTCATTAGAGTTCCCTCACAATGGTATATTGAGATACCTAGGGGGACATATGGTTCATTTAATTAGTTGGTGATGATCTTTATCAACCACTTTCAATTTCCCATTCGTTATGATGTTGGCCTCGAAATTTTGTCGACTTTACACCAGGACACCGCCACTCATATCTTGGATCATATCTAGGAGTGGCATAAATGGAGGCGGTTGATTAAGACCACTATACCCTCAGACTTTCTCCTAGAATGGTTCCTAAAGTCTTTGCACCCTTCTATCTCAAAGGACGTTGCTACTTCTAGGGTCTCTAATGAGGAAGACGCTATCTTTAGAGCCCAGTAGTTAGATTTAATATATGCTCAGTCTGGGATGTTATATCACCTTCTTCCAGAAGCACCACGGTCAAATTACGATCCTCGAAAAAAACCTGGACCTCATGTCGATGGCATTGTAGGGTTCACCAATGTAAAGTCCGCAGACTCGGCAATGAATTCTGCCAGAGGACCAGCTTCATTGGGGTCCTCCAAGCCCACCCAGTCGGTGTATGTACATTTTGTGCAATCATCGAAAAACCCAAATGGTGACCATCAACCAGATGGGAATAAAAGGATAGGCCAAAACAATCGTAAGGGTGGGAAAAATGGTAACAAACCCAAGGAAAAAGATAATAATTTGAAGAAGGATGATAACGATGGAGAGGGAAATAAAGAGAAACGTAAGGTGAAGTTTCCTTGTAAACTTTGTACCGATGACCACCTTACACATTTATGCCCCAATATCATGGAAGTTGCGAGGCTTTTGAATCTACCACCCATTGTGAAAATGAATCCATTCCCACATAACCAACACTTAGCCTCAAGCTCTGCAAACGCCGTAAATGCGGCTGGTGGGAGTCAAAACCCACCACTGCAAGATGGCGATCATGTATGTATCAACATGGTCGATGAGAAAATTGATATAGCCACACGCTCTAGATATTATATCTCTTTGAAAGCTATCTTTGGTCTAGAATCTCCCCCTCCTCCTCCGGAGATGAAATTACAGATTGAGAAACTAGAGCCACTGCCTCATATTTTGAAAGGAGTACTTAAGCTCTCTACCCACAATCCTAATGCTAGAGCCACCCAAAAATACTCTATTGTTGAGGACCTAGGCCAAACCCCTTGTGCGATGTCGTCTTTGGAGGTACTCCAGATGTGTCCTTCACAAAGGAATGCCTTACTCTCTACCTTAGGAGCTCTTGAACCTAGTGGCTCAAAAGTTATCAAGTTTGATGTCACGGATGTGAAGCCTCGCTTACCTTACCATGTGGCTTTCCAAATCCACGTGGAGTATTCCAAGTATACCATTAAACGTGTGGTTGTTAATGAAGGTGCTGCCACCTGCGTGATGTCCCTATTCTGTTAGAAATCTCTCGATTCTCTGACCCTTTCCAAGTCATCAAACATGTTGAATGCATTTGACAGTCATTCCTTCCGCCCTCACGAACTTCTCCCTACCTTTCCAGTATAATTAGGTGGAAAGGCGGTAGAGGTGGAGGTAGAGGTAGTTGATGTGCCTCTTGATTATAACCTGTTACTAGGTTGCAATTGGACTTATGCTATGGTCGTCCTCATATCATCTATCTTTCGTATGCTATGTTTTCCTCATCAAGGGAAGATCATGACCATCGACCAATTATCCTTTGCGTACTCTAGTCCTAATGCATCTGTTGGATTGTTGATCCCTTTGATCGACAATTCTCAGCTGACAACTGAGAATATCGATGTCAGAATGTATTCTTCCCTCATGGGTACTTCCAAATTCTTGGCACTGATTCACCATGATTACACCATCTCTAGTAGGCCTGCTTTAGCAGGGAGGTCCATTCCTTTCTGCACTTCCTATCTTAGTGATCCATGGACCCTACCTTCTCCAATTTTGTCATGTGAAGATCAGTCTCATGATGGCATGTCTATGCCACTATCGACATGAGAGATTGCATATCAAGCTGTTCTTGAGTCTTCCACTGATCCCGATCCTGTTACCTCACAGATGGACAAGGAGGATCCCGTTCTTATGCCTGTATGGGCCATCTCGTTATATAGTTCACATGATTTTTTAGATGAGACTTTTCCTTCGGATGAAGCCATCCTCGAAGCCATGAATGGTTCCAAGAGACCTTGGGATGATATGCATCATCGATCTTATTTTCTACCAAGTCTTGAAATAATCGAATAGGATGACTTTCAGTCTACCTTAATTGAGATAGTCAGTCACACCGTAGTTCCACTTGATACACACAACATTTATGATGAAGGAAACATGGTGATTATTTCTCCTACCATCACAATCGATATCTCTCGTACCCATGGAAAAATTGAAAATGTAAATATAGGTGTGGATTGTTCTCCAGAAGAAATTTTGATCTACATCGAACTCTTCAAAGAATTTCGAGATGTATTTTCTTGGTCATATGAAGAGATTCCAAGGATCGACCCTCATATTGTCGAACATGAGATTAGAACTTATAAGATGTTAAACCTATTCGAAAATGTCTTAGAGTTGTAAATCCTAGGAAGGCCCCTATTATTAAGGCAGAGATGGAGAAGCTACTTAATGTTGGCTTCATCTACCCAGTTCCTTTGACTGAATGGGTTTCCAACCCCATTCCTATGAATAAAAAGAAAGGAACCATCCGTGTGTGTATGGAATTTTGAAACCTAAACAAGGCTTGTCCTAAAGATAACTTCCCCATGCCTTTCATTGATCAGATTCTTGATGAGTGTGCAGGAAGCGAGATATTTTGTTTTATGGATGAATTTTCAGGATATAACCAAATCCATATCAAACCTGAGGACCGACACAAGACAATATTTATATGCCCTTAGGGTACTTTTGCATACCGGAAAATTCCTTTCAAACTTAAAAATGATGGAGCACCCTTCCAACGTGCCATGACTTTGCTTTTCATGACCTCAAGCACATAGTCGAAGCATATCTTGATGATATTGTTGCTCACTCTCGTAAGAGAATGGATCATTTTACGCAAATTCAAATTATTTTTGAAAGATGTTGTTACTATAGAATCCAGTTAAACCCTCACAAATGCACCTTTGATGTTAATTCTGGTCATCTCTTAGGATTTTTAGTTTATGAGACCAGGATCATGGCAGATTCTCTTAAGGTTAAGGAAATACTTCAGTTTCCTCCCCCACACACGAATAAACAACTTTAAGTTTTACAGGGGAAATCTAACTTTTTATGTCGGTTCATAGTGAATTATGCCAATATCACTAAGGGTTTCATGTGCCTCTTGAAGAAAGACACCCCTTTTATCTAGGATGAGGGAGCCCAGGAGTCTTTCGATGCTTTGAATAAAGCCTTAGTATTGGCCCCTCTACCGAAGTCTCCTGATTACAGTAGATATTACTTTAATTATATCGTTGTGCTTGAAGAGATGTTTGGTATGGTTCTAGTTCAGGAGGATGATGAGCTCCATGATCACATCATCTACTATCTCAGTCGAAATTTAGTCAGTCCTGAGATTAATTACTCTCCCATTGAAAATATATATTTGGTTGTCGTTCACATAGTCCAACGCTTACGTCACTATATATTACTTTGCAAGACTACAGTGGTTTCCGATGTCAATCCATTTCAATACGTCCTTACTAGGCGTATCATAGGGGGGACATATAATAAATGGATTCTCATCTTACAAGAGTTTGATATCGACTTCGCTTCGGCCAAGTCCAAGACATCGCTAGTTTTAGCAGAGTTAATATCCAATTTTCCACGATTAGATGAGGATGTTATCCATGTTTATTCATTTTCAGACGAACACATTTTCCTTTTCTCATCATCCGAACCCTGGTATGGAGACATTGTTTTATATCTTCAAACCTTGAAGTTCACTCAGCATCTCTTGCAAGATGATCGATGATGTATTAGATACCAAGCCAAAAAGTATACCATCGTCGGTGACACTTTGTATCGACGAGGAATAGATGATATCTTGCGTCATTTCTTGACTCACGAGGAGGACAAGTCTTTCCTAAATGATTGCCACAAAGGGGCTTGTGGTGGTCACCTATCTGGGCTTGCAACAACCCAAAAAATCCTACAAGCCAGTTATTTTTGGCCTACTATATTTAAAGATTGTATATAAGTGGTTAAGAAGTGTCACCCCTGCCAGGTGTTTACTTGGAAAATGTGCTCGCATCCAAACCCTCTTCACCCAATCATTACCACCGGTCCCTTCACCAAGTGGGGGGTAGATTTCATCGATTGCAACCCAACTTCGGCTGGGGGGCATCAACACATTATTGTGGCTGTCAAAAACTTTAATAAGTGGGTTGAAGCCATGCCTACCATAAAATCCAATGGGAAGACTGCATACTTCTTCATGTTCAACCAAATTATCGCCCGGTTCGGTATCCCAAATGAGATTGTCACTGATCATGGCAGTCATGTTCATAATGAAATGATGGTAGAACTAGCATATAAGCTGGGGTTTAGACATATTCATTCATCTCCTTATTACCCCCAGGAAAATGGGCAACTAGAGGCCTTCAACATGTATCTCAAGACCATTTTGCAAAAAATTGTCAGTCAGAGTAATTCCAATTGGCACATCATGTTATATCCCACGCTTTGGGCATACCAAACCTCGGTTAAGACTGCCACTGATTTTTCCCCTTTCCAGTTAGTGCACAGTGTGGAGTCGATCCTTCCTATTGAATGTGAAATACCTTCTCTCAAGTTGGCAGTCGATATCCTACCTGACACTTCATATTTAGAGCGACGCCTTATACACCTTGAGAGTCTTGACGAGCAAGGTCGAGACACTTTTATGTCTGTTGAGTTGAATAAGAAACCTATCAAGGTTCAATATGAAAATTCTGTCTGTGCTTGATTGTATGTTGAGGTTTACTTGGTCATGTTGTATGATCAAGCCAAAGAACTGCTAGGGGTAGGAAAGTTTAAACCCATGTGGCATAGTCCTTACATTGTGCGACGTGTCCTAGAAAAATGAGCCTACGAATTAGAATATTATGAAGGGAATAAGTTGGTCGAGCCCAGAAATGGGCTCTACTTGAAAAGGTATTACGCTTGAGCCCTAGGATTGGGCGGAACTCTTTGTATACTAATGTAAATTTAGTGTATATACATATTTGTTCTCCTTTTCTTTTGTCTTTGATTTTCTTATCGAGTTTTCCCTTTGTTGGCAGATGTCAACGGAGTCTTCAGTCTACCTAGGATTCACAAACGGAGCTAGTCATCATACATAGAACTTGGCTTCCACCACTTGGGTGGTTTACTCACCCAAGGGTCTTCTAGTGTCTTCAGGTCGTGTTTTCCTAGGGCCATCCATGAATAATGTGGTTGAATATAACATCGTCATAGAAATTTTGTACGATGCTATCTCACATGGTATTCGCTCTTTAGAAGTTCACCTAGATTCCCAGTTTGTAGTATGTCATTTGAATGACCATTACCGCATGCATGATCCTACTTTACTCCATCGTTTCCTATGGGTACGTCTTTTAGAACGACAATTTGATTTTATTACATATTATCACATTCCAAGGAATTCTAATTATGTATTGGATGCATATGCTAATTAAGTATTAGATTGGCATTTGTCACATTAATAAAGCAAAGAAAAGTATCACATCAATGTACACATTGTAAAATATAAGTAAAGTCGAAGATCCCTTTTTATATATTTCAAAATATGGTGTTCATATTACAAAATTGGGGATAAAATCCTCAATACACATATACAACCGATATACATATCCCATGACATATACACCTGTGGCGTTGGATGTGTTTCATGGTAGAAAACCATGACATTTTTGAGACACTGAAAAATTCGTACCCATGCTCTAGGTACACCAACCACTTGTCACTAGATGGCTTCAGGTAGATCCTCTACCTGAACCATAGGAATCCTCTGTGTCAAACAAGACAGGTTTCCCTGCACGTTTTCTAGGACTCTCTCCACTTCTCCTCCCGGCACCTCATCCCCCCGGTTCCTCCTTCTATGTCAAAGGAATCCCTCTAGTCATCGCAGACCCACATATACTATTACACAAGTATCTAGTTAATATTTAAAAACCATCCAAAAAATATTTTTGTTCCTTAAATACAAAAATACAAAAAAATGAAATATGTAAAAAACATTTTACCAATGTCACCGTAGGCGGCCCCTAGTGGAAGTGGCATATATGGATCTCCTCTAAAATCAATCCCCGTATAGGGATAGTCATTTAGATAAATGACTTTCTACCGCCACTAGAAGAAAAAATCATTGTTGTCGGGTGTTGACACCCTACCTTCCCCCTTTCGTCTCATGACCTCAATCCTTTGCATCATATCTAGATCGTGTGGTCCTCTAGGAAGGATATCCACTCCAGGACCCATACCTAGAACCCACTCGAAAAAGAAGCTGGAAAGGATAGAGGCAAACCCAAAGTTCCACTTACTCCCTTGTTTTCACTCTGTCAATTAACCTTTCATATTGGTCAGCAGTGAGGTACACAAGTCATAGATAGTGGGCCTTGCACATTCTACTGCATAAAACATGAGTTGCCTCGATGCCTGGTGCAACAAATCTGAACCAATAATCCTATTCAATACAAGCACAATGATCTCCAGGCTGAGGTTATTTATTGCCTAGATAGGGACTTGACTTCCCACCTTGGGAGTCCCTACTACATAGTGGGCATCGATATACTCCTCGATATTCATCCCACTCCCTTCTCCATGTGAGTTGAGGTTTACAACCTCTCCTTGGTGTGATAGAACAGTCAAGAAGTAGATGTCCTCTATTTCAATCCTCAATGGTTGTCCATCGAGGAGAAATCTTTCGCTATCAGGATCCCAATAACCAACCAACATCTCCAACAACCTCACTTGGGCCCTCATTCCTTTGAGAGCCCAAAAATTGTATAAGCCACATATTTTTAGAGACGCTTGATCCACTAGATCTTGATCCACAACTCCATATACCTCCTCATTCTCTCACTCTCTCCATTCAATGACCATTCTGCAAACGAAAAACCAAATTTTGAGTTAGAACCCTTCTTATTGGCCATTTACATACCTATACACAGCTTCCCTTGCATACAGTCACTTGTAGGGATTAATACACTCTCCCTGTGGTTCACACAATAGATTATACCTCGTCGTATATGCGACCTAAAGAAAGCTATCCTGTGTACATTGAAATTCCTAATTTATGCCCTCAAAAACTAAAAAAATGAAATCTAATTCAAAAATGTAATCCACTAAATTTGAAGAGGATGAGATGTAGATTTACCTGATCCAGATGGTTTGTGATTTCGTCGCCTGATGCTCCCACAATCGTCGTTTGAATCATGGAGGTATTTTTGGTGCAAATTGCACTATTTGGTTAAAAATCAAAATGATACAGTAATTTTTTATTTTATTACTATTTATAAGATATTTTCACCCACTTTATATAGTTTCATGCTATTTTTTCACCTAATGGACTAATTCAAAAGTGATTTTGAGTTGTCTTTTGTAGTTTTGACCCGGATTTCTTGTATATTTCAGTGTTATGATTGGTCGTTCATCACCTCAGTTGGGTATTTTCATAAACTAACATATAGGATAGGTACCTACTCCATCGTGCATTTTTTCATTATCCTTCGACTACTATTTTTTATGCCTTTTGTATGAACCCATTTGTTGTGACATAGAACCTTCCATCTATTATAAGTAGTGTCTCTAATAAATGGTAGAGACTTACCAAACATGGGTGCCCTATTTAGATCTCTTTTTTCATTTGGTTCCCATGTCGAGTTTTTCCTTAGAACCGAGAGTCCATTATAACTTGATACATGACTTTATGATGAGCCTCATTTTTCACTCATGCACATGCGACCATATTCCCTACAGACTCCCAAAAATGAGTCTTAGTTAAGCTCTTTTCCGACTCGTCTAAAAAACCAAAAATATTGTCGAGTGATTTGTCCCTTTCACACTCGTTAAATTGGATTTGAAAGGTCATAATTCTTAGTTAAGCTCTTTTCCAACTCGTTACCAAAAATAGAAAATATAGCTGAGTGAACTTATCTTTTTCACACTCGTAAATTGGATTTGAAAAGACGTCTATTTGGCACAAGTTTACCCCTTTTTCACACGAAATAGACTAATAGACATAAAAAAGGACATGTTTTTGGCGTTAAGTTGTGATTGCATCTCATTCCCTCGCTTGTAGTATTGAGCCTTTAGCCGGTTCTCACTTCGCATTATAAAACCGTTTCCTAAGCAGTCTTTACATCCTCAACCAAGAAGAGCCTTGTTTATATCCTTTGCAATTTAACACCCTATACCCTGGAGGAAACATCATCCCAAGTGTCCATCTCCAACATGCATTTCCTTGCATTGAGCATAGGTACGTTCCACTGTTAGAACTAGTTTTTCTTACTTGCGACACTCATTTCCTCCTCTGTATCATAGCATTCATTTGTTATGATAAAACAAAAAAGATGGAAGGAAAGGGAGTACTATATTATATTTGGAATAAGTTGTGTCACCTTTGAACAGAGCACAATGTTATTGAGTCCTTGCGTTATCATAATTTTTTGTTTAGCATGGCCTTATTAAGTTGATCCCGTTACAGAGCTTTCTCTACCGACTAGTTACTCTTCCAGTTCCCATAGAGAACATTTTCGATGCCTCTTGCATATGATAGTTATATCATTGGGTCTATGCTGCCAGAGTCTATCATATGTCTCATGCTCTTGTTCAAAGGAAGTCTATCAACCTGTGTCATCCACTCCTCAGAAATCATGACTTTGCATGTCGACCATACCCTTATTTTGTCTCAGAATCATGTGATACTATGGTCTTATCATGCACCCTGGCCCTACTTTAATCATTGGTAGGTCACCTTGAACCCACCAATCGACATTTCATCATTGGTCATTGACTAGGTGGTTTCCCTTGTGTTCGACAGCAAGAGATCTATTAACACTTTGGGATTTGTGAAATGTCTTGGATGCCATTAGCCTTATTGGTGGTTTCCTCACCTTTGTCAACAATTTTCATTATTGGCTTCTATTCATAAGGTGTTTTTCATGTAGCACTTACATTTGGTACACGTGAAAGACACACAGGGTCATTGGTTCGTGAACATGTTCTTCATCCGATCTCCACCAAATCATGCATCTCCTTCTTTGTTCCTCGCGTTGAATGATGAGAGATGTCTTAATGCTCTCCTTTCAGCAGGTCTCTTTCCATCAACTTCATATCATTTATTCTGGATATGGGACCTAGAGTCTTATGATTACCTTGAGGCTTACATTCATTAGTGGCAGGATCTCTCGCCATTGATAGATGGGAATACATCAATGTCTCTTGATCAATGGATTCCTCAAGTGTTCAACACTGACTCCTTTATTCACACTTGTAGGAATGTACTTGGTTCCTTGACACCTACTTTCATTATTGGTAGGTTGTCTTGCATTTTTTAACGGTATACCTCAATGACCAGTAATCAAACGATGTCTCATTGTGTTCGACCTCGACTCCTTTATTCACATGATGTAGAATTTCACCCTTGGTGAATAGTGTAGAATACTTGAAGACATCTCTATGTGGCTGCAAATTTCCTGAGTTGCTGCTTCCTTTTCATTGGACCAATACCTATATGATTTCAATGATCATGGGAGATCAAGATTATACTGCATGGTATACAGATATATTCAAATTGGTTTTGATATTGGTTTCATTGTGCCTTGTTCGTTACTATGAAAACTTTTGGCATGTAACCGCATTTGTATTTGCCTATTCATGGCCACAGACACTTATTTGGTATATTTTCCACATGGATATGCATTGTATTCTTGGAAGCCATGTATGCAAAGTTAGTACAAAATGTAATGAGAAATCGAGTTCATCCAGTTGGTTCTCTACTACTCCACTCCTGGGTTATTTATAATGTATTTTGACCATCGCAGATACTCCTCTAATCTCACACATTAGGGGGCATCTATTATGGAAAGATTTGCCTCACCATTACTATCTTCCATAGATGGCCTTTTTCCATTTCTCTATGCAGACTTGTCATCCCTTTTTGATGAATCCAGAGCCAAAAATACATATGTTTCCACATATATGCGCCCTATCTTCTATACATCATGCGTATACGCAGGTTGCTCCACTACAGCCCGTGTACATTGGGATTTGTGCCAGAAAATACAAGCATGGAGTTGGGTTTCCATGTCACGACAATAGATATTTGATCCTTGGCCTTCCACATACTAGAAACGTTCCAACTCGGCCCTTTAGTTTCATTTTGAAGACTATAAAATCACAATTCTGAGCTATGGAAAAGAGGAGAAATCATTCAAATTTAAGAGCAAATTTACTCTAGAGAAATTAGTTCATATTGAGTCTGCGTCCCTTTGTCCCTCAATTATGAACATAGTGTTTCGCCCCCATGATCTTTCCCTATTCTTGAGAGAACCTCATTGTCTCTTTTCTATGAGATTTCCTTTGGTGGAGGCCCATATGGAAGGAACTTGGTTTCTTGGTTTCGAACCGTGCCAAAACAGAAGTTTGTAATGTTGTCACTTATGTTGATCATTTATTAATAGAAATACTCCTTTCCCGTCCTATTGGTATCGTGAAAATATATGATTATTATCCATGGGCATGTTTGTAATGTTTATTAATGGATTATTCTATCTGATGTGCTAACCCCTTTTACATTATCACTATATACTTTATCTGCTTGTTTGTTAATAACTTGTTTCAAGTACAAATCTTTGGGTCAAAGTTCTCAACGGTGGAACATCATTGAACGTTGGATCGAGGTAGGCCTCTTTCTTATCTTGCACATTAGTTTGTATATCATATGTTGAAATTGAGTCGATTTCTGCTGTCATACATGTCTGTTGTGTTTTACCCTTGGCCATAGAGAGTTTTTCCCTCATAAAAACAACCTGTACCAATAAACTAAACCATGCACCAACCATGCATCAACTTGTAACTCAACCTATAATCAACCTGTACCATAAACAAGTGCATCAACCATGCACCAACCTGTACCTCAACCTCAACCAACATACCTCATCAATTTCATCATCCAAATATGATTTGTAACTCTGTAATATACCTAGTGTATATGATCACATACCTTCAAACCTTCCTTAACTTTAACAACACGAGATTAGAATTCTCATCAAACTTTACTTTAGTCTCACATGACTAGTTTTGGATTAGTCAACAACCCTAACTTGAAATAATCATAACTATGTACCTTTAATAAATAACGAAATGAAAATAGTACACAATGTTCTTCAATGAGCTTTATGCAATTCCTCTAGGTGTCACTACTTAGAACCTCCCATAAAAGGAGTTATAGAAAAAATGACATACCTTTTTGAATTCTGGCGTATTCTAGAGAGAGAACTTGTAGAGCATGCCCCACATGGAATATTTTTTTTATGGATATGAACATTGTACACATAATAATATAGACCGTATTATAACCAAAACATCTAGTCTTACTTAATTTGGATCTATTATGAAGACGTTATGATGTTTTTTCCCGAAACACCTGTTCTAGACTCGTTTCAGGACTAGACACAAACCCTATTTTCCACGGAGTGTAACTCCAAAAATACAACAACCCACAAGCTGAAATTTGTATGACAACCAATTTGATATGTCTCCTCAATGGCCTCTCAATTTCACTATTTGAATCATTCTAGAAAAAAAAGGTTATTGCAAAAATGGTGAGATGACCTATAAATAACATACCTTAGAAAGCATCATCAAAAGAATTTATCCTCCTTTGAATTTCAGCCTTATTTACTTCACCTTCCCTCTGAAATTCATATTAGATATCCTTTGGTTACCTTATTCACCTGTAGATATTCAATATTCTCAAGTGTGATTGAAATGAGAGAGCCTTGCCTCTTATTTATACTTTCATGTAGCTTTCTTAAAAGCATCTTCTAGACCACTTTCTCCACATAGTCACCTATGTCCAACTTTGCCCAATTTTCCACTTGTCCATATATCCAATAGCCACTGGACTACTTAACCCATTTTCCTCATTTTATATTTAACCTTCTTATAACCACTTTCCATAATTAGAAAGTTCTTCATTTTCTTTATTATTTAAATAATCCTCCTTGACTTTGTCACTTCACTTTATTATTTAAATAATCCTCTTTGACTTTGTCACTTCACTTTATTATTTAAATAATCCTATTTGACTTTGTCACTTCACTTTATTATTTAAATAATCCTCTTTGACTTTGTCACTTCACTTTATTATTTAAATAATTTATTCTTTGCAAGAACTTTGACTTCTTTGATCTTTTGGGTTTCAAGAAAACATATGAGGGTCCTCCAACTTTGTAAGGCCATAACTCTCAAACCGTGAGGCGTTATGTGAAGTTCCACATACCGCCAGAAATGGAATGAAATGTACTATCCATCTAGAATAGTCTTACCTATAAATACATAAAAAATCATACCATTATACATCAAACAAATGTGGATCCATTACCCAAACCTTTGTGCTACTAGAATTCACTACCGAACTTTCTTCAAGGGTTGACATCAATGACAACCAACCCAATTAATCAACAAAACCCAAAAAGATAGTTTGATACCTGGGAGTTGAAGATATTCTGAAAGGAGTTACTCTTATGAATCCTTCTTTTTCCTGAGGCCTATTTGTTTCTGTCAATCATTGATTTTGAAATATGAATCTTCACGGTGGAGGAGTGTCCCTGTAATCTTCCTTGTAGGTCTTCCTATCCCCTTTGATTGTTTATGCATAAATTTTTCGATATTTTTCTTGTTCTTTTGCTTTGGAGCTTGATCCCTTTTCTTTCTGATTGTATCCAAGTTTGGACTTGTCATGATTAGGCCTTTGACTGTTGATAATGTCATCCAAAACTTTTGAGCTTCTCTGGATATTTTTCTTTTGAATATCCTTTCTCAATGTGAGTGTTGGTTATTATTCTTTATATATTTGAGTTTGTATATTTAACTTGTTTGACCCAAGGTTCATGTCTACTGGCGTTCCAACAAAGCCTCTAAAACTATTGTCCCTCCTGGTAAACCAAAAGGCAATGCAATGCATAGAGTGCACTGTGTAGTATCACCCAAGATAGTCTTCATGGGTGGATGCAATACTCATGTGTTTGCAGCCCAGGATTGAGTGGATATCTGAGAATTGTGTGCTGAGATTTCTATTTTAACTTATTAATGAAATAAAATGTCATTCATGATTATGCATGGAATATAATAAAATCATTCATTTAACATATAAAAAACTATTGAAACAGTAAGGAAACACATACATTCATCACATAACACAAGTTTATCATGGTTCACCCCTCCTAGGCTACATACACAAAGATCTGGCCCTCAAGCTCTGTTATTATAGTAGTTCCATGAATACAACGCCATGCGATTTACAAATCTTCATAGTCGGGTCAATATCTATTATGAGGAAGATTAGAATGCATCAGGATACTTAGCTAATGATATAACCCTCAAGATCCACCCTCCTTCCTCCTCTCTAGTTTAATAGCTTACAAAATTGGGTCGTATAGAAAAATATTACAACTAGCTATCAAAACAAGACTCCTCCTCTAGACTCGTTATATCCCTTTCGAATATGGTATCCACTTTTCCACTCTCTCTATGAGACCTAGGTATCTATATTTATACATTTTTGGCTCACCAACCATTACAATGTATTGCAAAAACCCCAACCCTAATGTCATTAGGTATTCCATCCATGCGTATGTGATGTTCTTACTTCCAACTGTCGCTTTTCTTGTGCATGCCTTATTTCCAAAAATAACATTTCTTTCCGCTTTGGTATGCTTCCAACAGACCCCCAACACTGACATTTGGCTCATCCTGATCCACCTAACCTATGTGTGCCTTGTCAATCTCCCTGGTGATCGCTTGGAACTTCTCCCTGAGCTTCACCTCTTGCGTTTGAGCCTGTGCGATATTCTCCTTGATTGTGTCCACTGTCTATATGACAATATCATCACTCAAAAACCTTACACACTCTACCTGGGTCTATGCCATATATGTCTTGGCTTCCTCTACCTATACAATGACCTCTTCTACTCGCTCTTGGAGCGGTTCCATTTGAGACTGATGCTCCTTTTTTCTGCATCTGTGTAGTGGTGAGTTCTTTCAGTAATCTCTTCATATCTTGTGACCCTTTGATGCGCTCTGTGATGGAAATTGTCTTTTGCCTATGCTTAAGGTCTTGGATAGTTTCACTTATCCTTTCTTCTTCCTTGTCCCATCATTGCATTTGTTGATTCTCTTCTAGATTTTTCCATAGTTGTGTTACTTTGTTGAACATATCAGCTGCTGTGTGGACCTATCGTTCCATCTCCTGTATTTTCTCTGTTGCCTCCTTCTTCCTTTGCTCCCTTACCTCTGGTGGCATGGTAGGTGTGAGTTAATCATAGAGATTCTTGATGTCCTGTTGATATTGATCGATTGTCTGCAAAATCTGATCAATCTTCTGTTTGTATGAGTTCATCCCTCTGCGTAGTCTTTAGAATCTTCTCATAAGCTCTGACCACTTTTTGTTCTAATCCATTCATGTGTTCTCTCTCCTCTTTGGTCTCGAACTTGGATTTCTCATATATCAATTCCAACTCATTCTGTTTGTCCTTTACCTACTGTAACTCAACTGTGTATGTGTGTGTACGATACTGTACCTCCTGGGTAAAACTAACCTACAGTTTATATAGGGCCTTGGTTGATATGCGTGGAAATATCAACTGTAATTGAGCCAAGTCCTTTAGGGGTGTTTTCCCCATGATCTCGTCCATGCACAACATACTGTGTGTAATGTGAAATGTTGCACTCAACTACGGTATTGTCTGGACCGTATCCCGCTCACTTGCTTCAGGTTATTCTCTTGTCTGTGATGCTGATGGCCCCTTTTCTATGCTGCTGCCAGCTGGATATGCTTCCCCGGTCCACTTTTGAAGTTGTCCCATGTCTACCAACTCCTCTTGAATTATGTCCCTATGGTGGACAACATTCTCAAAATCCTTAGATGTGTGATCCTAAACTATTTGGGCCACCATTTCTTCATCATCCTTCGTAATCATGTATTTTGGAGGTGTTCTCTATGCCTTCATCTTCTTATGCGCACCCCCTTTCTGAGTATCTAGTCTCTTAGTCGGGCATGGTTCTTGTTGATTAGGACTTGGTGTAGTCCCCTATGCTGCCTTGGCCTATTTTTGTTGTACTTGGGGTAGCAATGTATTATTCTTCTTCCCCTTCTGGGTTCTTATCTTGGATGTCTCCCCTTTCATCTGCTTTGGCTTGGTCTAGCCCGTCCTTGGTTTCTTGGGTACTGTGACCTCCTGGGGTTGTGTTTCTTCCTACCCTTCATCCTCGACATTTTTATGTTATTTCCTTGCTTCCTCCTCATCTTCCCCTATATGTATGTCTCGAGTGATGATTGGAATCCTCTAATCATCCTCCCAATCCTTGATATCCATCTCTATGTCACCCTCCATGATGAAATAGCACACTTGTAGCCACTTCTTGTTGGGGTCCTTCCATGCCTAGATCCACATTGCATGTCAAGTGGCCTTGAATTTAGCTATGTGGTGATAGTATGCAAATTCCTGTGGTGTTATTCTCCATATTTTGGTGATGGTATCCTATAGATCACGAAGATATCCTTTGAATATAGATGCATTCATATTTCTATTCCTGGCAACTGAAGTGGCGCCAAGCGATAAATATCTCGCTCCATGATTGGGTTTGGGTCTGTTGGAGAAAAATACATATTTTGGTTGCTTCCATCCCATAATGGCTATCACCATGATTAGCCATGAGTAATGAAATTATGTTCCTAGATCTTGCACATCCTTGCAGTCATATAGAAACAAACTCAAAAGATAAGGGGCCCAACTGAATGTGGTTCCCTCGACACACCGTGCTGCAACTGCGAAAACCCCGACCGAGAATTCCTCATTGCAACATTTTCTGAGTAGCTTGCAGGTCATGATTTTTGTGGCCATCTTTTTCACAACGTCACTGATCTGTTTGATGATTATTCTATGCATCCTCCTTTTAGTGCCGTATTTCTTGTTCATCTCCTGAACGAGTTCTTTCTCCTTTGTCTTATCGTCGAGAAATTGTGCATGATCCATGCCCCATGATGGCAGCCCTATTATGTGTGCAATGAGATCTACATCTATTGAGATGAGCTTGTCTAACCATATACCTCCACCATGTGTGACCACCATCAACTTTTTGACGCAATTGTTGGAGTATTATCCTCTACAAAAGTGTGGTAGTTCCAACACACCTAAAATCCCCATTTTTGCCAATCCTGGTACCCACTGGAGTGGTAGATGAACCAGTGCCCCAAACGAGTCTATACCCACAATTTGTAGGTAGACTTGCTTCGTGAACTATGGGAGCTTGTCCGTGTCAGTGACATCATGGTATGAGTACTTTAGTTTTTCTACATATCCTAATAGATCTGCTATTACCCTAACCCCTTCTGGTATGCGTGGAAAAATAATTGTTGTTGCGGGTTGTTTGCATGGTTACCTAGGTATTGTGTGTTTGTCCTTTCGTGGTGGTGGTTTACTTGAGGTCCCATCTTCCATTGGTCATTCTTTGACATACTGTTCCGGCCAGCTCATGACATCTTCCATTTCTCCCTCCTGTGGATGTTTCGACATGGTTTTCTATGATTCATCTGGCTCGACTACTGCTTCTTGATTCAGAGTCATCCCATTAACTCTCACGGCTTCTTCAGGGTTCTCTGGTTGCACTTGACCAGCTGTGTCCTCATTTTTTTGACCCTTCCCCTCTTCTGGCCTATCCACGTTCATGCCTATTAGTGTCGTCTGCTGGGTTCCCTCCATAATGGGTGTGGGGTTAACTGGTGATGTATCCAGTGATGGAATTTTGTCTACATTTAATACCTCTGGCAGTTTTTGTTCACTTTCCTACAATTGTACTTGTGCCCTAGTCTTGACTCTGGACTTTTTGGCACTCTGGCTCGGTTTGGATTGTTTGGGTGGTTCCATGGTGGTGAAATTCAATCATTCGTCAAGATCAGTGGCCACTGCAACCTCTGTGAACTTTTCTCTGTTCTTTGTATTCTCTATCTCCCTTTGTTTCTTCTAATTTCGCAATAGGCTTTTGTCTCTCGCATCCTTGATTTGTATGGGTATCGTATGAATCTTGTCAACGATGCTTTCTTTATTATGGATTCAATGAAACTATGATTCCTTCATACTTTCCATTATTCTCCCTCACCGTCTCCAGTTTGCATGATTAATGCAGCATCCCATCGGTCATTTCCGACATTCAATTTTACTTGAATTCATCATTTATTACTTCTTTCATCATTTTTACGTTTCTCGCTTGTTTCAATTTTGAACTGATTGTTGGTCTCATCTTTTTTGGGTTTGTGTTCCTAAGTGTGTGTGCTCCTTATCCTTTCATCGCATTTTACCTCTGTTGGTACCATTTAAAACCCGTTTGGTGAATTTAAAGTTATGGGTGGTCGACTGTCCTTGTACAACTTCAGTCGGCTCCCATTGATCATCCCTCTGAGTTTTGAACCTCCTAAGTCTTTCAATTATACCTCTCCCCCATTTGTGATAGTTTTTACTTCATACGCTCCTAACCAATGCATTATGAGTTTTTTTGGATGTTGAATGGATTTGTTGTCATACATCAACACTAAGTCGCCTTCCTTGAAAGTTTTCTTCTTAATATATTTGTCATGCTATGCTTTATCCCTTGCTTTCTGGACTTTCTAGTGGAACCCTGCTAGGATCCGATCTTCATCCATGATCAACAACTGATTCATCCTATCATGTACCGTGCCATGTTCTATCATGTGTGTAATTGAAAATACACGCAGACTGGTGTTGGGATCTAAAAATGTCCTAACAAAAACCTTTATGCATCATCCGAAGGTACACACTGGCACAAGCACTTTACTTGTTGCCTACATAGGTTCTTACCTTCCATTTTCAATACCTCATCCTCCAGATATGCACCACCTGTAAAGGAACAATAATCGTTAAGGGAACGACAATTGTTCTATTCAATGAACGACACTTCCTGTAAAGGGAACAACAATCGTAACAGGGGAATGACAGTCGTTACATTGGGTTGAACTAATGTTGAATTAATTGCATTGTAGTACTTTCCCAACTATCTAATTTGTCAATCAGAGGTTCATAAACTTACGAATCACACCCAAAGTATATGCAGGATTGAAGCGATACTAGTATAATCTAATGTTTAAGCTACAACTGAAATCGAATCATTAATCTAAAACAGGAAATTGAAACACACGACTTGGAATTAAATTGCTACAACCTATGACTGAAATGAAATTGCGTAAATGAAATTAATCTAGGAATGGAGAAATACATGAAGGAAAAACAAATACACATGTGAAGATTTGAATGACACAACAACATATGTGAGCTCACACCAATGAAGCAATATTACATTACAATAATCAAATCAATCTTCATAACAAAATAATGAAAGCATGAAAACCAAAACTATGAATCAAAGTTAAGAACCCCTTTCCTTCAAATCCTAATGACTACTCACTTTCTCATCCTAATTACTCATCCTCATGAAGAGAGAGAATTCTCTTGTATACATGAGATCCCTGAAGATAAGATAACCATCTCATAATTACATATCCACTTTTCTCTCAACCTATTTCCCATTATTACAAAATATAATCCCTTCAAATCCTCACACATATCTCTCATATATCTTAGATAAGATATGCCAGCCAAATCTCCATGATATTCTCCTTGGAATAGGCTTGAATTATCTCCTCAAATATTGAAATAGTGGAGGAAGTATTTGAGAAGTCCTTTTGAATTAGTCCTTCACATATTCCTACACATTACAAAGCTCACACATTTTTGAGATATATATATGAAAACATTTTGATTTTCTAATATTTAATCACAAATTCCCTTTTAATACTAAAATGAATAAACTAGAAAATAATAAGGTGAACCACAAATGTATTTATGAAAATTATATCATGAAAGGTTAATGGGCGATGAAATGTGAAGAATTATGAAGGGAAAGGTGGATGAAAATATGACATTTCTGAGCCCCAACAGCTAGGTACTAGAAATTGTAATGGAACCACTACTTCTTGTCCATATACCAGTTTCAATGGTGTGTACCCTATCAAATTATTGCATGTGGTCCTGTATGCCCACAATACCGCTGGTATTTTGAGGTCTGAATCATCCCAGTTGACATTACAGATTTTTGTCAGTACATTCTCAAGGATTTTGTTAAATGCTTCTACTGTTCTATTTTCTTGTGGATGATATGGTGTGCTCTTTTGATGGTGGACTTCAAGGTCTTCATTCATAGCCTTGATAGTGATTTTAATGAATTTAGTTCCTTGGTCGCTCATCAAAATTCTTGGGCAACCAAATATAGTAATTAATTTCTCAAATAAAAAGTGTGTTTTTGTTTCTGCGCTACAATCCTTCTTTGGTGTTGCTTCTACCCATCTTGTCATGTATTCTTTCACGGTGATAATGTACCTAGCTCCTGTCCTTTTGGATGGTGGTTTAATTGGTCCCACAAAGTCTATTTCCCATTTGTTGAATACTTGCATGTTACCTATGGTTGTAATGGCATATCATCCCTTCTATTGGGTTTACCAACCCTCTGACAAACATCACATCTCTGACAATACTCCTTCGAGTCTCTGTGAATGGTCGACCACCATAGTCTTGCGTGCAATACCTTCTGTGTGGTATCTTTTCCTACATGATTTCCTCCTTCTATTCCCTCATGGGATTCTTATAACATCCTTGTTCTTTCTTATTCTAGAACATATCTTCACAAGATGCTATCTGCACCCATTTTGTATAAGTGTCCTGCGATCAACTGATAGTCTGCAGCATAGACTACCAGATTTTTCTTCTACGCACTGTTATATTCCTGTGGTGCAGTACATGTTCTCAAGTACTAGAAGATATCTTCAAATTATTCATCCATGATCTAGACTGAAAATAACTACGCGTCCAAAAATTTGTCCTCTAAATTTGTAGGTACTTCTCCGTTCGTGACCCTTGATAGGTGGTCATGTCCTACATTCAACTTTCCTAGATTGACTATTACTTCAAACTCAAATTCTTGAAACAGTAGTAACCATAGACAGATTCACCCCCCCAACATTGGCTTGTTGACTAGGTATTTAAGGGCTAAGTGATCTGTGAACATCTTAAAATGTTATCCCAATAAGTAGTGTCTAAACTTCTGTAGTGCGTAGACCATAGCTAGGCCTTCCCTCTCTATAGTGTTATAGTTTTGTTATGATTCTGATAGTTTTATGCTCGCAAATTATATAGGATGGTCCAAATCTCTCGCTCATGGCTATGCCAAAATAGCTCCAAGTGATATGGATGATGCATATACATGTACATGGAATGTCTTCTCCCAGTCTGTAAATACTAGTATTGGTGTGGTGACCATATTTTCTTTCAATGTATCTAGGACATGTTGATAATCTTTTTTCCACTAAAACTTTGTATCTTTCCTTAAAATTTTATCCATTGGTGCGGTAATCTACGCGTACCCTTTGATAAACTTTCTGTAGTATCTCGTGTGTCCTAATGTCGCTCTTAGTTGACAGACTATATTTGGTGCTGGAAAGTTAACAATTACTGCAATCTTTGTAGGATCTACTAGTAAACCTTGCTTGCATACTATATGGCCCAATAGTATCCCAAACGATGTTCCAAAGACATAATTCTTGATTTTTAATGCTATATGGCAATGTATGCACCTTTCTAACATCAGTCGCAAGACCTATACATTTTATTTCAACAAACTATAGATTGTCCATTCGTCCAAGTATACTTCTAGAAATTGGTGGATAAATTCCTTAAATGCAGCTATGACTACTCTGGAAAATATTGATAGCACATTATTCAGTCCAAACAGAATTACTGTGTACTGGTAACATCCCCACTCTGTAGCAAACCTGGTCTTGTATCTATCTTCCTGTTCTATCTTGATTTGGTGGTAGCCTTAGAATCCATTTGTGAATGAGTAAACTTTGTGTCCTCCTACATTCTCCAGCACTTCATCTGTGAAAGGTGTAGGGAACGGGTCATGTAGGAATGAATCATTCAACTTCATAAAGTCGAAATTCTTATCTCGCATTGTTTTTTCTCTTGAACTACCATAGAGATTATCCATTCTATTTCTTCCATAGGTTGTATGATTCTAGCTTCGAGCATTCTATCGATCTCAGTGTTAAATTTATGCTTATATATCAGGTTTAGTATGTATGGTCATTTTCTGATTGATCTTGCTTCAACTCTGAGTGGTATCTTCATTTCTCCTATCTCTCTTTCTATGCCCTTCATTTCTATAAATGTTGTGGGGAATAGGTTGTTGTACTCACGTAGTAACTCGGTTATGCTTTCTATTGTTTTCTCTTCCCAATAGTCTCCAATGTTGGCCAATTTGGGATTCTCAAATGTCCCAATGTTAAATTTCTTTACCTTGATCGGTGCAACAATTACTTCTGATTCTAGAGGTGAACCTTCCACTTATCTTTCACCTTTCTCTTCCTTGATTTGAATATCGTGCAAATCATATTCATCTGGTGCTTCTTCCTACGCATGGTAACATGACAACAATTCTTTGATTGTATGTCTGTTCCATTGTTGTTATTCTATTATGAGCTCGAATTCTTGTTCCTTAATGAATGTCACTCCTCTTATATGCTTAAGCATTGCATCTATGTTGGGGTTCTCATGCTCGAATGAGAAAGTGACTGCAAAATTCTGTTGTAGTACCGTCCAGTTAGAGGTTCCTCTACGCAGTTCCTGGTGTGTATATCAGTTTGCCGGTATGCATTCTAAGGTGTGTGAAAAATGATGAGGCCATTCCTCTAGGAGTGTCATTTTCCACAACGTTATGCACTTCTCCAAGTGTTCTATTGGTGCCCTATGTTCATCATACTTATTCTACTGGTTGCTTCTTTTTTCTGTGCCAAACCTTATGCATCGTAAATGCTTACATTGGTACCAATCTGTGGTTGTGTCTTTGTGTGCGCCCCACCATATTGTAGGTGTGGCCTTGAGTGCTATATCGATTGCTAAGAGTCTCTAATTTCCTAACACTTCATCCTCATACTATACTAAGAATACTTCTAGATCATTCATTCCATGGAAACTAGGTGGTTCCCTTATCTTTGTGCCTATCCATCTTACTGCACGGTCTATTCTTGTGCACCTTTGTGTGGAAACTTCGTGTAGCTTTTGTTTCCATTTTTCTAAACTTGTATCTGAGTCTCTCACACATGAAGTAATGCTCTACCAACTGAGTATCATGTCTGCAGTTGGGTTTACATAATCCTCATCACACAAAGTTGTTCTTTACAGCTGGATGATTTCCTCTAAGTCTAAGAAAGTAGGTTCTACAAACCCTTCCCCTTCTGATGGGTCCAATGGTGAGATAACCCTATATTCTCATGATTCAAATGTCATTTTTTGGGTCTTTAAATTGATTATGGAATGGTTATCAAACGCCCAATCCAAGCCAAGCAATGTTGGATATGGTGTTGTGTCGTTCACTATTTCAATCACTTCGGAGTCTATTTTAGTGTGCACTCCATCCAGGTCTACTATTACTCCTTTCAGTCTACCAATTGGTAGGACTCTGTGTTGTTTTTCTAGTTTCAGTTGAACAGGTGAATATCCTGATGTGGATATCCTAATGTGGATATCCTGATGTGGGCTCTCCCATACATTGCCATGTCTTTTTTGGTATTACATTGATTTTGGATCCTAGATCCAGTATGATATCTCCCATGTTGAAATCTCCGATGTTGGAATTCATCCTGAATTCACTACTTGTTCATATCCTTATATGTAGGTGATTTTTTACACACTGAATACACTGAGGGGGAGGGGGGGGGTGAACAGTGTAGGTCTTTTTTTCCCAAAACTTCCCCTTCACAAAAATCATTAGTTAGCAATCACCATTAACTCATTACTTATTGTTGTCATTTATAATATGTTACATGTGAACATATATCAACAACATATGATCAAAAAATCATTAGCACAAGGAACACAAAGAACACAAGATGTATGTACAATTTTATTTTCATTATGGACTACAAGCCTTGGGTTTATGAACAACAACTAAATAGAGTACAACTCTACAAGAGCACCATCTCTATAATGCAAGACTCAGCTTACAGCCTTAGCACCAACTGAGATGAGGCAACAATCCTCAACAAATATCAATCTGTCAACAGGTACGCAACCTGTCGGTAGTGCAACATGTGTATGTACGTGCCCTGCCAGTAGTACAACTCACGTATGTATGAAGACAGTCTATACTACAACCTACGTATCAATTCTGAGCATCTAGGGTTTTATTTTCATCAAACACTAAGATATTTTGCAACCTTCAATCACATTCTCTTTGTTCTCTCACTGTCCAATATGATCCATAACCAATCATAACACATCCAAGCTCTCCAACAACTTACTCATGCTTCTCAACCATACAATATGAATGCTACTCATCATGTATAAGCAAACAATACACTATAGAAATCATATTAGTACTAAATCATCAAAGTGTTGCTCACTCCATCAATCAACCCAAACCAAATCATAATAGCCATACCACAAATTCCTTAAGCATTCACCACATACCAAGCAAGAATATCCATCAAGACAACAATGTAACCATACCAGAGTTTCTATGGAAGATCTAAGACCATAGAATGCAGACCTGGAACCTGTTTCAGTCTTCAAGAGCTTGTCATCAGCTAAACCACAAGTCTTAATGACTTCATCCACTGTATGTGCCCTGTCCTCATTCATCCCATGTATGTATGCAACCTAGTTCACTACAGCCCGCGTATACCTCATAAACTAGGGTTTCAGAAATTTCGAGACATTTGTCGTCATGATCTTAGACTTGTCGAATCTTTGATGCATCCATGAGATCCTCCTTACACTCTCTTTCTCATAATAGATCTTCAATACATGGTCAAGAGATACACACAAGAGATGCCATTCACAAGAGACCCTTGCCTCTTATTTATACTCTCCAAGTAGCTTCCTTAGAATCATCTTCTAGGTCACTTAACCCACTCCTAGGTTACTTAACCCATTTCTAGGTCACTTAACCTATTTCCTCATTTTAGGGTTAACTTCTTTCCATAATTAGAAGTTTCTCCATTACATTATCATTTAAATATTCCTCCTTGACTTTGTCACCTCACTTTATCATTTAAATAACCTTCTTTTACTTTGTCACTTCACTTTATTATTTAAATAATCCTTCTTGACTTTGTCACTTTACTTTATCATTTAAATAATAATTTCTTCTTTTCAGGATCTTTGACTTCTTTGACCTTTTGGGGCTTCAAGCGTACATATTAGGGTCCTCTAACTTCGTAAGGCCATAACTCTCAAACCATGAGTAGTTATGTGAAATTCAACATACCATCGGAAATGGTATGACAAGAACTATCCATCTAGGATAGTTCCACTGACAAATTCATTGATATTCATCTCATTATTCCACATTTACACATGGGTTCTCTAACCATACTTCTATGATAACTCAACCATAACACATATTCCTATGAGGGATTTCACCATAAGGGGACCACTTTAGAGTTCATCCATGTGTACACCTTATCAAACATGATAAGACAACAATGATTCACCTTTACATCAATCCAACAATGCATCATATACCAATGAAACCACATCGATCCATATTCATCTATGCATCATGTATCAATGACAACTCATTGATTCATATTCATCTACGCATCATATCAATGAAATCATATGACTATGATTCCACTTGACATCAATCAATTCACATCAAGGACAATACATACTTCATCAATATGCTATTATAAGATATTATTCATTTGACATCAATCAACATCAATCATTCTTTGGCATCAATTAATCCCTTGACATCAATCAATCACTTGAAATCAATCCTTTGACATCAATTAATTAAACCATTGGCATCAATGAAAACATGATCCAACAATCTCCCCCTTTGGCATTGATGGCAATACCAACATTGATGTCAACACCAATCATTGATGTCAATCATGTATCCAAGGCATTGCTCTACATCAATAGTCATGAATCACATGAATGTGACTATATCTCCCCTTTTGACATCAATGGAAAACAATCATTCTACCCTCGGGGTTTCTCCCCCTGCTTGAACTCTCCTTGGGGTTACTCCCCATGTATGAATGTCTTTGATCATCCTCTGGATAATCTCTCCCATTTTTTAACACAGGATATCACTCTAATGTAATGCTGAAGATACATCGCTCATGCTCCCATGTGATCATTGCTCCCCCTGGAACTATGCCTCTATGGTCTTTCTCCAAATTTATGGATCTTTTCTCCTAGAATAGTGGGAAGAAGAATGAATCCCCCTATGGGTATGTCTCCCCCTATCTTCTCTACAGTATGAACAATATGCTACCACTGCAATATGCTTCTATTGCAAATGCTACTGCTCAATCGGATCATAGATCAAATTATATTTCTATGATGATCCTTGGACTTGTCCATGCATAAAACTCATGCCATACCAAACATCATGAAGAAAAAAATATGTCAACAATGAAATGGAGAATCATGATCAAAACATCAACCAAGTACATCATTTACCAAATTGTGTGCCAACCATGCACAACACCCATGTGCATCAATCATGTATATCAACACCATACAAAGTGCCAAAAGATATCATCAATGGAGTGTATCAATCGTATGCCTCTATCAACATGCCAACCATGTGCATATACCAATATGAAAACCATGTGCATCTACCAATATTCCAATCATGTGCATCTACAAATGGTATGTCTCCATGATGAATCATGTATCTCAATCAATCAAGTGTCTCATCATATCATCCAATACATCATGTACCAAAGTATATGATAATCAATCCATACCAATGATGTAATTTTAGCCAATGTTATTGGACTAATTGGTAAGTGCGGACACAAACAGATCTCCCTAGTTTCATCCTGAAACTAGAACAAAACAAGACAGAATATAAAACTTTACCTAAGTTTTAATTATCAAGCATACTAACTAACAAGAGATAAATGGCATACCTTTTAAACGTTTTTTGTCCTCACTAGTGTCATCCTTTCTTCGTTCCAAGGCTTATGGGATGTTGAACCTATAAAAAGACACGAGACAATGAAGTGAAAGCAACAATGTATACTCAACAAAACCTATGTATGTGATCAAGGAATCATACAATAAAATAAGGCCAATTTTATGAGAAATAAATATATTGTTGTATTATAAATATGAAAAGGAGAATACAACATATGCCTTGATTTTGAAGGTTCCTTCCAAAAGTTCCTTTCTTCCAACACACTTCTGCTCCACAGATTTTGAGACCAACAATCTATCTTGACAAAGCAAAACTCAAAGCCACTCTAACCAAGCTAACAATCTCAAGCCAAATTTCCAATCTACCAAGCTAAATTTCTCCATGAGAGCTCCTCTTCTTTTATAAGCTGAAGAGGATAAGGTGAGGAGGTTAGGATGATTCCACTAAATTAGAAAGGAGAGCAAGATCCAAACCAATCAGAGGCCACCTCACTGTAGAAGCTTCCCCTTCTAGAAGCATCGAGAAGATGCTCGTTTTTCCCATGTACGAAAATTGTTACATCCCTAGAACTAAGCAAAGTGTGACAACATTGCAGGCCATGTATAGTACAACATGCGACGATCTGGGATCATCGCATCCATAGAACAAGAAAGGGTCTGGTGATCCTCCTTACTAGGGTTTTTACAAAGGAAAATATGATTTCATCTCTCAGGAAAAGTTCTTCTCCCTTCTTTCTTTAGGAAATCATGCCACTGATCCTTCTAAAGACAAAGGATAAGTTTACATCATTAACAGTCATAGGGGTGAAGAAAATAATTTGTAACAAAGATCCCCCCGGAGTATGAAATTAGAACAAAGTGATAGCTGAAATACTTTTCCGAGTGTGTGTTGGGAACAAGGAACACATCGGTTGGAAACATGCCAACAAACAAGGAAATACAATACAATAATACATCATCAATGAGGTAGGCATTCCCATACACATAATATAAATGAATCAAATCATAAATGATGACATGAAAATATCCATGTCAAGTAAGATAGGTCATGGCCACCAAACATACATTGTGGATCCATGCCAATATGTCTCAAATCTGAACATAGACACCAAAAATACACTATGGATCTATGTGTTAAAGACTCAAATTTGAACATAGCCATGAGACATACACTGTTGATATATGGAACAGTATAGTCTGAATATACTCCAACGCAGCCTGAATCTATCAAAAAAGATCTAGGTTCTTCATGTCCACCACTCTATAATATGAATCTAACCATGTGAATACATGTGTTGAAGTCGAACATGGTAGAAACCACTTGATTACCAGTCATTGGTGTATACCGTTAACAAGTGCGAGGGAATAACCATTAATTTCAATGACTTCCAAGGTACACTAGTACAATCCAACAGGTTCGAATTAATGATCTAAAGTCGAACACTCGATGGAATCTCTCGATCAGGGGTCAATAATGAAAACCCACTGTCGAAAGCAAGGAAACCTACCATTGAGGCATGCAAGTTCCAAGGTACAAATTACTTTCTAAGTCTAATTCCTGGATAATGAGTTGAAGTCGATAGGAAAAGACTCGTCACAGGGGGGATTTAATGTATCCCCCATCAATGACATGAAATGGGTAAAAATATTTGAAGTATATCAGAGTAACAAGTGATTTAGAACTGACTCAGGGATGGCCGACACAATATAAGGCTTAAGGACTATAGAAATGACGAACGCAATAGAAGGCTTTCCAATTCAAACTTCTCTTTAAACACATTGACGACATGACAATTGTCTTTGGAAACAATGACTCAACAAAATGGATCACAGACCTATGGGTAATCTTATAAAGCAGTATGACCAAGATACAAGTGGATTTTCCAACCTAGACACAAAGCGAGTGAAAGGGTTTCATGTTCAAAAGTGACTTTTCCATAGAATATAGGTTTAGATACATTTAT
The DNA here is from genome assembly GCA_009831015.1 of Picea engelmannii. NCBI lineage: Eukaryota > Viridiplantae > Streptophyta > Pinopsida > Pinales > Pinaceae > Picea > Picea engelmannii. Next base: position 576,798 of record ML781622.1, on the reverse strand, counting down.
TTCCCAATTTTCCCCCCACCATTTATGGGGAGTACCTCTTTATTTTTACACAAGATTGAGGAGGATAACATATTCTTGAACTATAAGCTCATCCTTCAGATGAGTCCCTCAGAGTATGCTTAATGAAACCTAGGAAGAATTGGTTTTCTCCCATATGGGCCTTTCGATGTTTGTTTTACGATTCCAATGAAAGAAAACTCAGGGGTTTTTCAATTTTAGAGAGTCTGAAAAACATTTAAAGAGAACTCCAACATGTCATTTTTCATAAATTAATTTGGCGAGACCGAAAAATGATAACCGATCACTCATCAAATGTTTTCTTCAAATACTTTTATGAGCGTGAAAAGAACAAGATCGCTCGGTAATATTTTCATGTTTAGAGAGTCTGAAAAGAGCTTAAGGGGAAATCCAGGGGGTTCCTTTTTTGTTTAACCTTTACAAGTCTGAAAAGGTGATAAAAGTATACTTGGTTACATTCTCAGGTATTTATGATCATGATAAAGAAAAAAGACTAAGCTCAGGATTGTTTTCGTTTTTATGCAAGCTTAAAAGAAAACAAAAATATGCTTGGGATAGATTTTATTTTTACAAAATTTTAAAACAAAACAAAACTATGCTTGGACCTAGTTTCATTTTTACACAAGCTTGAACCATAGGAAAATATACTTGAGGTAGGTGGTTTCATTTTTACACAATCTTGAACCATAGAAAACTATGCTTGCGACTTCCTAATGCATTATCCAGGGATGGTTGGTACTTAGCCCCCAACTTAAGAAGCTAGAGGTTTAATTTTAGCATGAAATCCAGAGGCTGAAAGCATTGCCCCCCAAGCTTCAATTCATCCAACATCATAGGAGGATGAAAATAAGCTTCAAATAATATACGTAACGAAGTACTTGACTCAATCGAAGAGAGGGAAAATATACTTAATTTTTTAACGAGCTTGACATAGGAACAAGAACTATGCTCATGAATCTAGGTTCAATCCCTAGACCTCTATTTGATTTTTTAACGAGCTTGACACAAAAACAAGTAATATGCTCGTAAGCTTTGTTTCAGTTTTTAATGAGGTTTCTATAGAGACGTGAAAACTATCCTCACAGCTAGTTTCATTTTTTAATGATCTTGAAATTAGAAAACCATGCTCAAAGTTGGTTTCATTTTTAATGAGCTTGAAATCAGAAAACCATGCTCAAAGCTGGTTTCATTTTTTAATGAGATTGAAATAAGAAAACCATGCTCAAATCTGGTTTTATTTTTCATTGAGCTTGAAATCAGAAAACCATGATCAAAGAATCTCTTCTTGATTACAGATTCCAAGAGGACAATTCTTTGGAAGGACACCATGTCAAGGGACACAACTCATTCATGGCCTCCAAGAGATGTTCACTCAATGGAAGGAGCACACTTTGGAAGGAACACATGTCAAGGGCTGTGATAGGGGTAAGGAGATCAAACTCCAATAACGCTACTTAAGAGATGACCATGTCAACCACCGGATCTAAGTCATAAGAGATTGAGCTTACAATGAGAGGCTCATCTTTATCGACAACTGAAGGCATGGGGGACAATGACACATAATTGACCTGTGGTAGGGGTGATACCGTCAACATACAAGAATCATTTAAGGAGGTCATTGAGTTGATGGTCAAGTTAGGGCCAAAAAAAGAAATTTGATCAATAGTCACAATTCTTCCATTGTGAGGAAAAGATATCAAACGAAAAAGAGTGGACACATAGCTTTCATGGAATAGACATAATCTCGCCCAAGGAGAAAATTTAAATCCAAGGGGTCTTGGACTACCATAACATCAATAAAGACAATTTTCCCTCCCAAAGTTATGGGGAGCTGAGGAAGGACTCCTAAAGGGTGAATGTTTCTTTTGTTAAAAGATAACAAATTTTGCATAATCGGTACAAGCTGAGGATAACCCAAAGCTTCCCAAGCAATAGAGGAAAAAGTACTAATAGAATAACCTTTTTCTATCAGCATCTGAGGAATGTCCCGACCACCAACCTGTACTGTAATCTTGAAAGGAATGCGAGAGGGAAGATGAGGTCCAGTTAGTGCACCCCAATAAAAAAGGATGACCTCATTACTTGTAGGAGGTTCCATGGGAGAAGGAGGAATTCTCGTCAACACGGTAGATTCTTTATCAATGAGAAAAACATGGGAAGTATCGGGTTTTCTCTCTAGTGAGAGAGTAGGATTGACTGATGATGCGATCATATCGACCATTTGAGTTTCATTCTCCAAGGGGAGAATGGGGTCGACAGCTGGAAACAGATCAACCACTTGGATTTCACTCTCTAACGGGAGAGTGGGATGGACCAAGGATGGGATCAGATTGACCAAATTGTCAATTGGTTCAATAAAGGACGTGACCATATTGACTATGTTGGAACAAATATTTAAATTTTGTCTTTCGGTAGCTTAGAAGGAAAAAATTTGTAGTGTTTAGCTACCGAAAGTGCAGACTTTTGGTAGCTTAAATCTCAAGTTTCATATGCCCTTAGCTGCTGAAAGTGTAGATGAGTTTTTACCCAGAAATCAAGTCACATGGAGGTACTAAAAGAATGCAATAAACGGCAATAAAATCACTATAATAAGGTTTTACATAAGTGCCATGTCACCATTTCGAGTTTTCGACAGTTGGGGGTTTGGCTGACATAAATATTTTGACCATTGAACCATTTTATAGAAACCCAAAAGCCGAAAGCAATAAATGACAATAAAATTTATATAATAAGGTTTTACATAAGTGCCACATTACCATTTTGGGTTTTCGGCAGTTGGGGATTTGGCCGACATAAAGATTTTGACCATTGATCTTTTTCCTTGAAACTCGAAAGCCGAAATCGGGGTTTTGGGATATTTGGTGGCATACGGTGCTCTGAAATCGCATTGTTAGCTACCGAAAGCCAGGACTTTCAGTGGCTAATATACCTTTGTTTTCGGCATGTTAACCACCAAAATCGCGGGTTTTTCCAAAAAACAATGCATGTGGGAAAACTCACTTTTCTCAACCTTGGAGAGGCCATTTTACATGTTTGAATAGTTGATTGACATCTACAGATCCTACGATTTCCAGTGGTATCTTCATAACCTAATTTAGAGCACGGAAAGGTAGGAAAAATTTCCCCACAAGATTTCACTCCAAACATGACCCAAAAATGTAAGAATGCACCCATATTTCAGTTAAATAACTGCCAGTTCATTTCTCAATCGATTTTGAGGTCGTTTCTCATATGTTAAATGCTAAAGGCTTATATATTGTATATCTCTTTGAGAGAGAAAAAAAAAAGACACAGAGGAGTAGTACTCCTGGGCTGTAGCATTTGTTTTCCTGGTTAAATAAAAGAGTGCAGAGCCATTTTTAATCTACAACAGAGATTCTTGTGATTTTGTTTGCAAATAATGTCTTATTGCTTCGTTCTCGCATCATTTCACTTGGTTTTATTTCCATTTTCTTCCCAATTTGTGACTGTGTTTGTAATGGAATTCATCTTTTTGTTAGATGCTCTATTGCAGGACATGTTATAGGTTGTTTCTTGTAGAGATATGAAGGTTCATAATTCATCCTTGGATAGATGCTCTGTCCCAACCATCTATTTCCACTGATTTATGCTTGGAATTTACTCATTGCTAACTTCTCCTTGCATTTTGATATGTTTTCTCTCTATTCTGCTGCAATACTTTTATAAATCCTTCTCTCTGCAATCAACTTCTACCTCACCTATGTTCCATGGATTTCCATCACCGAAACACTCTTATTATTTTCTTGATCATTTGAATCCATTCCCAATGGAATACCTCCTGGTCCAACCCACCAACCCTAAAAACCCAAAACATTATGTTACCCACATATATGCCCACTGTTAAGCTTATTGAATATTCTGTTGTGACATATTTTTGAGAGATCCCTCTCGGGTTGGAAGGGGAAGTTTCCAATCAAAAGTGGTTCAAGGTTATCTCAAAATTTACTTGCATGCAACCCAAGTCAAGTCTGAGTGACAAAATTTATTTCATTTAAAATGTGCTAAGTCTTGGCTCTATTACAGCCTAGAAACAACTCTTGCGACAACATTTCCTGGCGCCATTGTCGAGGACGGAGGAACGAAGCTATCTTCCCTAGGATATGACAAAACCTTTAGATCTATTCATTGATGGTGAACAAGGGATAGGCATTCAATTGGCTGTGATCATTCACCTGGAGACTCCTTGGTTCAAAGGCTCTACATGATTCACTAGCGACTCCACTGGTCTCAAAATGTCAAATTCGTTTGCTACTCGGATCGCTGCAAGGTTTTCTCCTCTGGATTTTACAAATGTTTATGGTTTTCCCAACACTATTCCAGACATTAATGTTTGTGAAGATGTCCTTCCTAAATTTGGAGAATATGCGGATGACAATCCTGCTCAACACTTGTTTGAATTCCACAAGCTCATGGATGAATTAAATATACATGATGAAGTTGTCCTCATGAAATTGTTTATGTTTTTGTTGGAAACAGAAGATAGGCCCTGGTATAAATCTTTACCCCATTCCAGTATTCCTTCATTGAAATATTTTCACATCCTTTTTCATCAATATTGTAAAAGAATATATTCAACTGAAATACTTTTTGAAGATTGTTGTAATATAAAATTCATAAGACAACAAGATCAAACTAATATTCTTGAAGAGGAGGAAGGAATATCAGAAATTTCTCAATTCGATGAAGATAATCAGTATGAAGAAGAGTTGGGTGATAAAGAAGATGGATATGATAGCTCTTTTGATCATATTCAAGAAGACGATATTCAACATCATGGTCAACCTGCATAAAAGAAATAAAAGAATTGTTGTTTTATCTAGAAAATACAGATACCACCTTCTCCTTTGACCGAAGAAGAAATAGATCTTCTCCTGCATAGTCATGTTACAACCCCTTATTACACATATTTGCAGTGTATACACAATCCTGGATATGAGAGTCAGACTTCTTCCATTTTTGAAAATGTAAATCTGATTTTAAATAATGACAGTCATGTGTTTGATGAAGCCTTACAGGAAGTTAATGAACATATTTATGATGATGATTTCTAGCTAGGAAATCATCTTGTGAGCCCTATTTTGTTTCATGAAGAGGATAGGGCTGTCACATTTAATAGTCTTGAAGGAAGTTCACTATTCAAGAATGTTTTAGACTGTGATTTGGAGGAGTATAAATCTGAGATAGAAAGCATGCTAGAGAAAGGATTAGAGTTGCTCACTATTGATGTCCCGAGAATTTGTCTGACTGATGACCCTCTTGAGTTATCTACGAAACCTAAATATGATGACTATAGTGATGATGAGGAGGATTTTAAATATTTTTTGTCTAATGAAATTTCATCAAATCCTACTTATCAACTAAACTATTATCAGAAAAGTATGAATGCTATGGTTGAAGATAGATATTAGTCTGTTGTTCAAGAGTCTAGTGAAGATACTTTTAACTTTGATACATCCTCCAAAGTTTGAAGAGGGTGATCATAAAATTTTTCATGATATATATTTTCAGACTCAGTTTTCATTTGATTATTAACAAGACAATAATGTAGGAAATGAGAACATATCTCTTCTCCCCTCTTAAAAATTGTCATTTGTAATAGGCCAGCATATCATAGTGATGCATTTAGATCACATGGATATGATGAAGGACAGAAGACAACTTCAAATCAGCAGTTGATCATGCATGTTTCCCCAACAAATATTAAGCTGTCCACATTCAACATTCAGATCAGTAAAAGCAGCGAGCAAAAAAATTTGAGTCAATTAGAACAACAACAAAATGAGGTATTTCTATGTGACTTTTATGATCCCATTGCTGATTATTTGGAGTCAATGAGAAACATAGATGTCAAAACATTCTTTTCAAATGAGAGTTGGTTTTGTCATCTTTCTGAACTACATTTCTGCATGCTATGGTTTACTATATTTTTTCGGGTACGGATCAAAGAAGATATATGTAAATCGGTTTCTTATATGGATTCATTGGAAAAATGATTTCACTTGATAAGAGGCAGTATAGTTGCTTAGAGTAGGAGTAGCTAGGAAAATAATCTCTTCATACGAGAAGCTAGATCATTTTTAGTTGTTGATTTCTTGAATAAGCAAATCAGGATATAGGCAGGCTACAGGGTTTCCAAAGATCAGTTTCAGAGACATTATGACTCCATAGCCCAATGAATGCATAAGTGGTTTTTTTCAGAAAGGTGCAAGAAAAGTGACAGGGTTTAGCTTTTGATAAGGATGATCTCAGGTCGCCCAATGGATGAAGGAACTTGGTATTTTTTTCTTGGTGCTTTGTAGGAAAGTGCCATCCCTAGATGGAGCCTATGTTGGAACAAATATTGAAATTTTGGCTTTCGGTAGCTTAGGAGGAAAAAATGTATAGTGTTTAGCTACCATAAGTGTAGACTTTCGATAGCTTAAATCTCAGGTTTCATATGCCCTTAGCTGTCGAAAGTGTAGATGTGTTTATACCCAGAAATCAAGTCACGTGGAGGTACTAAAAGAATGCAATAAATGGAAATAAAATTGCTATAATAAGGTTTTACATAAGTGCCACATCACCATTTTGGGTTTTTGGCAGTTGAGGGTTTGGATGACATAAAGATTTTGACCATTGCTCTGTTTCCCCAAAAACCGAAAGCCAAAAGAAAGAAATGGAAATAAAATCTCTATATTAAGGTTTTACATAAGTGCCACATCACCATTTTGGGTTTTCGACAGTCAGGGGTTTGGCTGACATAAATATTTTGACCATTGCTCTGTTTCCCCAAAACCCAAAAGCCAAAATCGGGGTTTCGAGACTTTCGGTGGCTTACGGTGCTATGAAATCGCATTGTTAGCTTTTGAAAGCCAGGAATTTTGGTGGCTAAGATACCCCTCGTTTCGTCCTGTTAGCCACCAAAATCACAGGTTTTTCCAAAAAATGATGCCTATGGGAAAAATTACTTTTATCAACCTTGGAGAGGCCATTTTACACATTTGAATAGTCGATTGACATATACAGATCCTAAGATTTCCATTGGTATCTTCAGATCATAATTTAGAGCTCTAAAAGGTAGGAAAAAGTGCCCCACAAGATGTCACTACAGACCTGACCCAAAAATGTAAGAACGTGCCCAGATTTCAATTAAATAAATGCCAGTTCATTTCTCAGTCCGTGTTGAGGTCCTTTCTCATATGTTATACGCTGAAGGCTTATATATTGTATATCTCTTTGAGAGAGAGAGAAAAAGGAAGACACAGAGGAGTAGTACTCTTGGGTTGTAGCATTTTCTTTCCTGTTTAAATAAAAGAGTGCAGAGCCATATTTACTCTACAACAGAGATTCTTGTGATTCTGTTTGCAGGGAATGTCTTATTGCTTCATTCTCGCATCATTTCGGTTGGTTTTATTTCCATTTTTTTCCCGATTTGTGACTGTGTTTGTAATGGAATTCATCTGCTTGTTAGATGGTTTATTGCATGACATGTTATAGGTTGTTTCTTGTAGAGATCTGACAGTTCAAAATTCATCCTTGGATAGATTCTCTATCCCAACCATCTCTTTCCACTGATTTATGTTTGGAATTCACTCATTACTAAGTTCTCCTTACATTTTCATATGTTTTCTCTCTATTCTATTGCCATACTTTTATAAATCCTTCTCTCTATAATCAGCTTCTACCTTGCCTTTGTTCCATGGATTTCCATCGCCGAAACACTCTTATTATTTGCTTGATCATTTGAATCCATTCCCAATGGACTACCTCCTGGTCCAAACCACCAACCCTAAAAACACAAAAATTTCTATTACCCACAGATCCACCCACTGTTAAGCTTGTTGAATATCCTATTGTGACATATTTTCGAGAGATCCCTCTCGGGTTGGAAGGGATAGTTTCCAATCAAAAGTGGTTCGAGATTATCTCGAAATTTACTTGCATGCAACCCAAGTCAAGTCCAAGTGATAAAATTTATTTCATTTAAAATGCGCTAAGGCTTGGCTCTATTACAACCTAGAACCAACTCTTGCGACAACATTTTATGGCGTCGTTGCCGGGGACGGTGGAACGAAGCTGTCTTCCCTAGGATACAACAAAAAGTTTAGATATATTCATTGATGCTGAACAAGGTATAGGAATTCAATTGGATGTGATCATTCACTTGGCAACTCCTTGGTTTGAAGACTCTACATGATTCATTGGCGAATCCACTGGTCTCAAAATGTCAAATTCGTTCGCTGCTCAGATTGTTGCAAGTTTTGCTCCTCTGGAATTTATAAATGTTTATGGATTTCCCAACACTATTCCAGACATTAAATTTTGGGAAGATGTCCTTCCTAAATTTGGAGAATATGCGGATGACAATCCCACTCAACATTTGTTTGAATTCCACAAGCTCAGGGATGAATAAAATAGACACCATGAAGATGTTCTCATGAAATTGTTTATGTTTTCATTGGAAAAGGATGCTAGGCTTTGGTATAAATCTTTACCCCATTCAAGTATTCCTTCATTGAAATATTTTCACATCCTTTTTCATCAATATTGTAAAAGAATATATTCAGCTGAAATACATTTTGAAGATTGTTGTAATATAAAATTCACAAGACAACAAGATCAAACTAATCTTCTTGAAGAGGAGGAAGGAATATCAGAAATTTCTCAAGTCGATGAAGATAATCAGTAAGAAGAAGAGTTGGATGATAAAGAAGATGGATATGATTGTTGAACAACTGAGAGGGGGAGGTAAATCAGTTGTTACCGAGCTTAAACAATTATGCTTCTTTTAAAACTCTTTGCAGAAACATTGAATGATGATCACAATAATGCAGGGAAATAAACATTGGCACATTCAACATCAGTCACATATATGAGAAACACAAAGACAAATATTTTCCGAGGAAACCCATACAGGGTAAAAACCTATTTTTCTTTATATGATAAGTAATAATTACATTCTTTACATTATCATACATATGATCACCAACTCATAATGAGGATACAACCTTAGTTTTGCAAGGTGCAACTTGATGAGAGCACCAACTCTCTGTTTTCGATAGCACCCACTAGAAGGAAGCACCAACTCCCTGGTTTCTCTAGCACCATCTAGAAGGAAGCACCAACTCCCTGGTTTCTCTAGCACCAACTAGAAGGAAGCACCAACTCCCTGTGTTCAAGCACCCACTCGAACCTTTGAGGACACCAGTCCTCCCTAGCTCATCCCAACCACCCTGAAATATAAATCTTTGCTACTGAAACTTAGTACAGTGATATGATGTTCAATAATGGCTTACCAGACTCATCACTGTTTTGCTGCATTTCGTTGCTCTGTCTGCCTCAATGCCTTTCTACACACATCACTTGCGCTGTCTGTTCTTCCACTTTGTATGCTCTGTGTGCCATGTCCATTCACTGCACAGTTACTCTTCTGTGCTATTTAGCTGCTGCACTCTCCTCCTTCTTCACACATGAATCACCTTCACCAACAACAACCACAACAAACTCCAACAACAACCGCAACCCCATCTGTTCTCTGTACCGTGTATTTATAGCTTCTGTGCACCTTGTGCATGGAATGTTCGCAATGCCTCTGCATGCTGACTATGTGCCGTTATCCTCCACCTCTCGAGTGCTCTGTCTGATCATCATTGTGACTCTTCAGCTTCTCTAGTGGTTCACCCCGCGTGTCCAGCATCACTGTATGTTTTACTGAGATTCCTCAGCCTCTCTGGCAGTTTTGAGACTCTTTGTCTTCTCTGTGACAGTCGAACTCACCTTCTCTGTTTCAGTTACAGGCCTCAATGCTCATCAGCTATCAATCGCCTCCACAAACATCTTCATTCCTCTCAGAGACTCTTCACCTCCTCTATCAGTCATCCCGAAGTGTCTTCGCATCCTCTGGTAGAAACCATCAATGGTTTCTAGCAGTTTCACTGTGTCGTGCAACAATAGCCCTCAGATCTCCTTCAGGTTAATATACGCCATTGGATGAGCTTTATTAATCTTCCCTTTAAATTGGGTTTCGACATTTCAACATTCCTGTTGCATTGTGTTCTTGCCTCTCCAAGTCGAGATCCCCGAAACTCCGATATGGAGTTACATCTATGGTCCAGATCCAAGCTTGATTTAACGGTTGTGATTGAATCGCCATATCGCATATTGCGATTTCGGCATTCTTGTTGCCTTGTTTTCTATTCCTATTAATGTCGTGATCCTCGAAACTATGATATGGAGTTATGTCAATGGTCCATATATGATCTCTATTCAATGGCTGCGATTAAATCGTGATTTCGCGTATCGCGATTTTGACATCCTTGATGTCCAGTGTTTTTGTCACTTCAAAGTTCCGATCCCCGATACTCCATAAAGAAATCAGATCAACAGTCCAGGTCACTTCTTAGCTTAATGGCTACGATTAAATCGTGAATTTGCATATCGTGAAATCGGGATTCCTGTTGTATTGTTTCTTTGACATCTCCAACATGCGATCCTTGAAACTCCGTCATGGTGTAAGTCTGTTGACGTCACAAGTGTTAAATAACTGCCACGTGTCACCCTGATTCGTGACTTACATGTGCTTGAAATGTTGAATCAGTCAGACACTTGTCATTACCTGGTTGTGCCACGTGTTCCTAGCTGACATGGTCTACTGATGTGAGTCGAGTCGACGGTCTAGATCACATCTTGATATGACGGTTCAAATTCAGTCGGGATTTCACACATCGCGATTTCAGGATTCTTGATGTCAATATTCTTTGACATCTCCAACTCTCGATCCCTGAAACTCCGATAGGGAGTCAGATCAACGGTCCAGATCACATCTTGATCTGATGGTTCAGATTCAGTCGGGATTTCATACATCGTGATTTCGGGATTCTTGATGTCAATATTCTTTCACATCTCCAACTCTCGATCCCCGAAACTTCGACAGGGAGTCGGATCAACGGTCCACATAACCCCCTGAGCTGGACGGTCCTCCTGCTTCCGGGATTTGTGAGCCCTCTACTCCTTTCACTTTTAAAGATCGTGCAGGTTTTCCTCGATCCAACGGTGGTCAGACCCTGCGTTCAGATATGACGCCTGAGATCTATTCTCCTCTTCAACGCCCTCTTCTTGTCTTTATTCAGATCTGACGGCCCTCATGCTGTCAGGAATTTTGGATGGGATCCAACGATCAAAAATGCTTCTCGGGCCTTTGATCATTTTGTCAATGTTGCGTTGCCTTCAATCATTCAATCTTCCTGGACTTATCTTCTCTTTGTCTGTTGATCATCGCTACTGTACTCAAGCCATCATCACTGTTGTACTTGCCAGTGTTTCCTTCGATCATTCGATCTTCCTGGACTATCTTCTATTTTCCTGTTGATCATCGGTGATGTACTCAAGCCATCATTACTGCTGTAATTTCCATCAATGACAAGCTTACGCTGACTGTAAAGCATACCAAACATCCTTTGCACTATCTCTTCTGATCTTATCGAGGTTTCTCTGCAACTTCATTGAGGTTGCTCTGCAGCTTCTTCCAAAAATACTTCTGGTGCCCATCTGTTACATTCTTCTTGTATTCATGACATATTCATTGCTGTACTTGCCATCAATGACAACCTGTTAAACATTTCCAGCAATCTCCCCCTTTGGCATTGATGGAAACAAAGGCACCCAGATTCTTTTCTCCCCCTTTGACATCAATGTCAAAGAGAACATGCTCCCCCTGAGCTGTTGCAGTATTTTAGGAGGTATCAAATATTAAATCAATAAAAACTCCCCCTAACAGGAAGGACTCTCTTATATGAGGCCTGCAAAATATTTTTATTTGAACCAGAGTCTTCTCTTTCTGATTCTTGGACCTGTTCATCTTCAGCTTCCGCTGTATCCTCTGTGCAAAATTCAAAATTGCTCACCTCTCTTACTCGGACTCCTTTATCAATCTTCTCATGAGTGGATGACTCCCCCTGTCACTGTCATCTCTCTGCTTCTGACTGTTTTCCCCCTTTGTTCCTAAAAGGTTAACTTTCCTTGACAAGGTCTTTCCTCTTGTTGTCTCTACAGGAACATTGTGCAATTGTAACTTGTACCTTTTAAATAGCCCTTGGATCTCCCCATTGAATCTCATCAATCTCTATTACTGCAATTTTCATTTTTCTTCCATGATGCATTCAATCCAGGGATTTTATGTCCATATTCAATCACAGGAGAAAACTGCTACAACCACTCTCATGCCTGCTTTTCTTTCTCACAAATGAAGGACCTATATCAGGTTTCTTAGGAGCACTGATTTCTACCTTGTTGAGTCCAATATCGGATTTGTCATTTGGTGGTCTCTGGCTATCCAAGACCTTGTCCAGAGTCATGGATCTTCTCAAGAGCTTGATTTGGGTGTCTACCTTCTCAACCTTCAAGACTTCTGCTTCCTTTTTATGACATGATTCTTCTCCTACTTCTTTCGTGGGATAAATGCTGACTGAGAATTCTTTTATTGTATCTAAATCTTCTTCTTTACTTGGAGGGGAGGATTTGACATCAACATTATTGTTTGTTCTTATACTGTTATTCACCATTTGTCCTGAGTTTACCTTTACCTTACATTCTTTGGATGTGAGTACATATTCACTGCCTCTGTCACACTTTTGACTTGAACTAAGCGAATTATGTTTCAGACCATCCACAAGCAAAGCGTACTGGGCATCTCCTTTGTCATTACTCAAACTCATCATCCCTCTATCCTTGATTTTGCCTGGTTCATCATTTTCAAGGATCACATTTCCTGTTTTGCTTTTACTTATGGACAATAGCTTATCCTTGTCTCCAGTCACGTGCTTGGAACATCCACTGTCTATTTTTCTAGAGGCCTTTTGTTTTTGAGTTGAAAATGCTTGACCACATTTTTCACTATCTTTCCTCTTCCATGTGCTGGTCTTTCTATCTAAGAACTTTATTCTTGGATATGCTTTGTAATTCTTGAGATGGAAGTTTGCAGCTTTGTGGCCAAAGTTGTGACAGTTATAGCATTCAATCTCATTGTTCAATAGGTCAAAGTTGTTGTTGCAGGGTTTTCTACTCATTGATTGTTTATTGATCCTTGACCTCCTCAGTTTCATGTCTCTAGACTTAATTTGGCAATTTGCAATATGTGATGGTTTGTTACTTTGTTGTATCATTCTTTGTTGTGGTAGAAATCTATTCCTTGGAAATCTTATTTGCTCATGTCTAATTCTTAAGGGACAATTTATAGCTTTGTGACCAAAATTAGAACAGTAGAAACAATATCCATAGAAAAATTCTTTGTACCTGGAAAATGGTTGTCTTCTTTGAGCAAATTGATTTATTTCATGTTGATGATGTCTTTGAGCAGGGAGTGCATTATTTATTTGTTCAACAGATTCAGTCCTGGTACTTTTGCTTTACTTGTCCTAGGCGGCTGGTTGTCTTCCTTTGTTTCTGCAGGCTTGTTATTGTCATTGGTTGTACTTTTGACAAACTTGATGGGTTCTTCATTTCCTGACTTCCCACTGCTTGATCCATATTCATAACCCAAACCAGTTTTCAGCTTTGGATTCCTTTGCTGATTCAGAATGGTGGCTATTCCTTCTGAGGCTTTGATACTTGACAAATTCTGATTATACAAGGATTGAAACTTCTCCATCTCTTTCCTAGTTTTCACTACTTCTTCTTCCAGGGCTTCAGATCTTGCCCTCTTTTCTGATAGCTGATGTTTCAGAATATCCTTGATTTTTCTTGCCTCTTGTAATTCCACCTTCAGCAGGGCAAAGTCTTCATCAGGCTGTTTACTGTCTTTCTCAAACTGTATTAGCAATTGTTTTCACTTTCTGTTCTTAATTCTGAGTCTGTCAATCTCTTCCAGTGCACTGATCAGTTCTCCTTCCATGTCAACAACAACTTCTTCATCATTCTCATCACTGCTTGTGATTTTATTATCATAATTCTCTTTGGCCATAAGCATGAAGTCATTTAGTTTATCTTCAATATATGAATCATTGTCTTCATCATTTGAAGGATCATCTTCATTGTTTGCACAAAGACTTTTCTTCTTAAAGTTATTCTCTTTAAAGAAATTTCTATGTTTGTATTTCTCCTCATCATCACAAGTCTGATCCTTTCCTTTGTGGGGACATTTGTTTGCAAAATGGCCTATCCTACCGCAGTTGAAACATTTGAAGGGCACCTTACCTTGGTACTTGCCTGATCCTTTCTTTAGTCTTCTCATGAATTTTTCTTCAATTTCATCAGGCTCAGAATCTTCATTCTTATCTTCTTTAAATGATGCTTCTCTAGAGGTGGGTTTATTTGTAACTATCCTCATCTCATATGCAGTCAACGTTCCTAGAAGTTGATCAAAAGACAAGGTTTTTAGATCATTAAGTTCTTCTATAGAAGATACCTTCGGGTTGAACCTATCTGGGAGAGATCTCAAGATTTTATGAATTAAAGAAGGTTCCCCAATTGTTTCACCAAGTTCCTTCATAGCATTTACCATTCCTTCTACTCTCAGAAAGTATTTTCCAACAGTTTCATCTTATTTCATCTGTAGCTTTTCAAACTGTACTCTGTAGGTTTGAAGCTTGGCATCTTTCACCTTCTCATTACCTTCATAGTTGTTAATGAGTTTGTCCCACATTTCTTTAGCAGTTTGAAGATGCATCACCTTCACAAACTCGACTT
>ML781622.1:544923-561690 GCA_009831015.1 Picea engelmannii | reverse complement strand
CCAACCACCCTGAAATATAAATCTTCTCTACTGAAACTTATTACAGTGATATGATGTTCAACAATGGCTTACCAGACTCATCACTGTTTTGTTGCATTTCGTTGCTCTGTCTGCCTCATTTCCTTTCTGCACACATCACTTGCGTTGTCTGTTCTTCCACTTTTTATGCTCTGTGCGCCATGTCCATTCACTACACAACTCCTCTTCTATGCTATTCAGCTACTTCACTCTCCTCCTTCTTCACACATGAATCACCTTCACCAACAACAACCACAGCAAACTCTAACAACAACCGCAACCCCATCTCTTCTCTGTATCGTGTATTTATAGCTTTTGTGCACCTTGTGCATGCAATGCTCGCAATGCCTCTGCATGCTGACTCCGCGACGTTATCCTCCACCTCTCGAGTGCTCTGCCTAATCATCATCATGACTCTTCATCTTCTCTAGTGGTTCGCCCCACTTGTCTAGAATCATTGTATGTTATACTGAGATTCCTCAGCCTCTCTGGCAGTTTTGAGACTCTTCGTCTTCTCTGTGACAGTCAAACTCACCTTCTCTATTTCAGTTACAGGCCTCAATGCTCATCAGCTGTCAATTGCCTCCATGAACATATTCATTCCTCTCAGAGACTCTTCACCTCCACTGTTAGTCATCCCGAAGTGTCTTCACATCCTCTGGTAGAAACCATCAATGGTTTCTAGCAGTTTCACTATGTCGTGCAACAGTGGCCCTCAGATTTCCTTCAGGTTAATCTACGCCATTGGATGAGCTTTATTAATCTTGCCTTTAAATCAGGTTTCAACATTTCAACATTCTTTTTTCATTATGTTCTTGCCTCTCCAAGTCGCGATCCCCGAAACTCCGATATGGAGTTACATCTACGATCCAGATCCAAGCTTGATTTAACGGTTGTCATTGAATCACCATATCGCATATCATGATTTTGACATTCTTGTTGCCTTGTTTTCTATTCCTCTTGATGTCGCGATCCCTGAAACTCCGATATGGAGTTATTTCAACCGTCCATATCTGATCTCTATTCAACGACTGCGATTAAATCGCGATTTCGCGTATCATGATTTTGACATCCTTGATGTCCAGTGTTTTTGTCACTTCAAAGTTCCGATCCCTGATACTGCATAAAGAAATTAGATCAATGGTCTAGGTCACTTCTTAACTTAATGGCTGCGATTAAATCGCAAATTTGCATATCGTGAAATCAGGATTCCTGTTGCATTTTTTCTTTGACATCTCCAACATGCGATCCTCGAAACTCCGTCATGGTGTAAGTCTGCTGACATCACATGTGTTATATAACTGCCACATGTCACCCTGATTCGTGACTTACATGTGCTTGACATGTTTAATCGATCTAACACTTTTCATTACCTAGTTGTGCCACATGTTCCTAGCTGACGTGGTCTGCTGACGTGAGTTAGGTCGACGGTCTAGATCACATCTTGATCTGACGGTTCAGATTCAGTCAGGATTTCACACATCGTGATTTTGGGATTCTTGATATCAATATTCTTTGACATCTCCAACTCTCGATCCCCGAAACTCGGATAGGGAGTCGGATCAACGGTCTAGATCACATCTTGATCTGACGGTTCAGATTCAGTCGAGATTTCATACATCGTGATTTTGAGATTCTTGATGTCAATATTCTTTCACATCTCCAACTCTCGATCCCTAAAACTCCGACAGGGAGTCGGATCAACGGTCCACATAACCCCCTGAGATGGACGGTCCTACTGCTTCCAGGATTTGTGAGCCCTCTACTCCTTGCACTTTTAAAGATCATGCAAGTTTTCCTCGATCCAACGGTGGTTGAACCATGTGCTCAGATCTGACGCCTAAGATCTATTCTCCTCTTCAGCACCCTCTTCTTGTCTTTATTCAGATTTGACGACCCTCATGTTGTCGGGAATTTTGGATGGGATCCAACGATCAGAAACGCTTCTCGTTCCTTCGATCATTTTGTCAATGTTGCGTTGCCTTCGATCATTCGATCTTCCTGGACTGATCTTCTCTTTTCTTGTTGATCATCGTTGTTATACTCAAGCCATCATCACTATTGTACTTGCCAGTGTTGCCTTTGATCATTCGATCTTCCTGGACTTATCTTCTATTTGCCTGTTGATCATCGGTGTTGTACTCAAGCCATCATTACTGTTGTACTTTCCATCAATGACAAGCTTACGCTGCCTGTAAAGCATACCAAGCATCCTCTGCACTATCTCTTCTGATCTTATCGAGGTTGCTCTGCAGCTTCATTGAGGTTTCTCTGCAGCTTCTTCCAAAAATACTTTTGGTGACCGTCTGTTACATTCTTCCTGTATTCATGCCATCTTCATTGCTGTACTTTCCATCAATGACAACATGTTAAACATTTCCAACAATGATAGCTCTTGTGATCATATTCAAGAAGACGATATTCAACATCATGGTCAACTTGCAGAAAAGAAAGAAAAAAATTGTTGTTTTATCCAGAAAATACAAAGACCACCTTCTCCTTTGACTGAAGAAGAAATAGATCTTCTCCCGCATAGTCATTTTACAACCCATTCTTACATAGATTTGCAATGTATACACAGTCCCGAATATGAGAGTTAGACTTCTTCCATTTCTTAAAATGTAAATATGATTTTTTGTTTAAATAATGACAGTCATGTGTTGGATGAAACCTTATAGGAAGTTAATGAACCTATTTATGATGATGATTTCCATCCAGGAAATTAGCTTGTAAGCCATGTTTTGTTTCATGAATAGGATAGGGTTGTCACATTTAATAGTCTTGAAGGAAGTTCGTTGTTCAAGGATGTTTTAGACTGTGATTTGGAGGAGTATAAATCTAATATAGAAAGCATGCTAGAGAAAGGGTCGGAGTTTCTCACGGTTGATGTCCCGAGCATTTGTTTGACTGATGACCCTATTGAGTTATCTACGAAACCTAAATATGATGAGTATAGTGATGATGAAGAGGATTTTAAATATTTGTTGTCTAATGAAATTTCATCAAATCCTACTTATCAACTAAAAGATGATAAAAAAAGTATGAATGCTATGGTTGAAGATATATATGAGTCTGTTGTTCAAGAGTCCAGTGAAGATCCTTTTAACTTTGATACATCCTCCAAAGATATCATTGTTGGAGAGGGTGATCATAAATGTTTTCATGATATATATTTTCAGACTCAGTTTTCATTTGATCATTATCAAGACAGTAATGTAGGAAATGAAGAACATATATCTTCTTCCCTCTTAAAAATTGTCAGTTGTAATAGGGCAGCATATCATAGTGATGCATTCAGATCACAAGGATATGATGAAGGAGAGCATACAAGTTCAAATCAGTAGTTGATCATGCATGTTTCCCCAACAAATATTAAGCAATCCAGATTCAACATTCAGATCAGTAAATGCAACGAGCAACAACATTTCAGTCAATTAGAACAACAAAAAAATGAGGTATTTTTATGTGAATTTTATGATCTCGTTGTTGATTATTTGGAGTCAATGAGAATCATAGATGTCAAAACATTCTTGTCAAATGAGATTCGGTTTTTTTATCTTTTCGAACTACATTTCTGCATGCTATGGTTTACTATATTTTTTAGGTACAGATCAAAGAAGATATCAGTAAATTAGTTTCTTATATGGATTCATTGGAAACATGATTTCACTTGATAAGGGGTAGTACAATTGCTTAGAGTAGGAGTATCCAGGAGAATAAGATCTTCATACGAGAAACTAGATCATTTTTAGCTGTTGATTTCTTGAATAAGCAAATCAGGATATAGGCAGGCTACAGGGTTTCTGAAGATCAGTTTCACAGACATTATGACTCCATAGCCCAATGAATGCATAAGAGGTTTTTTTCGGAAAGGTGCAAGCAAAGTGACAGGGTTCAACATTTGATAAGGATGATCTCAAGTCACCCAATGGATGAAGGAAATTGGTCTATTGTTCTTGGCGCTTTGCAGGAAAGCGCCATCCCTAGATGGAGCCTATGTTGGAACAAATATTGAAATTTTGGCTTTCGGTAGCTTAGGAGGAAAAATTTATAATGTTTAGCTACCGAAAGTGCAGACTTTGGGTAGCTTAAATCTCAGGTTTCATATGCCCTTAGCTACCGAAAGTGTAGATGCATTTTTACCCAGAAATCAATTCATGTGGAGGTATTAAAATAATGCAATAAAGGACAATAAAATCACTATAATAAGGTTTTACATAAGTGCCACATCACCATTTCGCATTTTCGACAGTCGGGGGTTTGGCCAACATAAAGATTTTGACCATTGCTCCATTTCCCCAAAATCCGAAAGCCGAAAGTAATAAACGACAATAAAATCTCTATAATAAGGTTTTACATAAGTGCCACATCACCTTTTTGGGTTTTTGGCAGTCGGGGGTTTGGCCAACATAAATATTTTGACCATTTCTCTGTTTCCCCGAAACCTGAAACCCGAAATCGGGGTTTTGGGAATTTCGATGGCTTACGACGCTCTGAAGTCACACTGTTAGCTACCGAAATCCAGGACTTTCGGTGGCTAAGATACCTTTGTTTTCAGCCTATTAGCCACGAAAATCGTAGGTATTTCAAAAAACAACTGCCTATGGGAAAATTCACTTTTCTCATCCTTGGAAAGGTCATTTTACATGTTTGAATAGTCAATTTACATCTACAGATACTAAGCTTTCTAGTGGTATCTTTAGATCCTAATTTATAGCTCGGAAAGATAGGTAAAAGTTCCCTGCAATATGTCACTGCAGACATGACCCAAAAATGTAAGAACGCGCTCAGATTTTAGTTAAATAACTACTAGTTCATTTCTCAGTTGATTTTGAGGTCATTTCTCATATGTTATATGTTGAAGGCTTATATATTGTATATCTCTTTGAGAGAGAGAAAAAAAAAGATACAAAGGAGTAGTACTCCTGGGCTGTAGCCTTTTTTTTCCTATTTAAATAAAAGAGTGCAGAGCCATTTTTAATCTACAACGGAGATTCTTGTGATTTTGTTTGTAGAGAATGTCTTATTGATTCGTTCTCACATCATTTCACTTTGTTTTATTTCCATTTTCTTCCCGATTTGTGACTGTGTTTGTAATGGAATTCATCTGTTTGTTAGATGATTTATTGTAGGACATGTTATAGGTTGTTTCTTGTAGATATCTGAAGGTTTGGAATTCATCCTTGGATAGATTCTCTGTCCCAACCATCTTTTTCCACTGATTTATGCTTGGAATTCACTCATTGCTAAGTGCTCCTTACATTTTGATATGTTTTATCTCTATTCTGCTGCCATACTTTTATAAATCATTCTCTCTGTAATCATCTTCTACCTTGCCTCTGTTCCATGGATTTCCATCACTGAAACACTCTTATTATTTTCTTGATCATTTGACTCCATTCCAAATGGACTACCTCCTAGTCCAACCCACCAACTCTAAAAACCCAAAACTTTATGTTACCCACAGATCTGCCCACTGTTAAGCTTATTGAATATCCTATTGTGACATATTTTCGAGAGATCTCTCTCGAGTTGGAAGTGGTAGTTTCTAATCAAATGTGGTTCAAGGTTATCTCGGAATTTACTTGCATGGAACCCAAGTCAAGTCCGAGTGACAAAATTTATTTCATTTAAAATGTGCTAAAGCTTGGCTCTATTATATCCTAGAGCCAACTCTTGCAACAAAAGATTACATTATCAATGAGACTGACCAATGAAGGGACCAGATTGATTATTCCATCAACTACAAGTGGGTTGAGAGTAAGCTTGGGATAAGCATCTAGAATTTGAGGTTGGGAAACAATCATGTCTTCTAGTAATTTTGAGGCTTCGTCCATACGAGGGAAAAGGTGAGTTTTAAGACTCCATCCACATAACCGACATGGGAAATTGATTCTACTTTTATTCTTCCCAATTGTATCTTGACTAGTTGATGAGAGCTTATCAACATGTTGTTTAGAGGCTAATGACATGGGTTGGCGAGGGTGTGTAGACCATGCCTCTATAACCTTGGATAGGCTAGGGAAATCCTTAAGAAGATGAGTACCCTTACAAATCCTACAAGGGTACCTGGGATTATGTGTTGTTTAGGTTGTCTTGGGAGCATCAACATTCCCAACACGATTAACAGTAACTAGTTTCTTTTCAGCATGTCCGACAGTGGTTGGAAGTTTGGACCCTTGCTTATTTTTCTTCTTCTTCTTCTTATCCACTAGGTTACTATCTTTAGAGCTTTCACTCAACGAAGAATATGAAACAGAAGAACACCTTGCGAGCGGAGAAGGTGAATAAGATCTTACCGGTGAAGAAGGTGAAGGATCAACATGAGGTTGATGCTCTTGGGGGGAAGTTATTAAGACCAAAGAACTTGTTGCATTCGGGATTATCAGAGTGGAAAACAACCATACCGACAATCCAATTGTGAGACCTGGAAGGATCAAAGTAGTGATGTAAGGAGGACCAACATTTCCATAAGAAGGAAAAACAAAAGGTTCCACTAGAAAAGGGGTTCCTTCATTGGTCATTCTGGGAACTGAATCCATTAAATAAATATCCAACCTAGAGTTTTCTAGGGAAAACAAACAACACATGCTAAAAATCTAGGAAGTAAACAACCAAACAAAAACTTCTTATAATGAAAACACTAGCTGGTGATGAAATTCAATGTGGCAGGAACAATGTAAGAAGGGGTTGAGATAGAGCGGGTGAAAAAGTTACGTTTATGACCTGCTTAATGGACTTACACCCTGGTGCAAGATCCCACACAAAATTGTGGGTATACCCTCCAAGGAGCTCGAATGAGTTTGGCCAACGTCAATTCCAGGTACCATGAAGACTTGCCCCTCCACAGTCACCTCGTGTAAACACCCTAAAGAGATAGGCTACTAAGGTTACCAATTACGACAATGATGCCTAGGGAAATATTCGACATTCTGATCCATGTGCAAAGGTAGGGTATCTAGGCCGAAATCAACTCGAGAAGCTCCCACACATAATCGTGGGTATACCCTCAAGTGAACCCCAATAATACGCGCAATCTCTATACTAGGACCAACAAAGGAGGGTGAGTAAATATGCGAGTCCTAATGCAACCTCATGATTGACCCTTGTGTTAGAAGGGCTTCCTGGGACAAAATGTAGCAAGTGGATGTGAACTCTCCCTATCACAAGATACTATGTTTGTTGGCATATTTGGAAAGTTATCTTTCACACCTATTCCAAAGCTCTACAACTAATATAATGTAGGTTTGCTACCAAAAAATATAAAAATGTCTAATCAATTTTTATAAGCACCTTATTTTAAGGTTGTTGTTACTCAAGAGGAAAATGGTGTGGACTGAATGATGTTTTGACCGACTCTAAACAATGCAAAGAAATGGGAATGCAAATATTTCACTTCAATGAAAGCTATATTACGAGAAGGAGAAAACGTTCATCATTCCTAGATGCACAATGTCCTAATATCAAGATCTTCAAGAAATGAGCCTAAGAGACTATACACCAATACATGATTCTTGAATTTTGTTTTAAGATCTCAAGACCAAAAATGCCAAAAACCATGCAATTTTACTACTTCAAATGCAAAGATGCCCCAAATCTAATGCAAAGCAAGAAATTAAATTTTTTGTTTAAAAGATACACTAAAATAAATGGCGGGTTTATTCAAGACAAAAGAAACCCAAACTACAAATTTTCCTTTAACATGAGCTACTCAGAAAAATAAGTGTTCTTTCACTAAATAATTCTAAAGAAAAACAATGCTTTGTAACTGAAAGACACTCAAAGCAAGAGATCAAATATTTCAACAATAAAATAGCCAAAACAAAGAAAATATGGATAAAAGCAACTTTAAATTTTTTCAAGTAGACTGTAAATAGACTCAACAATTCACCCCAAAACCATGTCTAAGATCTGGGCAAGGAAAACCACCAAAAAATATTTTTTTTCACAATCGTCGCAGGTTGTAGGACTAACACAGTGCATCGACCCTAGATCACCGTAGGTAGCAGAAGGCCACGGTGAGATGATGTCACACTGTATCTCAAAGAAGAGTGTGATGATCCTATATCATCGCACTGTCTCTCAAAGTAGGGTGCAATGATAAAAGAAAAAGTGGAAAAAATAAAAAGCATGAAGGTTTTCCAGTGAAATTAAACAGTCAGAGAGTCAATTTGTATCTCCCAGTGACTCAAAAAACAGAAACCAGGCAATCAAAGAAAGAAATAAAGACAAACTAGGAAAAAAATCCATTCCCCAGTATGGTCGCCAATTTTGTTATCGGACTAATCAGTAAGTGTGGACACAAACATATATCCCTAGTTTCACCCCGAAACTAGAACAAAACAAGACAAAATATAAAACTTTCCCTAAGTTTTAATTATCAGGCATACTAACTAACAAGATATAAATGACACACCTTTTAAACATTTTTTGTCCTCGCTAGTGTCATCCTCGATCCATTCCAAGGCTTATGGGATTCTTAACCTATAAAAATACACAAGATAATGAAGTGAAAGAAACAACGTATACTCAACAAAACCTATGTATGTGATAAAGGAATCATACAATAAAATAAGACCATTTTTATGGGAAAGAAATATATTGTTGTATTAGAAATATGAAAAGGAGAATACAACCAATGCCTTGATGTTGTAAGGTCCCTTCCAACAGTTCCTTTCTTCCCACACACTTTTTCTCCACAAATTGTGAGACCAACAATCTATCTTGACAAAGAAAATCTCAAAGCCACTCTAACCAAGCTAACAATCTCAAACCAAATTTCCAAGCTGCCAAGCTAACTTTCTCCATGAGAGATCCTCTCCTTTTATAAGCTGAAGAGCATAAGGTGACGAGGTTAGGATGATACCACTAAATCAAAAAAGTGATTAATATCTAAGCCAATCGGAAGCCACCTCACCATAGAAGTTTCTCCTTCTAGAAGCATTGAGAAGATGCTCGTTTTTCTCACGTACAAAAATCATCGCACCCCTAGAACTTAGCAGAGTGTGAAAACATCGCAGGCCCGGTATAGTGAAACATGTGACGATATGGTATCATTTCACCCCTATAACTTGACATGGTGCGACGATCCTCCTTACTAGGGTTTTTACAAAGGAAAATATGATTTCATCTCTCAGGCAATGTTCTTCTCCCTTATTTCCTCAGGAATTCAGGCCATTGATCCTTCTAAAGACAAAGGATAGGTTTACATCATTAATGGTCATAGGGGTAACAAAAATAATGTGTAACAACCAAGTACTATCATCCAAACATATACCATCTATGATTGTACCAAATATGTACATAAACATGTATCACCACTTGTACCAAGGAAGTACATCAGCCATGCACCATTACCACAACAAGATGAATCCTCATACATGTATGAAAAATCCACCATAAAATAATGTTCCAATCAAAATGCTATTAGGTGCCTCTACCAAGTGTACTAGTAGTGTATTAATCATGCATCAACTATAGATCAGACTCATCAATAATGTATAACATGATCACCTCATCAACTTACCAACTACATGTTCCAATATGTAGTCCAACCATATGCCAAATGCATGCATCAAGTTGTCCATCAAGTAAGCTTCCAATAATACATCATAAGATATATCAATGAAACTCATAATATGTACCAGCCATGTACCCCAATAGATCATACTACGAAAAATATTAAGCATCCAACAATACATGTACTAGTAGTGTGATTCAATAGATCAGCGACATCTCTAGCTAGCATAATCAAGATATATCACATAACCAAGTTACCATAACTTCATTGTAATAACCAACATTGTTATTCAACATAAAATGCCTCAATCCATACTCATGGGTTAGTTCCATGCATCAAAGATAACCTTTCATTATATATCATCACTATGTTGTAATCATGAAAACCTGCAACAAACAATGTCAGAACCTGCAACAAACTATGTCATATCTTGCAACATAGAGTTATACCATCACATCAAGTTGAAAATCATGTGCATATCCTTTTTCCGAAGTATTTACCACATATACGTGGCCTGCTGCACAGACAACTTGCGTATGTACGTGGCCTATTCTAGGTCAACCTGTGTTTGTACATGACTGTTACCACTATCACCCACATATTATTCAATAGATGACACACTTAAGCTTTCCTTAAGGCTTCCATTATGATCTAGTTGTTCAGTCTTCTTTACCCACTTCTAAAGGTGTCCCTGCTTCTCAAAACTTGAGCTCTGAGCTTCCATGTTTTCAAAGATGTCTCCCTTCCTTACTTCATTCCTTCTTCTATTCATGCTATATGAAGTCCTCATCATGGAATTTCTTCTTTTGTTCCAACAATTATGGGATTTGTGGCCAAATCCACTATAGTTGTAGCATCTCATGTTGTGTCAATGAATAACAATGTGTCCTACTTGATCACATCTCCAACACCTTATGGTGTTATGAAATCTTCCATTATTTCTCCTTGCATAAGATATACATTCCAAATCTTTGTGACCATATTCATTACATTAATAACATTGACCATGGAAAATACTTTCATACCTTTTCTTTGGTGTCCATGTTCCTTGAGGCGTAAAGATGGCTTCTTAATGTCTTCCTTTCTTTGTTCTTTTGAAATTTTCCTTTGATTGTGTAGATGGCTGACTTGCAACATTATCTTCATCCTTTGAGAGTGAGGGACTTACCTCATGCTTCTTTGAGGTTCTTTCTTCAACATGTGTAGCTTCTCTCTTGTATCCAAGACCTGATTTATCATTTGGTGATCTTTGACTTTCCAATATCTCATTCAAGATTTGTGAGTTATTCAAGAATTTGTTTGACTTCTCTATTTTCTTTCTAAGATCAACAACTTCAACTTCTAACTTATGACATGACTCTTCCTTTTCATTTACTTGATTCTTCAATAGTTCCTCTACCCTTTTGGCTTCTTCAATTTGGGTCTTGATGTGGAAAACAATTTCAAGACTTTTGCTAATCTCATCATCTACCTTATTATCTTCTTTTTCATTCTTTAGTCTTGTGATCTCTTCTTCCTTTTCTTCTAATTGAGTATTATTACTCTCTTTTTGTTCTTTGAGAATTTCCTTTAACTCCAAGATGTGCCTTTGACTCTTCTTAAGAAAAATTTTAGTGCTATCCGAAAGATAGCTATAGTCTATATAGTAATGGTCATTGTTGTATTAATATAGACCCCTTTCAACTTTCTCTTTAAGCTCTAATAGTTTTTATTATAATTCTTCCATAGGATAACAATTAATTTATTCTATACAAACTATTTCTAGATTTTCTTCTTCACTTGTAGAGAAATATTCAACATCATCACATTTTGAATTATTTCAATCAAGGGTTTGTGGAGATTCTTTACCTTCATTTGAAATGTCTTCAAGATCTTCCCTTTTGTCAACATCATCACATGATTCTTTGCCTTTATTTGAAATGTATTCAAGATATTACTTTTTTCCAACATCATCATATTTAGAAATAATGCAACCAAGATTTTTTGGAGATTCTTTACCTTTATTTGTCTTGATGGAGTTTTCTTCAATATATTCCTTCTCTCTTTGGTATGTCTATTCTAGATTTATACACAGATCCTTGACGGAATTGCATTTTCCCATGCTCTCTTTGATAGGACTTGAGAGAACACTAAGAATGATCTTGAATGCTAATGTGTCATTCTTCTTTCCTTCCCTTTAAGCTGCAAACTTTGACTTGTTCTTCAATGAAACTGATCCACCAATATCTGCCTTCCAATTACCTGCTCCCATCTCTTTCAAATGAACTCTCATTTCTATTCTCCAAGTAGAATAGTTTTCCTCATCAAGGATTGGAAGTTCATCATCCATTTGTGTGTCAATGGATCTCCTCCAAGCTTGTTAAGGCTTATAGTGAAGGCCTTCTCTGGTACCAATTGTTTTACACACTGACTACACTGAGAGGGGGCGGTGAACAGTGTAGGGATGTTTTTACCAAAACTTCCCCTTCACAAAACTCATTAGTTAGGAATCACCATTTACTCATTATGTATTGTTGTCATTTATAATCAGTTACATGTTAACATATATCAACAACATATATTAGCAATATATGATCAACAAATCATCACCACAAGGAACACAAAGAACACAAGATGTATGTGAAATTTTATTTTTATTACGGACTACAATCCTTGGGTTTATCAACAACAACTGAATAGAGTACAACTCTACAAGAGAACAAGCTCTATAATGCAAGACTCATCTTACAACCTCAACGCCAACTGAGATGAGGCAACAATCCTCAACAGATATCAATTAGTCAAAAGGTACGTGACCTGTCGGTAGTGCAACACACGTATGTACACGCCCTACCAGTAGTACAACTCATGTATGTATGCGGCCAGTCTATACTACAACGTGTGTATCACTTATGAGAAACTAGGGTTTTCTTTTCATCACACACTCAGATATTATGAAACCTTCAATCACATTCTCTTCGGTCTCTTACTGTCCAATATGATCCATAACTAATCATAACACATCCAAGCTCTCCAACAACTTACTCATGCTTCTCAGCCATACAATATGAATTCTACTCATCATGTATAAGAAACTAGTATACTATAGAAATCATATTAGTACTGAATCATCAGAGTGTTTCTCACTGCATCAACCAACACAAACCAAATCAAAACAACCATACCAAGAATTCCTTAAGCATTCACCACATAAAAAGAAAGAATATCCATCAAGACAACAATGTAACCATACTAGAGTTTCTATGGCAGATTTGAGCCCATAAAGTGAAGATCTGGAACCTGCTTCAATCTTCAAGAGCCTGCCATCATCTCAACCACAAGTATTCATGACTTCATGCACTATATGTGACCTGTCCTCATTGAGCCCACGTATGTATGCACCCTGGCTCACCGCAACCCGCGTATACCTCAAAAACTAGGGTTTCTCAACTTTCGATACTTTTGTCGTCGTGATCTTAGACTTTTCGAAACTTTGATGCATCCATGAGTTACTCTATACACTATCTCTCTCATAGTAGATCTTCAATACATGCTCAAAAGATACGCATAAGATATTTTATTCACAATAGACCCTTGCCTCTTATTTATACTCTCTAAGTAGCTTCCTTAGAAGCATCTTCTAGTTCACTTAACCCACTTCTAGGTCCCCTAACCCATTTCTAGTTCCCTTAACCCATTTCTAGGTCACTTAACCTATTTTCCTCATTTTAGGGTTAACTATTTTCCATAATTAGAATTTTCTCCATTACTTTATCATTTAAATATTCCTCCTTGACTTTGTCACCTCACTTTATCATTTAAATAACATTATTTGATTTTTTCACTTCACTTTATTATTTAAATAATCGTTCTTGACTTTGTCACTTTACTTTATCATTTAAATAATAATTTATTCTTTGCAAGATCTTTGACTTCTTTGACCTTTTGGGGCTTCAAGCCTACATATGAGGGTCCTCCAACTTTGTAAGGCCATAAATCTCAAACCATGATGAATTATGTGACATTCCACATACCACTTAAAATGGTATGACAAGAACTGTCCATATAGGATAGTTTCACTGACAAATTCATTGATCGTCATCTCATTATTCCACATTTAAGAATGGGTTCTCCAACCATACTTCTAGGATAACTCAACTATAAAGCGTCTTCCCGTGATGGATTTCACCATAAGGGGACCAATTTGGAGTTCATACATTTGTACACCTTATCAACCATGATAAGATAACAATGATTCAACTTCACATCACGCCAACAATGCATCATATACCAATGAAACCACATTGATCCATATTCATCTATGCATCATGTATCAAATACAACTCATTGTTTCATCTTCATATATGCATCAGATAAATTACATCATGTGACTATGATTCCACTTGACATCAATCCATTCACATCAAGGACAATACATACTTCATCAATATTCTATGATAAGACATTGTTCATTTGACATCAGTCAACATCAATCATTCTTTGTCAGCAATCAATCCCTTGACATTAATCAATCATTTGACATCAATCAATCACTTGAAATCAATCAACATCAATCATTCTTTGGCATCAATCAATCCCTTGAAATAAATCAATCACTTGACATCAATCAATCACTTGAAATCAATCCTTTGAAATCAATTAATTAAACCTTTGACATCAATGACACCATGATCCAACATGTGATTGACTGTTTTTTGTTATAGTTTTCCTTCTACCTCTATGCTACATTTTTCTAATATATTTTGTAGTATGTTGGCAGTAGATGGATCATTCAATAGTTTTACACACGATTGTTAAAATCCTTTGATTGTACTTAGTTTTCCTAGAGGTTTCATTTCTAAGGTGTGATCCATCAATGGAGGCCTCTCGTACTATGTTTCTTCCTTGCTTTGCTGCGCAGTTGAAGTTTACGCGGTGTCTTACTTCACAAACTCTTGTCTGACTTGCTGAAATATTTCCTTCTAGTTCTATGCATCAAACTATTTCCTTGGTTCGACATTCTTTCTCACCACTGGTGTTGTACTGGTTCTTGTCAGACTGTGTCATTTCCTATTTCAACTCCTTCACACATAACTATGTTGATGTTTTGTCCTTCATCCCTTGCTTCGACTGAAATCCACTTAACATTATGGTTGTTATGATTCGTCTTTTCCTATATCTTCCCTAGTAACGTAATAAATTCTTTCGTGTCATGATCTGATGCACAACAATACATACAAGTTGCTGGTGGAAGTGGACTTTCTCGTTGACAATTGTGACATACCACTAGTCCTCTACCTCTTCTGAATCCTCCTCTTTCTTGTCCTCCACCTCTGTAGCTAACTCGATCTCCTCTCGGTGTGTTACACTGAGGCACCTGACTGTACTGCGCGGTATTGTACTGAGGTTGCGCTGTGTTGTAATGTGGTTGTGCGATATTATATGGTTGTTGCACAATATTATGTTGTTGTTGCACAGTGTTGTATGGAGATGGAACTTGGTTAAAATGTGGTGCAGATTTCCCAATCATCATTTCTTCCCGCACCCTATATGCATGTGATTTCCTATCTCACATCAAATCCATAGTTCTATAATCTTTTTCATCGTGGCCCACTAACTTGAAAAAGTCGCAGTATGCACTCTTTGGGACTATCTGGTATTTCTGCATCATTGGGAAGTGATATGGATTGTGACCTAGTTTCTTATATATCTCGCACCATAGTCCTCTTATTGGTAATAGATTTGGAATTCCCACTACCATATACTGAGAGAATGTTGGAAATTCATTCTTATGGTGCCCTTTTGTTTTACATGTGGTATACCAAACAACTTCTCGCTTGTCCTTACTTTTGTTCTAGTTTAGCTGGAACGTTAAGTTCTTCAAAACCTCCATTGGTTCCTCTATGGATGGATCCATCTGCTAATATTGGTTTTCTTCCAGTTACAGGGTTTCCTGCAGAGCCTCTGCCTATGTTTGAAACTTTTGTTGTTGCAATGGGTATTTCAAGTGTGGTAGCAGTGAATTGACGAACAAGTGCCTGTGTTACATATCGGTCATGAGATATTTCAATTTTCCTTTCAGTTGCTTGAATCTCTAGTCAATATCACATAAGGATTCTCTTGGCTTCTGTCTAATTTATATCATTTCGTTCATGTATTGATCTTCTGAACTTGGCTTCTGAAACTCATTTATCAACAATTTCTTGATGTCTGCAATCATTCTAGTTGTCCCCGGTGAAGGTTTCCTTTATCTTTCTTTGCAAACTCCAACTCTTTTTTCTTCAACCATCTTTCGATCTCTACTTCTATGAGATTCCATGGTCTCAACATCCCCTTATAGTGGCTCATTATTATTGGATCATGTTGTCATTGATGCCAATGGTTTGATTGATTGATGTCAAGTGATTGATTGATGCCAAATGATTGATTAATTGATGATTGATGTAATATGTATTGATTGTTTTGAATGGATAGATGTCAAATGGAATCATGCATAGATGAATATGGATCAATGAGTTGTCATTGATATGATGCATTGTTGTATTGATGAATCATTATAGTCTTATCATGGTTGATAAGGTGCACAAATGGATGAAATCCAAAGTGGTCCCCTTATGGTGAAAGCCCTCATGGGAAGATGCTTTGCGGTTTATTTATTCTATAATAATGGCTGGAGAACCCATTCTTAATTGGAGAATAATGAATTGAAGATCAGTGAATTTTTTAGTGAAACTATCCTAGATGGATAGTGCTTGTCATGCCATTTCCAGTGGTATGTGTAATGTCACATAACTCCTCATGTTTTGAGAGTTATGGCCTTAAGAAGTTGGAGGACCCTCGTATGTTGTCTTAAATCCCCAAAAGGTCAAAGAAGTCAAAGCGCTTGAAAAGAAAAAATCAGTTTTTAATTGATAAAGTGAAGTGAAAAAATTAAAGTAGATTATTTAAATAATAAAGTGAGCTGAAAAAGTCAAGGAGAATTTTTTAATTTATAAAGTTATGGAGAACTTTCTAATTATGGAAAGTGGTTAACACTAAAATGAGGAAAATAGGTTAAGTGACCTAGAAATGGGTTAAGTGACCTAGAAGTGGGTTAAGTGACCTAGAAGATCAAGAGTATAAATAAGAGGCAAGGGTCTCTTGTGATGAGAACATTTTTTGGGAGCACATCTTGTGTTTCTTTGGTGATCATCTTGTGTGGATCTCTTGAGCATGATTGAATATCTATTATGAGAGAGAGAGAGAGAGAG
>ML781622.1:517625-530227 GCA_009831015.1 Picea engelmannii | reverse complement strand
CCAACATAGAAAATACAATGAGCATAGTTAACCAATTTGTCCATCGTATCGCGCAAGATATAATCAAATCGAACAAAGATATCGTTTGTATTTCAAGAATAGAAAAGATATCAAATAACAACATATTCAAATCAAATTATGGTCAATCAAAATAAATCTAATCACAACCAATCCAGAAATCGATAATCAAAACTTATGCATGACAGAGCCAGTCAACCATGTAAACAGAGCTTATGATCACGCTGTATAAAAGAGGGAAAGTTATACCATTCCAGTTGTTGAAGCTATGTCAATTTTGAATTGACAATTGCAGTAGCAGACTCGACATTTTTGAACAGGATTGACCCAGCAGTTCGTTGATTCTTCTCGATGGGCTGCACCTTTGCATTCTGACCAGTGAGCTTTGCCACTTGGTTTTCCAAATCGTGAATTTTGGATTGCAATTTTGGGACATCCAAGTAGTATCTCTCTAACCACAGTCCATACTGATCGCAAGGTGAAGCAACCTTTTGAATAGAAGGGGGGCTTGATGATTCCCCGAGGGTTTCATGAGGTGGCTTAATACCAGGAAAGTCAGGGTTATCCCGCAGACAAGGAGGCAAGTTCTCAACGAAATTGTAAGGAGGTTTGTCATAGAAGCCCTCTTCGGCGAGAAAATGTTCAATGCTCGAATCAGAGTCCTCGCTGACCACGATAGGTTCTGTTTTGGCAGGAAACTTAGGTTTATTTCTCTCCATGCGAGAGATCATCCTTGCATTTTTCTTGCTTCTAATACTAGCAACAGTCTTCGTTCTAGCCTTTGTGGTCGTAGGCTTAGCAACTTTAGTCACAGCCATAGACGAATTCAAAGGTGAGTCGGGTTCAGGTTTAGGTAGCAAAACACTGTAGGGTACAGGGGTAGGCTTACTCTCGGTTACCATAGGCTTATCAACCTGTGGAGGATTTGATTCCTCAAAGCCATTACGATTGAGAAAATCGTGCCAGGAATCACGACGTAACCCCAATTCATAAACCAAAAGCATTTTAATCAACCCAACATGGAAGAGGCTAGTGTCAGTCTGACTTCACTTGTACTTCTTAGCCATTTTGAGTAAACTTCAGTGCAGATAATGCAACATACTAAGCTCAAAACCCATAAACACCATTAATAAACATAGATGAAACAAGAAAACAAACCCGTACCTGCCTTCACAAGTAATGAATTGCTTGATAATCATCAAGAGATCATACCAGCGGGGTTTCAACATCTTTGCAGGTAAACCTCTGTCGCACGACTTCACTGTCCGAGACCGAAATAATAATGTCCACGGGACATCCTTTACCTTGTAACTTTTGGACCATTTTTGTCCCTTGACAGGCAGGCTAGTTGCCAAGCTGAGAAATTGTTCGGTGATTTCAAGCTGGACATCTCCAACTTTGGCTCGGCAGCCATCGAATGACAGTGTAAATTGTCGAGCGACAGAGATGTTAAAACCATCGAACTTCCTTATAAACGAAAGCCACCCGAACTCTTCTAGGTCGCTATACGCACCATCAAATGTCAACAGTGCTTGGAACCCATTAGGTTCGGCCCTTACGACAGGAGCCATAACCTCTGTACATGGTAGGGTTCACACTGAATGAACAATGCACAGAGTGAAAACGATAGGGTTTCAATAGCTTGAATGCTTGACGAGACCGGAAATAACTCCATGCGTGCGAAGGTGGTGGGATTACCATCGCCACGCATTGCATTAATGACCTGTACAGAGCTGTTAAAACCATAATCATTTAAAACAAACGTATCGACCAGTAAATAGGTGAATCATCATCTCTACGTTCCATTCATCCGAGTCAGAACCAACGCCTCATGTGATAATTATGCGCCAAGTGTTAAGTTTAATCAAACACAGTACCCAACATTAACTATCGATCTATCGTGCCAATTCCATCGTTTGAAACCAATGTTAATTCATTCAAGCCAATACATAGTTTGAAACTATTATCGTTCCATGTGGTATCAAACTCCCAAACAATGTATCGAGGGTTCAAAGTATAAAATCGAACAAATCCAAAGGCTGATCAAAGTGATTTTTGCAAAGCTTAAACCATTGCCATTTTATATGAAGCCAAACTCATGATATTGCCAATGTGTTTTAGCATAAAAAAAATGTGAAAACATTAACCAACGAGCATATGAGAATTATAAGTTAAGAGTTCAAAACGATATTAATCATGTCATGTGTAAATCAAAATCAATTATAAACATAACTCATAACTTAATATCTATCGAAGAAATCAAGTTGCGCAATTAAAGTGAATGGATATGGTTTGAAGAAACTTTTGCAAAGGTCAATAAAAGACGACGACATTCAAAGCAACGAAAGAGGTGTTTTCACACTTGCAGTTGTGAAAACTGAATCAGAATCAAATTGTAATCGTCGCAAAAATGAAACAAAAGTCTATTAGCACAATTCGACAATGATTTGTCGTAATACCACAAGGGGTGTAGGCAGCTTTTTGAGAGCAATAAAAAAAAATGGGTTGGCTGCCAACACTATTCTACTTGGAGAATAGAGATGAGGGTACACTTGAAGGAAATGGAAGTGGGTATTTGGAAGGCAGCCATTGATGGATTAGTTTCCTTGAATAACAAGTCAAAGTTTGCAGATCAAAGGGAAGGAAAGAAGAATGATGCATTGGCTCTCATGAGCATTCTTAGTGGACTTTCAAGCCCTATCAAGGAGATCATGGGACAATGCACTTATGCCAAGGATCTATGGCTAAAGCTACAGGAGACATATCAAAGCAAGAAGGAAGATATTGAAGACCACTCCATCAAGATCATTAAAGGTAAAGAATCTCCAAAAACTCTTGATTGCATTATTTCTAAATGTGATCTTGAAAACACTTCAAATGAAGATAAAGAATCAAGTGACGATGTTAGCACAAATGAAGATATTGAAGACATTTCAAATGAAAGAAACGAATCATGTGATGATGTTGGCAAAAAGGAAGATCTCAAAAGTATTTCAAATTAAGGTAAAGAATATCCAAAGACTCTTGATTGCAATGATTCAAAATGTGATGATGTTGAATTTTTCTCTACAAGTGAAGAAGAAAATCTAGAAATAGTTTGTGTAGATTTTGATAGTAGTTATCCCATGGAAAGAATAGAAGAAGATCTATTAGAACTTCAAAATAATGTTGAAGATGGTTTATATGAATATAGAAATGACCATTACTATATAGACTATAGATATCTTTCGGATAACACTAAGAAGTTTCTTAGGAGGAGTCAAAGGTACATCTTGAAGTTAAAGGGAATGCTCAAAGAACAAGAAGAGATTAATAAAACTCAAATATAAGAAAAGGAAGAATATATCACAAGACTAAAGAATGAAAAAGAAGATATTAAGGTAGATGATGATATTAGCAAAATTTTTGAAACTGTTGTCCATCTCAAGACCCAAATTGAAGAAGCCAAAAGGGTAGAGGAATTATTGAAGAATCAAATTAATGAAAAGGAAGAGTCATGTCATAAGTTACAAGTTGAAGTTGTTGATCTTAGAATTAAAGTAGAGAAGTCAAACAAATTCTTGAATAGCTCACTAATCTTGAATGAAATCTTGGAAAGTCAAAGATCACCAAATGATAAATTAGGTCTTGGATACAAGAAATAAGCTACACATGATGAACCAAGAACCTCAAAGAAGCATGAGGTAAAGGATGAAGAAAATGTTGCAATTCAACCATATAAAAAAGACAAGGAAAGTTTCAAAAGAACTAAGCAAGAAAGACATCAAGAAGCTACTTTTATACCTCAAAGAAAATGGACACCAAATCAAAGGTATGAAAGTGTTTTTCATGGTCAATGTTATTCATGTAATGAATATGGTCACAAAGCTTTGAAATGTAGATCTTATGAAAGGAGATATAATAGAATATTTTATAACACCACAAGGTGTTGGAGATGTGATCAAGTAGGACACATTGTTGTTCACTGTCACACTATGAGATGCTACAGTTGTAGTGGATTTGGCCACAAATTCCAGGATTGTTGGAACACAAGAAAAAAGTCCATGATGAGGACTTCATATAGCATGACTAGAAGAAGGAATGAAGTAAGGAAGGGGGACATATTTGAAAATATGGAATCTCAGAGCTCAAGTTATGAGAAGCAGGGACACCTTCAGAGGTGGGTGAAGAAGACTGAACAACCAGAGTAGAATGTAATCCTTAAGGGAATATCAAGTGTTCCATCTGCTGAAGCATATGCGGGTGACAGTGTTAATAGTCACATACATACATAGGATGACCTTGAATAGGTCGCGTACATACGTGAGTTGTCTGTGCAGCAGGTCGTGTATATGTGGTAAAGCCTAGGGAAAAGGGATATGCACAAGGGTTGTAGCTTGATGTGATGGTATAACTCTATGATGTAGGGTCTGACATAGTTTATTATAGGTTCTGACATTGTTTGCTACAGGTTTTCATGATTACATATTGGATTATGTAAAGTGATGATATAAAATGAAAGGCTATATTGGATGCATGGCACTAACCTATGAGCATGGATTGAGACATTTTCTATTGAAGGACAATGTTGTTTATGATAGTGAAGTCAATGATACCTTGGTTATGTGATATATCTTGATGATGCTAGCTAGAGATGTCATTCATCTATTAAGGCACACTACTAGTACATGTATTGTTGGATGCTTAGTATTTTTTGTAGTGAATGGAGGATTGAGGCCGATCTGTTGGAGTACATGATTGGTACATATTTGAGTTTCAATGATATATATTATGATGTATTATTGAAGCATTTTTTTGGATATCTTGATGCATGAATTTGGCATATGCTGGGACTACATATTGGGACATGTAGTTGGTGAGTTGATGAGTTGATGAAGTGATCATGTCATAAATCATTGATGAGTCTGATCTATAGTTGATGCATGATTGGTACAACTCTAGCACATTGGTAGAGGCACCACTAAAAGTTTGATTGGCATATGTTTTATGGATTTGGCATACATGCATTGGTGCATGATTGGTGTACTTGCTTGGTAAAAGTGGTAATGTGCATTTTTGGTACACTCATAGTTGGTATATGTTTGGATGATGGTACTTGGTTAAAAGTACACCATTGGTATTACTTGATACTTTGGTACATGATGTATTGGATGATATAGTTCAAACACTTGATTGATTGAGATACATAATTTTGGCACTTGGTTCATGGTGGAGACATATCATGAGTGATATGACACTTTTTTGGCATATTGGTAGATGCACATGGTTGACATATTGGTGGATGCACATGGTTGACATGTTGATAGAAGCATATGGTTGATACACTCCATTAATGATATCTTATGGCACATTGTATGGTGTTGATGTACATGGGTATTGTGCATCGTGGGCACACAATTTGGTACATGATGTACTTGGTTGATGTTTTACTCATGATTCTCTATTTCATTGTTGACATATCTTTTGATTCATGGTATGGGATGAGTTTTAATGCATGGACAGGTCCAAGGATCATCATAGAAAGTGTGGTTGTTCTATGATCTAGTTGATTAGTAGAATTTGCAGCAAAAGCATATTGCAGTGGTAGCATATTGTTAATATTGTAGAGAATATAGGGGGAGACATAACCATAGTGGAAGTAATTATTCTTCCCATGGTTCTAGGAAGAGAAAGGAGCTCTATACTTGAAGAAAGAGCACAGAGGCATAATTCCAGGGGGAGTATGAGTTATGTATCTTCATCATTTCATAAGAGTGATATCCCTTGTACAAAAGGGGAGAGATTATTCATAGGAATATCAAAGGCATTCAAACAGGGGGAGAATCCCTAAGGAGAGTTCAAGTAGGGGGAGCATCCCCAAGGGGAGAATGACCCTTTTCCA
Organism: Picea engelmannii; assembly: GCA_009831015.1. Classification (NCBI taxonomy): domain Eukaryota; kingdom Viridiplantae; phylum Streptophyta; class Pinopsida; order Pinales; family Pinaceae; genus Picea; species Picea engelmannii. The sequence goes on along the minus strand of ML781622.1, from coordinate 524,328 downwards.
TTGATGCCAAAGGGGGAGAGATAATCACATTGATGTGATTTATTTTTATTGATGGGGAGACATAGTCACATTGATATGTTTGATGACTATTGATGTAGAGCATGCCTTGTCTACATGTTGACATCAATGATTGGTGTTGACATCAATGTTGGTATTGCCATCAATATGCCAAAGGGGGAGATTGTTGGAGCATGTTGTCATTGATGCCAATGGTTTGATTGATTGATGTCACTAATTGATGTAAAGTGATTTATTGATACCAAATGATTGAATAATTGATTATTGATGCAATATGTATTGATTTTTGTGAATGGATAGATGTCAAATGGAATTGTGCATAGGTGAATATGGATCAATGAGTTGTCATTGATATGATGCATTTTTGGATTGATGAATCATTATAGTCTTATCATGGTTGATAAGGTGCACAAATGGATGAACTCAAAAGTGGTCCCCTTATGGTGAAATCCCTCATGGAAAGACGCTTTGTGGTTGATTTATCCTAGATTAATGGTTGGAGAGCCCATGCTTAATTGGAGAATAGTGAATTGAAGATTAGTGAATTTGTTAGTGAATCTATCCTAGATGGATAGTTCTTGTCATACCATTTCTGGTGGCATGTGGAATGTCACATATCTCCTCATGGTTTGAGAGTTATGGCCTTACGAAGTTGGAGGACCCTCATATGTTGGCTTGAAGCCCAAAAAGGTCAAAGAATTCAAAGTGCTTGAAAAGAAGAAATCATTATTTAAATGATAAAGTGAAGTGACAAAATCAAATAAGATTATTTAAAAAATAAAGTGAGGTAACAAAGTCAAGGATAATTATTTAATTGATAAAGTTATGGAGAACTTTCTAATTATGGAAAGTGGTTAACCCTAAAATGATGAAAATAGGTTAAGTGACCTAAAAATGGGTTAAGTGACGTAGAATTGGGTTCAGTGACCTAGAAGATGAAGAGTATAAATAAGAGGAAAGGGTCTCTTATGATGAGAACATTTTTTGGGGGCACATATTGTGTATCTTTGGTGAGCATATTGTGTGGATCTCTTGAGAATGATTGCAGATCTATTCTAAGAGAGAGAGAGTATGGAGGATCAGATGAACACATCAAAGTTTCAACATGTCTGAGATATTGACAAAAAAAGTTTCAGAGGTTCAGAAACCCTAGTTTCTGAGGTATTCACAAGATGCAATGGGCCAGGATGCGTACATACGTGGGCTATATGAAGACATGGAGCGTACAATGGATGAAGTCATGGAGATTGGTGTTTGAGCTGATGATTGACTGTTGAATACTGAAGAAGGTTCCAGATCTGCATTCTATGGGCTTAGATCTATCATAGAAACTCTGGTATGGTTTTATTGATGTCTTGATGGATACTCTTGTTTGTTGTATGATGAATGATTAAGGAATTCTTGGTGTGGATATTGTGATATGGTTTATGTTGGTTGATGGAGTGAGAAACACTCTTATGATTCAATGTTGATATGTTTTCTATAGTAAATTGGTTTCTGATGCATGATTGAGTAGCATTCATATTGTATGGTTGAGAAGCATGAATAATATTATTGGAGAGCTTGGTTGTGTTGTGACTGGATGTGGGTCAGTTTGGAAAATGAAATACATAAGAGAATATGATTACTGGTTGCAGAGGATATGAGTTGATTTTGAAGATAAAACCCTAAGTAAATCAAAAGGCATACACAATCTATAATACAAACTGACTGTGTACATACACGAGTTGTAGTGAGCCAAGGCGCGTACACACACAAGATGCACTACTGACAGGTCGCATTCCTGTGATAGATTGATATCTGTGGAGGATTGTTTCCTCATCTCATTTGGTGCTGAGGATGTAAGTTGAGTCTTGCATATAGAGATGGTGCTCTTGTAGAGTTGTACTCTATTTAGTTGTTGCTGAAAAAACCCAAGGATTGTAGTCTGTAATAAAAATAAAATTGTACATAAGTATTGTGTTCTTTGTGTTCATGGTGGATATGATTTGTTGATGATATATTCTTGATATATGTTCACATCCAACTAGTTATAAATGACATAAATGAGTAATGAATAAATTGTGAAAGCTAACTAATGAGTTTTTTGTAAGAGGGAAGTTTATGAAAAAGAGCCCCACACTCATTCACGCCCCCCTCCAAGTGTGGTTGGTGTGTCCAAAAATTCTTTTCTCCTTCTCATCATCCACTTCAGTATTCTCTTGATCCACCTTCCACGGATCTCATAAATTTTTGATAGATCCTGTCTACTCAATCCTCTACTGATCCAACCAACAGAAACAAAACCAATTATTGGTTATTGTTCGTTATATATATGAGTTTGTATCTTTAACTTGTTTTACCCAAGGTTCATGTCTGTTGGGGTTCCAACAAAGCCTCTAAAACTATCATCCCTCCTGATAAACTAGAAGGTAACACAACACATAGAGTGCACTGCATAGTCTCACCCGAGATAGCCTTAATGGGTGGGTGAAATACTCATGTGTTTGCAACCCTGGATTGAGTGGAGATATGAGATTTGTGCACTAAGAGTTCTTTTAACTTATTAAAGCAATAACCATCATTCACGATTATGCATGGAATATAATCAAATCATTCATTTAACATATCAAAAACTACTGAAATAGTAAGGAAACACATGAATTCATCACATAACACAGGTTTACCATGGTTCACCGTCTCTTGGGCTGCATCCACAAAGATCTAGCTCTCAAGCTCTTTTATTATAGCAGTTCCATGAATATATCGTTTTGCGCTTTATAACTCTTCGCAGTCAGGTCAAGATATATTATGAGGTATACTAGATCACACTAGGCTCCTGAGCCTGCAATATAACCCACAAGATCCACCCTCCTTCCTCCTCTCCATCTCAACAACTTACGAAATTGGGTCATATAGAAAAATATTACAACTAACTATCAAAACAAGAATCCTCCTCTAAACTCGTTATATCCCTTCCAACTCTGGTCTCTACTTTTCTGCTCTCTCTATGAGACCTAGGTATCTATATTTATATGTTTCTAGATCACCAACCATTACAATGTATTGCAAAAACCCTAACCCTAATGTTGTTAGGTCTGGCTGGCCCTTGGTCTTGTACTAAGGAATAAAGAAAAGATTAAAAAAGAAGAAAGACAAAGTACGAATTGCATGGGAAGCACACAAACCGAGGAGGGGTTGAAGTGGTTAAAGAAGCAGAAAAGAAAGGAGAAAGGTAAAGGAAAAGTGAGCCATTAAAGGATAAGATCAAGGAAGACAAATTAGTAAGGAAGATGAATCATGGACATGTTAGCAAGCAAAAGAAGACCTTAATAGGTTCTTTGGAGCACCTTGTGGAGAAAAAGGAAGAACAGGTTGGTGAAGCCCTTAAAATGCGGGTCATGTGGACCTAGGGTTTTGGTACCTAGGGTTTTAACACCTAGGGTTTTGACACCTAGGCTTCGGTCTAAGGTTGTCTAAGAGTCATGAAATGTATAAATAAAGGTCTAGAAGATTTGAGAGGGTTGTTACTATTATTGTTGGTGAGAGTAATATTGATATAGAAGTGTTGTGGTTGTAAGGCATTCTTGTATTCTGGATGTTCAGTTGGGTGCGAAGATCAACCCTGCAGCTTGGTGCGCAGGGAGGGGAGATAAAGAGGATATATAGAGAGGGATATGTAGATAAGTGCGTAGATATAACTATATGTTTTTATCTATTATATAAAGAAACATAGTTCTATGGACGTATCCCTAGGGAGAGGGTGAAGAACATAAATCTTATTATTATTTGTGGTTGATGCTATGCTATTCTCTATATACTGTTATTGATTGTTATTGTTCCTAATGAAGGAAATGAGATATATCTAACTTCATGAATCTAGGAACAATATGGTTAATAATATCTAGGGTATCTTGCATTGTTATTCTGAAATCAACTTGCACTTCCCTTGGTTGTAGAGACATGTGTCATGCAACCCCCCTATTATTACTTCGGGTGAGATTTCATCTGCTTCACAGGTGTTGCCGAAAGGGCCAATAGTTAGGGTTTGTTGGTGCATTGTTAGAGTTTAACCCTGGGTTTTCCCCTGTTCAAACAATTCTTCCATGAATGCATGCATGTTGTTCTTCCTTCCAACTGTCTCTTTCCTCGTGCATGCCTTATTTCCCAAAATAGCCTTTCTTTCCACTTTGGTCTGCTTCCAACAGTGACAATCTCTGCTTCCAAATTTCCAATGATACTATCTCTTTATTCTAACTATTCTTTGAGTTCTTCTTCAATTATTTTATATTCTTCTATTTGAACCTTCAATTCCGTGATGATCTACTCTAGTTCTTGAGTGTTGTCCTTCTTGTCTAGTTCTTCTTGTAGCTTCTTGTTTTTCCTCTTTTTTGTTCTTATCACTTCTATGGAAGTCAACAATTACTCTCAGTAGTCAACTTCTGCTTCTTCATATTCTTCTTCAGTGTCTTCTTTATCAGTGTCTTCTACTGCAATGAATAGAAATTTTTTTGTCTCACTGTCACTAACTTCATATTCATTTGATGAGATGTCTTCTTTGGTGCATAGTATTTTCTTGAAAACTTTATTTGTGGTTACTTTGCCTTTATATGTTTGTTTACTATTTGAGTAATCTTATTCATTCCCCTTATTTTTCTTATGAGGACATTTGTTAGAAAAATGACCAATACCATCACAATTAAAACAAATCAATGAAATCTTACCTTTATATTTGTCCTTGGTTCCCTTGTTCAATCTCTTGACAAAATTGGCCATTTCTTCATCATCTTCTGAGATGTGACTGTTGCTTCTATGTTCTTTTTCTTTTTTCTTTCCCTTTTTCTTTGACTTTTTGGATGCTTTGAAATATGCTTCTTTTATATCTGTATTTTCTTTTTTAGTTCTCATTTCATATGCTGTGAAGATTCCATTTAGTTCTTCCATTCTTATTGAGTCCAGATTTGCTCTTTCTTCTAGTGTTGATATATTAGGATCAAATCTCGTAGGAAGAGATCTTAGTACCAACCTGTACCTCAACCTGTACCATAAAAAAATGCATCAACCATGCACCAAACCTGTACAAATAACCTGTCACAATAACTTGTCCAAACAACCTATAATCAATCTATACCATAAACAAGTGCATCAACCATGCACTGACCTATACCTCAACCTGTACCATCAATGAGTGCATCAATCATGTGCCAAATATGTACCAATAATGCATAAAATACACATAAATTATGACTCATCAATATGTACCAACATCATCTACTATACACCTCATGTATGTGCCAACACATCAACTACTTGTCTCAACCATATACCCAACATGTACCTCAACCAAAATCCCTCATAAATTTCATCATCAAAATCAGATTTGTAACTCTATAATAGACCTGGTGTATATTATCACATACCTGCAAACCTTCCTTAAATTTAACAACAAGAGACTAGCATTTTCATCAAACTTTACTTTAGTCTCACGTGACTAATTTTGGATTAGTCAACATCCCTAACTTTAAATAATCATAACTTTGCACCTGTGATGAATAAAGATATGAAAATAGTACACAATATTCTTCAGTTTCTTCTATAAAATTCCTCAGGGTTTAACTACTTGGAACATCTCAAAAAAGGCGTTATAGTAAAAATGGCATACCTTGTTGAATTCTGGCTTATTCTAGAGAGTGAACTTGTAGAGCATGCCCCACACGAAATATTTGTTGTATGGATATGGAAATTCTACAAAAAATACTAAATAATCTAATTTAACTCATACATTTGGTCTTACTGAATTTGGATCTGTTATGAAGAAGTTATGACGGTGTTACCCAAAACTCTTGTTTTAGACTAGTTTCAGGACTAGTCACAAACCCTATTTTGCACGGAATCTAACTCCAAAAATGTAATGACCAACAAGCTGAAATTTTTATCACAACTACTTGGATATGTTTCCTCAACGACCTCCCAATTTCAAGGTCTGAATCATTCTATAAAAAATGTTATTGAAAAAATGGTGATATGACCTGTAAATAACATACCTTAGAAAGCATCATCAAAATAATTTATCCTCCCTTGAATTTCAACCTTCTTTACTTCACCATTCCTATGAAATTAATCTTAGATATCCTTTGGTTACCTCAGACACTTGTATATATTCAATATTCTCAAGTGTGATTAAATGAGAGACCCTTGCCTCTTATTTATACTTTTATGTAGCTTCCTCAAGGGGTTACCTTTGTTGGAAGATTGGTTGTTGTCATTGATGTCAACCCTAGTCATGGGTTTTGGACCACAAGATTGATGAAGGTATTTGGACATGAAGGAAAATGCACATGTAGATAAAACACCCATGGATGGATAGTATACATCATGTTCTTTCTGGTGGTATGTGGCACATCACGTGGATCCTCATGGTTGAGGAGAAATGAATTTTTGAAGATGACAAAGTGAATTGAAGAAGGAAGTACATGTAGGCCCTGAAGATAATTAAAGAAAATAATTACAAAATAAGAAAGTGTCAGGTCGGACCTAATGTTAAAAGGAAGTGACATAAATTTTATAAATAAACATCATTATACATTCATTTGATACAAGTCAAATTTCAGAGGTAATAAGAAGAAAAGAAGGCCAGATTTCAAGGGAGGATGAAGTCTTTTGGTGATGTGTTCTAAGGTATGTTATTTTTAGGTCATCTTACCAT
>ML781622.1:477899-514581 GCA_009831015.1 Picea engelmannii | reverse complement strand
GAATTTTTGAAGATGACAAAGTGAATTGAAGAAGGAAGTACATGTAGGCCCTGAAGATAATTAAAGAAAAGAATTACAAAATAAGAAAGTGTCAGGTCGGCCCTAATGTTAAAGGAAGTGACATAAATGGTATAAATAAACATAATTATACATTCATTTGATACAAGTTGAATTTCAGAGGTAATAAGAAGAAAAGAAGGTCGGATTTCAAGGGAGGATGAAGTCTTTTGGTGATGTGTTCTAAGGTATGCTATTTTCAGGTCATCTTACCATTTTTACTATAATTTTTTTTCTAGAATGATTCAGATGGTGAAATCACTATGGTATTGAGAAGACATATCAAGGTACCTCTGGTAAACATTTCATCTCTTGATTCACTATAATTATGGATATACACTCTGTGGAAGATAGGGTTTGTGACCAGTTCTGAAGCTAGTCAATAAACAGGTGTTCCCGGTAAAACAGTCATAACTTCTTCATAGAGAATCCAAATGAAGTGGGACAAATTTCATTGGAAATAGTACAAAATTTAGTTTCTTTTGTGTGATTTTTGGAATTGGATGTTAATTATTGAGTGTGGGGAATTCTGTGGAAGTTCACTCTCTTGAATAGACTAGAATTGAATAAAGTCTACCATTATTTCTATAACCTCTTTTTGGGGAGGATTCAAGGAGTGAAAATTGGAGGAGTTTCAGAGAATACATTGAGTAATATTATTTACAGGATCTGAGTACTCCAAGAATTGAAGAATTGTAGAAATTGAAGAAGTCTCAGGAAGCATTATCAGGTTCTATGTGATGATTGGTTGATGGTGATGATTTAATGTAAAATTTTATTATCTCTCATATATTCTTGGGTGGAAGGAAGGGGAAATGATGGAGAGTTCAAATCTCTCTTGATATTGGAGGATTGTTTATTCCTCTTGGAGGTTTATCCCTCCCTTTACATTTGGAAGCTGTAGCTACCTTTGGAAGTCACTGCTTCCCTTGAACAATAACTATTGATTATTTCTCATATATTGTGCATGGTGTATTGTGGTGTATTGGTGTAACTCTTATACTATTGTTCATTGCTCATTGGATATAGTTTAATGGTTTAAGAATAAGTTGAAAAATGTTTTAAATTTTGATTGATACTGATTCACCCCCCTCTCAGTATCAACAACCTTCTAACCATATTAAACTACTTTCCTTATTTTAGGGCTAACCCACTTCTAACCACTTGTCCACTTAGTAATTTATCCATTAACTTTACTATTTGAATAAAAAAATTTGAAGCCACTTTGACTTATAGTACACTCATCCATTCACTTTATTATTTAAATAATTTATTCTTTGCAACTACTTCGACTATTTTGACCTTTTGGGGCTTCTAGATGACTCATGAGGGTTCTCCAACTTCACATGGCCATAACTCTCTAATAGTGAGGAATTATGTGATGTTCCACATACCACCGGAAATGGAATGACATGTAATATCCATACAAAATAGTATTAGCTTAAAATATATTAAAACGCATACCCATATTCATCAAACAAAGCTGGGTCCATTACCCAAACCTTTGTGCTACCAGAATTTCTTCAAGGGTTGACATCAATGACAACCAACCCAAATAATCAAAATATTTTACAGTATATAATGGGGGGAATTTTCAACAAGCCTTAGATAATCTAGATAAAGTACTGATCAAGTGTAGAGAGACCAACCTTTCCCTCAACCATGAAAAATCTAGAATGATGCTCACCGAGGGGATTGTGTTATGCCATCATATTTCTAGCACTGGGATACAGGGGGATCCTACTAAAATTGAAATTATTTCTTGAATCTTAACCCTTATTTCTCATAAAGAGGTTAGAATCTTGTTAGAGCATACCAACTATTACACAAGATTCATTGAAAACTTTACAAGACTGGCTACCCCGATGTTCAAGTTGTTAGCCAATGATGTTGAATTCCATTGGGATTCTCAATGTCAAATTGATTTTGATATGTGTTGATGGGTCATAAATCCCTTTAAATAAATATCAGGAACCAAACCCGCCATCGAGGTCCAATTAGACTCTGCAACATTTGATAGTGGAATGTTTCTCCAGATCTAGCCAAATAATCAATGGGATTTATGTAGTGATTGACAGGATATCTTCTTATGAAAATTCCTCCTTCAGTTTAAACGTTCTCTTTTGTATTTTATTTTATTAGGTGGGTCTACTAAAAGATTTGTGCTAGTATAAACCATCAAGGTAAAAGGGGAAATCTTAACTACTGAAGAAGGTTGAGCTTGGGATAACCCCCACGCCCAAGCATGCAGACAAATATTTTCATACATGTGACAATCCTAGTACTAATACATCAACATGTTGGTATTTTAACTATTAAATGAGATACAATTATAGAAAGAAAACATACATGCAATAAAATGATGGCAAGAATAATTGTTTCCTTAGCTCTAACCATTAATCACACATTAACACAACGATTTTATTTCCATCATTAGAGACAAGAACCATAAAAATATGGAATCAACTTACTTATCAATAGATTCAAAAACTCTTACTCATTACAATATCCATTCATGAGATAAAGTCAGAAGTAATTCCTCCTTAGATCCAACCACACACGCCTTTGATGTAAAACATAATTTGTCTCTGATCCTAAACGTGACTTCTCAATTAAGGTAGTTCTGAAATAGTTCGTTACAATTCCAAAATTGAGGGTCTTTGCCAAAACCATTGACCTATTCTAAAAGTTTGATCCTCTTATTTATTACAAATTATTAACTAAAAATATCTATCAAAAGTGCAAGCTAAGTAAAACAAAACATCGCCACATGGCACTTCCATCTCTCTGTCTTCTAGGAGTCATTAAATGGTTTCACTTAATTCGATGACTCTTCTCATACTTTGACCACTTGATAAAGAGTTCCTTGCATGTGTTGGCATACGGGAATCTGTGTTGGTCCATTGGGGCTGGAATGATCTCCTTTATTTCTACTTCTCATGCCCGATACTTGACTATTTTAACACTTAATTATTGTAATATTGTTTGAGCCTTGATTGGGTGCTCCATGAACTACTGTACTTGACCTAGCACCATGTTCGCCACCTTTTCTATCTCTGCAATCCACGACAAGTCTTGTTTTGCATGTTGTTTGACTATGTCATGCAAGTCCACAAAGTACTCGGGTGAGCCAAATTTTGGGAGACCGATGTCTCTCATCTCTCGATTGATCTTGACCCAACTTCTTTTGAAATCATCCCATTTCTCTTCAATCTCTCGCTAAGGTTCTGCTGGAAGCCAGTTCACATTCTTATATTATCCTTATAAGCTGCCTACACTAGAGTTTCGCAAACTTTGATTTTTGTCACAACCTTCGAATAAAACGACACTATTGTTTTATATGCGTTTGCCCAATTTCCCTTGTTCTTGTTTTCACGACTGCAAGCATGAAAACTTTGATTTCGAAGTCATATTAAAAACGTCACTGGATTGTTATGATCACTCTTTTTTATATGCTCATTGCGTTTCCAATTTATTTATCGTTATACAATTGACAATACTCTAAGATCCTTATTCATTTGGCATTCTTTATTTGTTAATATGACTTCGTCTTACAAGACTGTGATGATATTCTTTTGATTGAGTTTGTGATGCATTGGTGATTTGATTTATATGTTCTTTGATCGATTCCCTTGACACATAGGTTTCATGAGAGCTCATTGGTGTGTGGTTAAACCCTTGGTATAAATCATTTCATACAACACATAGTTCATATCATCGAACCCTTGGTGTGATTTCGAATTATTGCTTTGGTTTTAAAACTATGACTATTGCTCGCGCAAATGTTTGGTCCATGTATCATAGATTTTATTAATTGTTTGAATGGCATAGTTTTTAACCTATGCAGTAGTGGTTTGAATCGTTGTATGCGCCAACGGTTGTACTATGGGATATGATTGTTTTGCATGGGCTGAACTAGCTCCACCACCTTCACACGTTTTGTCATTAATGCTTTCCCCCTATCCCGGTTCACCTTTGCTAGTTTTCGAGCGAGCCTGTGAGCTATCGAACCTATGTATACTATGTTCGAACCCTTACCCACTCACCCTACTCACCGTGTGCTCCTGTCTATGGCACCGGTGGTGCGCATAGAGCCGAATGATAGCCAAGCTCTGTTGTTATTCGATAATGCCCGTAAAGATTTAGAAAACAGTGGTTGGCTGGTGTTTGTACAGAGATTTGAGGGTTTCAACCTTTGTGTTTCCCAACAATCCGCCCTCACCTTTGACGGGTGTAGGGATAAAATCGGTGACATACATCTCGAGCTAAATGAGAAATGCATAAGCTCTGCTACAGGACTAGCAGCTTCAGGTGAAAGGTGGTTTAAAAACTCCAAATTCGATGAGGTGTCATGGCCTTTGCTATTCATATCATGAAAATTTGTGTCCTGTGATAAAGGTATGCCTATTTCTATCCTCAAACCCAGGTGGCACGACCTTTTGGTAATCGTCAAACATTTTGTGACCTGTGAAGGTCGGTATGGCTTGGTTTTTCTGTATCACCTCCGGTTGTTGATGAATTTCACGGGCTATCCTTTGAACATGCCACATTACTTCTTGCATAGTCTTTACAAGATGTCTAAGAGCTTCAAGTGCGAGAAGGCTGATAACAACCTTTTTCATCACAACTTGATTAAGCTCATCGTCATCTACCATTTGAGCCTTCATGGCGATAATTGGCAATCCTTTCTATCCAGAAATGGCTTTGCTAATCCAGAGTCTGTTCAAATCGATAAGGCTGTGGTCAGTGAGACTATGGTCAGGCCACCCATGCCATTCCATATCCTTTTACACCCTGTCAAACCCTCAGTTCTCCCTGACAATGACCTACCCGACATCATAACCAACCCGTGTACAAAAGACAAGACTGAGGCTGTCAAGAAGCATGTGAGTAAGAAAGTCAAGGGTAATCTTACTGTCAACAGTAAAAGGAATAAATATGCTCGATTGATATCGAGACTTGCCCAGAACAAACCTAAATAGAACATCAACCAAAAGCCCATAGTGTTGAGTGAGGACTCAGACTCCGATATCGAGCGTTTCCTAGCTGAAGAGCACCCCTATTCTCATGGCCTATGCTCTAAAAAACCCTATGAATTTGTCTCTAACTTACCCCCGTGCCTAAAAAATGACCCAAATTACCCGGGAATCAAGTTGCATAATGAAACCCTTGTTGGATTAAACAAACCCTTGTCTGTGTTATCAAATCCCGAGCAACCATCATGTATCCACTGTAACGCTTGGATAGAGCGTTATTACATCGACGTTCCCCTGTTGCAATCAAAGATCAAAGCATTAGAAGAACAGGTGACAATGATGGTGAAGGAGAACGATAGGTTACAAGCCAGTGAAAAGAAACAAAAAACCACCGGTTCGATTGTATTCAGGAATGTCGAAGTGGCAACATCCTTTGTCAATTCCAAACTATCATGACCGAGTTGTTTTCTGATTGTCCAGGTATGAATTTCAATATAAATTTTTCTTTGTAAGTTTGCTTGAATTAATTTAATTGATTGAAGTTGTTTTCAATTAGCTCTGTTCATTTTAATACATTAGAAATGATTATGTTATAGTTTGATCATCAAAAAATGGTTATGTAGTAGATCCTGTACAGTAGATTCATTTTGCAAAAATTAAATGTAGATACGATTTGGTTACACAATTTTTTCATGCCCAGCTCAGTATAAGCAACTGATTGGTTTTTCATTCTGTTTGGCTTGTTTTTGAATCAATTCTATTCGTCTGATTTAGGATAGTCGATGGGGTTTGATTTCGATTAGTTTCATTTAACTCAAAACAACCCTGTTGAACTTGATCTACTAGGAATGACTTTGTTTTGTATTAAATCAATATTTTCATTTGGATTGTGATTACATTCGACTTGTGCAAAAGATCTATTTACTAAAATCGTGGAACTGTGTTGATTAATAACGATTGTGTTGACCCCAAACTGTTTTGATTCGTTCCTGTTTGATTTTATTTACAAATGATTGTTTCATGCCACGATTAGCATGATCATTTGTATATGTTTGATATAGTTCTATTAATTTCAAAAATGATCCTGTTGATATCGTTTGGATTTGACAATGATTTTGTTAATAGTTGAAGCATCATAAACTATTACATGCATGATTTGTTTAACCGGTTGTAGTTTGCGTCGATTGGAATTGGTCCATGAAAATGATTTCATTACTGTCAAATTATCTAATGCGGTTCTGTTTACCCCGGATTGGTGATTACAAATTGAACATAGTACATCTATCTCTATTATCATTCGATTGACCACGATTTCATTTGCTCTCAAATTCGCATAACAATTTTGATTTGAATGATTCGTTTGGTTTCCAATTAGCAATTAAATACTTGTTCAATAGTTTGAATATAATTCTTTAAGATTTGAATTGGTTTTGAAACGATTCTATGCTCAAATTAGACCAGCTACAGAATCGCAAGATTCTGTAGCTAGTCTTGAAATTAGATTTTTGACAATTTTATCAATAAAATATCCTCTAAACTTGTTTATTTTTGTCTTCTTTCAGGTGCATACGAATTACAATGATTAATTGGGCATGCTGTGGCAGTTTAGGATATACTTTAGAGATGGTTTTGGTTTTAGGTTGTTAGTTTGAGTCAGAAATAAAGATTTGGGATATTATCCCCAGATTTTTGTAAACTGTTTTGATAATTCCCACAGGGATGTTCTACCCTGTGGGAGGTCTTTAAATACTTGTCATTTTGTAATAAACCCATCATCATCACTATGGAGAAAACCAGACTATGGATTTATGATTCGGACTGAGATGAAAGTTGATGTCTTGTAACAGCTTTCGCTTTGAATATATCAAACTTTTGTTTCAAGCTTTCTGCATATCAGTTTGCAATTAATTATCGACTAGTTTAGCTATCATGATTCATTGCATGTTGATATGATTTGATTTATATGTTGTCCATGTATGATTTCTCTTATTTAAAAAATACAACAATTATTCTACTTCAGTTTAATGAATTATAGGTTTACCTTTTTCGTTAAATGAATCACTTTCTACAAGTCTCTACACACAGATTTATCTAGCTGCGACGATTTGTAAATTATAAGGTTGCTGTAATTTTTTGTGTCTTGTTTGTCCTGTCATTTATATTTGAAGAGCACAACAGCTTTCCGTTTACGAGAAGCTCGTGGAGAATCTTGTGCGGGTTTCCTCCCACCGAACAGCTGAATCAACTATTGTACACAGGAAAAACTTGAAGCGTTACTTCAGGTCAATTTGCTATTTGTTATTTAATAGTTAGCTTATTAGTGTTATTTAAGTAGTTTAGAGAAATATATTAGTTTAGATTCATAGTTAGAGTTATTATTTCTTAGCTTAGATAGTTTTTATTCTATTTCTTTTTCATAAAATTATAAAAATAAAAAATAATAGTTCCGTTGTATTAGGACAGATTACAAATGATTTTTCCAGGTTTTAATTTAAATCTGTAATTTGTAAATATTGTATATTTGTAATTGAACTTGATTTTGTTGATAATTAAACGTTTACTTTTATAGGATTATAGTTGAATGATTTAGGTAATAGATTGTATATATGTATTTTAGATTTGTTTATTAGTTTGTTTTAATTATTGTTTGTATTTAGATTAGTTTATTAGTGTAGTTTTCATTTTTTTTCTAGGACTTAGATCAGCCAACGGAGCCGCTAAACCCATCAGGGTGGGTTATCCCAAATGGCTTGGGTTATTTAGACAACCCCGGACTAGATCCACTCTTCCAGTTGGCGAGCGTTCACTTTCGCCCGTCAACAAATGGCACTAGAAGGAAGGCCTGAAGTTTATTAATGGCACGAGGCAGTCGTAAGACTCCTCCACCACCTAATCGCTCACCTATAGTGACAAGAAGTCATTCGAATGACAACATTCCCCCTCAAACAACAACCACCTCAAACGACGATCCACATATCACAGTTGAGCCAACAACCCCAAATCCTACAAGTGGTGACATACAAGAGATTGTCTGCCAATCTCTCATAAGAACTCATAGTGCCTTAGTCCGTTTGAGGCAACCAAATCGACCTTTGGACCAACCTTTATATTTCTCTGATATCAGAGAGCAACTCAAAGGCGCTAATATCACTTTGAACCCTACAGATCCAATCCTCACTCCTACTGCAGGAGGATCTGGAATACCTCCCTCACCACCTCCATCATCTCCTTCTTCTTCTGGAGGAGATTCTTCTGACGAAGACAATTCCCCTTCTCATACTTCCACACCGACTACACCAATGGCCAACCAAAACAACCCTGCCAAACCTTGGCTAGACCAGGATGCAGTAGTTGTACCTGGAGCACAACATCTCTTACCCAAACATCCAGAGAAGTGGCTTCCCAAGTTTGACCCTGACTCTAAACAAATCGCTAAAGATCACATTAAAAAATTTATGTTAGCCATAAGACTCCGTAATGTCGAGCATGAAGACGTAGTCTGTAGGTTGTCCCCCTACACTTTCGATGGCAATACATCTACATGGTACTTTTCCCAACAACCCCATACCATGGTGTCCTGGGAAAAGTTCGAGTCATGCTTTTTGGAAAAGTTCAGAGACGGTAAGCCTCTAGAAGTCCTAGTCATGGACCTTTCTAGCTTAAGAATGAACCTAAAAGAGAAAGTTAAATACTTTAATCAGAGATTCTTAACACTTAAAAACTGAATCCCTATAGATTCCATGCCTGCCGAGAATCTCATAATAGCATACTATACTAAAGCCTTGCATCAAAGTATAGCTATTTGGGTTAAACGATCTAAGAAAGACACGTTGTTAGAAGCCTTCGAGGAGGCCAGCCAAATTGAAAAGGACATACTTAGTCTTAAAGACTCTACTAGCAACGAAATAGAAACTAGTTCATCTTCCAAAAAGAAGATCGAAATCCTCCCTAGACCTACTCAAAGTAAAACACAACCTGAAAGCTCTGATTTAGAAAAATTAACTAAAGTCGTTCAAAAACTGTCGAATCAAGTTATATATTTAAAAAAGACAGCCAAAGAAGCTTCGTCGAGCAAAGGCCCTTACAAGCCCCCGTTCATGAAGCCTTTTCCCACCAACCGACCTAATCTGAATATTGAGGGCCTTAATCTAGAAAGTCTGCAATACGCCCTTCAAAAAATTCTAGAATCCCAGGATAACTTGATGCCTCCTGATATTCTTGAGGAGGTAGTTGAATAAGAGAAAGTTCAAGAAGAAGAGTCTTCTCCAAACATTTTTGTACACTTCTAGGATAGCATCTTTCAAGCTAACTTCGAGATAGTACATCCCTATAACACCAGGAGTAAGACAACAAACAAACCTTCTTCCGAAAACATTACGAATTCACCTCCAAAACAATCTAAACTAGCTGAGACTAAACAAATTCATGTGAACCCCAACTTAGATTATGATTTAGTTGAAGATCTTAAAAAGTTAAGGGCTAACATTTCTGTTTACGAGTTATTGAAATTTCCATTTCTGCTACAAAAAATGTTGCAAAACATCGCAGAGAATGGTAAAAATGGAAATTCAAACAGTAGCAAGGTTGTGCAGAACAAAGTTCCTTAGAAGACTTCCACTAAGAATAATCTTGATTCTCATGATAAAGGAAGCCTTCCTGTAAATAATGTAAGTAATGTAAATAATGTAGATAAAGTAGCTTTAGAAACTACGAGTAAAAAGCCACAAACTACCACCCTTAGTACTCGCAGAAATGTACCTCCATTTTTGTTAACTTTCGAAATCTTTAATAGAAACGTGCACAATTGTATGGTAGACTCAGGAGCATCATCCAATGTGATTCCATGGTCTGTATGCCAGAATATTAACACCAAAGTTGAACCATCCACTTTAAAAATCATCCATCTTGATCGAACTAATGTTAAAGTTGTAGGCGAATTAAGAAATGTACTTATAAGATTATCATCTAACCCCAAGGTTCATCAAGTCATTGATATTATTGTTGTGGATATTCCAGAAGTGTATGGTCTGTTTTTAAGCAGGGACTGGTCGGAGCAGCTACATGGCTATTTCGTGACAGATTGGTCTCACCTATGGCTTCTAGAGAACGAAAATCCTAACAAGATCAAGGTAAATCGTGAATGCTACCTTAAGTTCACGGTCACAGATGTGAACAATCCCAACGAACCATTTACACCTTCTGTTGATTCACCCGAAGTACAAGGGATGAATACCTTTTTCGGCAATTTCATGGCTGAGGCTTCAGCTATCACCAATCTGGAACAACAGTCCGAGATTGTAGCATACATGCAGCCAGCATCTTCCACACAATAGTCTCATGCACCCGATAAAAATCAAATTTGGTCTCTTTATTTTGACGGGTCAAAGTCCAAAGAAGGATCTGGTGTAGGCTGCGTTATTATCGATCCGACAGGTAACAAAACATTGATTTCATGTAGGCTAGAATTTGAATGTACTAATAACACTGCAGAATATGAGGCTTTACTGCAAGGTCTCAGAAAATATTTAGATATGAACATTCAAAACTTGACTGTCTTTGGCAATTTTGAAATCGTGGTTAGACAGGTAAGAGATTCTATCCACTGTCTGTCTCCGCATCTTAAAAGCTACCAACCCGAGGTATGGAATTTAATGAATAAATTTTCTTCTTTCAATATAAATTCTATTCCTAGATTGAATAATTCTGAAGAAGATCTATTAGCTAACGTAGCTCTAAACTCTTTCCTACAGAAGGCTTATCCCCAGATGCATTCTCCGTCGAGCTGTTGTTCAGGCCATCCATTCTTGACAACATCATGAATTGGAGAATCTTCGACGACGATCAGCAGATTATTAGCTTCCTGCATATGGAAGAAACTTTTCAAGGCGTGGTCATAGACGAACGCACTCATGACGATAATTTGCGTGATTTCACAGTAATACCAAATCCGAGAACTCCTGGAACTTCATCGGACATGCTAAATTCGATCCCTAAATCTATAGTTAGATTAGAGAAATTTTATGATCTTCAAGATAAATTCAAAAGGTCGGTCAACTGTAAAACCAATAGTTCCTCGTTATTATATGAAAAAGTAAACTTAGGGACTAATGACAATCCACAGTGCATTAATCTAGGGGTAGGATGTTCTAAACAAGAAAAGGCTGCATTTATTAAATTGTTCAAAGAATTTAAATATGTCTTTGTGTGGATGTATGATGACCTTAAAACTTTCGACCCTAACATCATACAACACGTCATTCCTATGAAACCCCAAACCTCACCCTTTCAACAAAAATTGAGAAAAATGCACCCTAAGCTCGAAACGACCGTCAAAAAAGAATTAAATAAACTTCTGAATGCTAAGATAATTTTCCCTGTTAGGCACACTAAATGGGTTTCTAACCTTGTCCCTGTCCAGAAGAAAAGTGAGGAAATCTGACTATGCGTCGATTTCCGAAACCTTAACAGAGCGTCTGGTAAAGACAACTATCCTGTCCCACCCATGGAACAGATCCTTCAATAGGTATTTGGTTCCAAGAGGCTATCCTTATTGGATGGTTTCTCAGGGTACAACCAAGTCCTGATGTCTCCTCCAAACCAACTTAAAACTACCTTCCACACTCCATGGGGCACCTACGCTTATTGAAAAATGCCCTTTGGATTGATTAATGCTGGTGCCACTTTCCAAAGAGCAATGGACATTGCTTTCCGAGGCTTAATCAATCATTCCATCGTAGTTTACTTATATGATGTTATTGTTTTCTCTAAAAACAAAACTGATCATCTAGCTCATTTACGAGCCGTTCTATAGCGATGTCATAAATACGACATTTCCTTGAATCCTAAAAAATCCATTTTTGCAGTAGAACAGGGTAAACTCTTAGGATTTATTATGTCAAGCAAAGGGATGATTATCGGCCTCGAAAGGAATCAATTCATCTCAAAACTCCCCCCTCCTACTTCCAAAAAGTCTATGCAGTCTTTCTTAGGCCAGATAAACTTCATGAGGATATTCGTCCCCAGTTTCTCCGAAATGGTCAGGCCTTTACAAAATTTAATTAAGAAAGACACCCAATATCACTGGGGACCCTTAGAAAATCAAGCCTTTAATGCAATAAAGAAATCCATAATAGACGCTCCTTCTCTCATGAGCCCCGATTTTTCCCAAGACTTCACGCTCTACACTTTTTCTTCTGACCGTTCCTATGCTGTCGTCCTAACTCAAAAGAACGCTGAAAACAATGAAGTACCCATTGCCTTTATGAGCTCTTCTTTCAAAGGCACGGAAATTAATTACCCAGTAGTAGATTAGCAAGCCTACACTGTTTTCAAAGCAGTCAATCACTTCCGGTCTTATCTTTTGAAATCCAGGACGAAAGTTATTGTCCCTTATCCTGTTGTCAAGAACCTGCTAGCATAGAAAGAACTGGGAGAAAAGAGGGCTAACTGGGTTACTTATTTACAGGAATACGACATAGAAATTACCCCAAATCAATTAGTGAGAGGCAAGGGTTATGAAAGTTAGTTGTTGATTCAGCCAAAGGACAATAAGAAGAAAACGATATGTCAAACCTAGGACAACACGATCAAAAGGTAATCTATTGCACTCAAAACTCTGTCAGTCCTTGGTATGACGATATAAAATTCTATCTTGAACATGGGTCAGCCCCCCATCACCTGGACCCCACTAAAAGAAGAGCGTTGACATTAAGTTCTGCCTCCTTTCATTTGGTTAATGGTGTTCTGTTTCGTCAAAATTTTGATGGCGTACTGATGCGTTGTCTTGAGAAGGACGAAGCAGAAAAAGTCTTGCTAGAATTGCATGCAGGAGAAGCTGGTGGTCATTTTGGTGGTGATACTACTGCCCATAAGGTTTTGATAGCTGGGTATTATTGGCCCACGCTTTTTAGAGACGCCCATGCCTTGTGTCGTAAGTGTACTATTTGTCAGAAAGAATCAGGGCGGTTACAGAAACTAGCCTTTCCTTTGCAGCCTGTTTCAGTAGACTCTCATTTTCAGCAGTGGGGCCTTGATATTATAGGTCCAATCAACCCGCCATCCCCACAACAAAATAATTTTATCATAACAGACACATATTACTTTAGCCGGTGGTCTGAAGCTGCCGTGTTAAAAACTGTCAACACCAGTCAGGTAATTGTCTTTCTAAATTCGAATATTATCACTCGTTTTGGTATCCCCAACTGTTTAGTGTTCAACAACGCTTCTTATTTTTCCTCTCTTGAGATGAGTGAATTCACTTTGGAAAAAGGAATTAAATTTAAGTATTATGATAGCTATTACCCCCAGGGCAACGGATTGGCTGAAAATCATCAAGAGAACGATGGAGAAAATCACAAAAACTGGCACAATGCAATGTTAAACGCGCTTTGGGTTCATATGGTAACACCAAAACATGTTGTAGGTAACTCTCCCTTTTTTCTCATTTATGGCAGAGAAGCAATTCTTCCACCACACATTCTTCTCCCTTCACTACAATTATCGTAGAAAATACAAGAAGAAGACTGTCCCCCTTTGGAAAACCGAATTAATGCTTTAATGAAGCTAGAAGAGGTAAGAGCCCAAGCTAAACATAAGTTAGATTAGCATCAACTATTGGTTAAAAGATGGTTCGATTCTAATTCTTCCTCTGATAGGAATTTCGAAGTGGGTGATCTCATCCTAAAATGGGACAAACCACATGAGGGAAAGGGAGAGAACACAAAATTTCAAAACTTATGGCTTGGACCGTTTTTAGTTGCTGAGAAATTGGGTCCCATCTCTTTCCGATTGCAGAATCTAGAAGGGCAGCCTGACACCTATCCGGTGAATGGCCAAGCTTTGAAAATATATTTCTCTTGATTACAACTCTTTGTATATTATGTACATATTTTTCTTTTGTTTGCTTTTCTTTTGCTATTTTGGTTTTGATTTCTCCTTTGCGCTTATCAGTTTTTTGTTTTTGGAAATACACATACCTGTATACTGAGTTATTCAGACAAAGAAAATAGAAAATTCCTTCACTGAAATGACTACTGAAAAATTGTATAAATATCAATTATATACTTTTAAAAATTACATCTGTGATTGGCAAAAGTTTGTTGTTTGAAAGAAGTTAACTGATTTCGATCTCTGAGTAAAGCCTGTCATGATCATCTATTATCTTTTTACGTTGTCCCTATTCCTTAAGGGAATGACTCAGGAGATGTCTCCCTGCCTTAGAAAGTTGGTTATATAAATAAACCATCGTTGGAGATTGATAAAGGACAGTTCTAAAAAATTCTGTTGAGTTCTGCAAAAAATATGTTAAAATATCGTAATTTTCAGCGTCACCCCACTCGAATATATATCTTTGAAAAACAAAATAAATCATCAAAAGAGTTGTGGGAAGTACTTGTAAACCCATCGGGATGCTGAACAGGTTTGTTGGCAGCGGGTAAATGCATGCATGACGCCAAGACAACTTTGTCGAGGTACTGAACAGGCCTGCTGGTAGCGAAGCAATGTCGGGTATATGAAAATTCGTAAATATGAAACCTCTTGACTTTAAAATGTCCTTTATTCTGATCTGGAATTTCTTGGTAGGATACATATATCAGAGTGGGTTAAATGACAACCCTGTCGAGGCTATGGACGCCTGCTGGCAGTAGTGGCTCTGTCAATAGTATTGGGGATTTTATCTCTAATATTGTGGCTCACTTGTCTTAAGACTATTGTCAGTTTTCATCCTTTAAACACTGTTGGAATAATTGGTTAATGATGATGTTTACACGATTTTCTGGTTGTTATTTTTGAGTCAGAATTTTTCTCATTATCCTAATCTGAATTTGTTCTGCTTCTACCAGTGTGTCGCCATTGTTAGCAGCCAATTCAAATTCTTATATTGTCCTTATAAGCTGCTTACACCAGATTTTCGCAAACTTTGATTTTCATCGCAACCTTCGAATAAAATGACACTATTTTTTTATATGCGTTTGCCCAATTTCCCTTGTTCTTGTTTTCACGACTGCAAGCATGAAAAATTTGATTTCGAAGTCATATTAAAAACGTCACTGGATTGTTATGATCACTCTTGTTTATATGCTCATTACGTTTCCAATTTATTTATCGTTATACAATTGACAAGACTCCAAGATCCTTATTCATTTGGAATTCTTTATTTGTTAATATGACTTCGTCTTACAAGACTGTGATGATATTCTTTTGATCGAGTTTGTGATGCATTGGTGATTTGATTTATATGTTCTTTGATCGATTCCCTTGACACATTGGTTTCATGAGAGCTCATTGGTGTGTGGTTAAACCCTTGGTATAAATCATTTCATACAACACATAGTTCATATCATCGAACCCTTGGTGTGATTTCGAATTATTGCTTTGGTTTTAAAACTATGACTATTGCTCGCGCAAATGTTTGGTCCATGTATCATAGATTTTATTAATTGTTTGAATTGAATAGTTTTTAACCTATGCAGCAATGGTTTGAATTGTTGTATGCGCCGACGGTTGTACTATGGGATATGATTGTTTTGCATGGGCTGAACTAGCTCCAGCACCTTCGCACGTTCTGTCATTAATGCTTTCCCCCTATATCGGTTCACCTTTGCTAGTTTTTGGGTGAGCCTGTGAGCTATCGACCCTGTGTATACTCTGTTTGAACCCTTACCCACTCACCCTACTCACCGTGTGCTCCTGTCTATGGCACCGGTGGTGTGCATAGAGCCGAATGATAGCCAAGCTCTGTTGCTATTTGATAATTCCCGTAAAGATTTAGAAAACAGTGGTTGGATGGTGTTTGTATAGAGATTCGAGGGTTTCAACCTTTGTGTTGCCCAACAATCCACCCTCACCTTTGATGGATGCAGGGCTAAAATTGGTGACATACAACTCGAGCTGAATGAGAAATTCATAAGATCTGCTACATGACTAGTAGCTTCAGGTGAAAGGTGGTTTAAAAACTCCAAAGTTGATGAGGTGCCGTGGACTTTGCTATTCGTATCATGAAAATTTGCATCTTTTGATAAAGGTATGCCTATTTCTACCCTCAAACCCAGGTGGCACGACCTTTTGGTAATCGTCAAATAGTTTGTGACCTGTGAAGGTCGGTATGGCTTGGCTTTTCTGTATCACCTCCGGTTGTTGATGAATTTCATGGGCTATCCTTTGAACATGCCACATTACTTCTTGCGTAGTCTTTACAAGACGTCTAAGAGATTCAAGCGCGAGAAGGTTGATAGCAGCCTTTTTCATCATGGCTTGATTAAGCTCATCGTTGTCTACCATTTGAACCTTCATGGTGATAATTGGCAAGCCTTTCTATCCAAAAATGGCTTTGCTAATCTGGAGTCTATTCAAATCGACAAGGTTGTGGTCAGTGAGACTATGGTCGGGCCACCCGTGTCATTCCATATCCTTTTACCCCCTACCAAACCCTCAGTTTGCCCTGACATCGACCTACCTGACATCATAACCAACCCGCATACAAAATACAAGACTGAGGCCGTCAAGAAGCCTATGAGTAAGAAAGTCAAGGGTAATCCTACTGTCAACAGTAAAGGGAAGAAAAATTCTCGATTGATATCGAGACTTGCCCAGAACAAGCCTAAACATAACATCGACCAAAAGCCCATAGTGCTAAGTGAGGACTCGGACTCCGATATCGAGCGTTTCCTAGCTAAAGAGCACCCCTATTCTCATGGCACGTGCTCTACAAAACCCTATGACTTTGTCTCTAACTTACCCCCGTGCCTCAAAAATGACCCAAATTACCCGAGAATCAAGTTGCACAATGAAACCCCTGTTGGCTTAAACAAACCCTCGCCTGTTTTATCAAAGCCCGAGCAACCATCATGTATCCAATGTAACGCTTGGCTAGAGCGTTATTACATCGACGTTACCCTGTTACAATCAAAGATCAAAGCATTAGAAGAACATGTGACAATGCTGGTGAAGGAGAACGATAGGTTACAAACCAGTGAAAAGAAACAAAAAACCACCAGTTCGATTGTCTTCAGGAATGTCAAAGCAGCAACAACCTTTGTCAACTCCAAACTATCATGACCAAGTTGTTTTCTGATTGTCCAGGTATGAATTTCAATATGAATTTTGCTTTGTAAGTTTGCTTGAATTAATTTAATTGATTGAAGTTGTTTTCAATTAGCTCTATTCATTTTAATACATTAGAAATGATTCTGTTATAGTTTGATCATCAAAAAATGGTTATGTAGTAGATCCTGTACAGTAGATTCATTTTGCTAAAATTAAATGTAGATACGATTTGGTTACGCGATTTTGTTGTGCCCAGCTCAGTATAAGAAATTGATTGGTTTTTCATTCTGTTTGGCTTGTTTTTGAATCAATTATTCTCGTCCGATTTAGGATAGTCGATGGGGTTTGATTTCGATTAGTTTCGTTTAACTCAAAACAACCCTGTTGACCTTGATCTACCAGGAATGACTCTGTTTTGTATTAAATCAATATTTTCATTTGGATTGTGATTACATTCTACCTGTGCAAAAGATCTATTTACTAAAATCGTGGAACTGTGTTGATTCATAATGATTGTGTTGACCCCAAACTGTTTCGATTCGTTCATGTTTGATTTGATTTACAAATGATTTCTGCATTCCATGATTAGCATGATCGTTTGTATATGTTTGATATAGTTCTATTAATTTCAAAAACGATCATGTTGATATCATTTGGATTCGACAATGATTTTGTTAATAGCTGAAGCGTCATAAACTATTACATGCATGATTTGTTTAACCGGTTGTAGTTTGTGTCGATTGGAATTGGTCCATGAAAATGATTTCATTACTGTCAAATTATCTAATGCGGTTCTGTTTACCCCGAATTGGTGATAACAAATTGAACAGAGTACATCTATCTCTGTTATCATTCGATTGACCACGATTTCGTTTGCTCTCAAATTAGCATAACAATTTTGATTTGAATGATTCGTTTGGTTTCCAATTAGCAATTAAATACTTGTTCAATAGTTTGAATATAATTATTTAAGATTTGAATTGGTTTTGAAACGATTCTATGGTCAAATTAGACCAGCTATAGAATCGCAATATTCTGTAGCTAGTCTTGAATTTAGATTTTTGACAATTTTATCAATAAAATATCCTATAAACTTGTCTATTTTTGTCTTCTTTCAGGTGCATACGAATTACAATGATCAATTGGGCATGCTGTGGCAGTTTAGGAGATAATTTAGAGATGGTTTTGGTTTTAGGTTGTTAGTTTGAGTCAGAAATAGAGATTTGGGATATTATCCCCAGATTTTTGTAAACTGTTTTGATAATTCCCACAGGGATGTTTTACCCTGTGGGAGGTCTTTAAATACTTGTCATTTTTTTAATAAAACCATCATCATCACCGTGGAGAAAACCAGACTATGGATTTATGATTCAGACTCAGATGAAAGTTGATGTCTTGTAACAGCTTTCGCTTTCAATATATCAAACTTTTGTTTCAAGCTTTTTGCATATCAGTTTGCAATTAATTATCAACTAGTTTAGCTATCATGATTCATTGCATGTTGATATGATTTGATTTATATGCTGTCCATGTTTGATTTCTCTTATTTAAAAAATACAACAATTATTCTGCTTCAATTTAATGAATTACAGATTTACCTTTTTCATTAAATGAATCACTTTCTACAAGTCTCTGCACATAGATTTATCTAGCTGCGAGGATTTGTAAATTATAAGATTGTTGTAATTTTTTATGTCTTGTTTGTCCTGTCATTTATATTTGAAGAGAACATCAACTTTCCGTTTACGAGAAGCTCGTGGAGAATCTGGTGTGGGTTTCCTCCCACCGAACAGTTGAATCAACTATTGTACATAGGACAAACCTAAAGGGTTACTTTAGGTCAGTTTGCTATTTGTTATTTGATAGTTAGCTTATTAGTGTTATTTAAGTAGTTTAGAGAAATATATTAGTTTAGATTCATAGTTAGAGTTATTATTGCTTAGCTTAGATAGTTTTTATTCTATTTCTTTTTCATAAAATTATAAAAATAAAAAATAATAGTTCCGTTGTCTTAGGATAGATTACAAATGATTTTTGCAGGTTTTAATTTAAATCTGTGATTTGTAAATATTGTATATTTGTAATTGAACTTGATTTTGTTGATAATTAAACGTTTACTTTTATAGGATTATAGTTGAATGATTTAGGTAATAGATTGTATATATGTAGTTTAGATTTGTTTATTAGTTTGTTTTAATTATTGTTTGTATTTAGATTAGTTTATTAGTGTAGTTTTCATTTGTTTTTCTACGACTTAGATCGGCCAACGGAGCCGCTAAACCCATCATGGTGGGTTATCCCAAATGGCTTGGGTTATTTAGACAACCCCGGACCAGATCCACTCTTCTAGTTCGCGAGCTTTCACTTTCGCCCGTCAACAGGTTCTTGGTCCATTTTCACCCAGTATTCAGTAACTTTCCTTATCCGATCTATGTTTTTGTCCCTTAGCACCCAAATGTCATGCTCTTCAGCATCTCAATCCTTTTGAACCACGCTGATGTAATAAATTATTTCCACTGCTTGGTGGGCCTTCTCGTACCATATTTCCACATCTTTGCAGGTCTCTATATCCATATGAGTGTCTTATTGGAAGTTATCTATCCCTGTAGTGAAAAGGCATCGTTCAAATGCGAATTTGCTATAGGCATCTTGGAATTCACTTCTCAAAAACATCATGGCCTATGTGGAGTCCTGATAGTATTTCTCCAAATGGAGCAGATGCTCCAACTCCTTTAGTGCAACAACCAAATCCTATTCATAGTTCATTTCTCTATCCAGAGTGGCAACTATGATATCCATCCCTGCACCGATAAACTTGGACATCTTGGCATGCTCTGTGCTGATCAATTTCTCCTCTGTGGTAATGAGGATAAAACTATCCAATGTAAGCTTCCTCTTCTTAGTGGTTCTCTTCATGATGGATTTCCTCTTTTGGTCGTAGGAGATTGCTTGTATATCGGTGACGTCATCAACAGGTTCATGGATTTGTTGTTCTCCCCAAGTAAGAGTATTTCCCAGGCTCCCAAAGGTGTATATCTACTCAACGTTGGGTTCCTGAACCTCTTCTGTATGTCCCAATGGCTCGAACTCTAGTTGTTTCTCATCGAGTGGTAAGGTACTTTCCAAAACCGAGGAATCAAAGGCAGGTTCGGTACTTACTTGATAATCAGTTGTTGAGATGTCGATTTCTTGTTGTGGAATTTCTTCTTTTTGTTCACTCGATCCTAGCTCATCCCTCGAGCTGTCCATTGGGGTTCCTGGTATGTCGATTGGCTCAATGTACAAGGTACTTTATACCTCATGCTCTCTCTATGGATGAATCTGACTTAGAGCATTAGGACCCAGGGTGGATTCTCTCTCGGGTTCTTTCTCCTCTGTAATTTGCACTAGAGTGACCAGGGACACCTCTAAACTCTCCTCCTCATCATAGATGGTTATCAAATCAAAAAAGGGATTTGGTACACTTTCTTTCCCTGATTTCCTCGCTATCTCAGGTTGGGTCGAAATATCCCCCAGTGATCCAGTCTGTGGTGGTGGAACCTCATGGTTTTATGACCCGGTGATTTCTTCAGGTCGTATCAGCCATGGATGATTTTAGGGGCTAAATTTCACTCATGGGCTAATTTTCCATGGTTTTTCCAAAAACGAGATTCACTATTTTAAAAATGATTCGCCCAAATTCTATAGGATATAATTATTTTACCATAAAAATTACCAAAATTTTATAAAAACTATATAAAATCCTTATAAATTTGAATATTTTTACAAAAATATTGCCAAATATTTATAGTTGGCATATGAAGAATTAGTAAGATTCACCGAGTTTTCTACATTTTAAAACAAATTTCCATCCTTAAAATCATCCTTGGTATCATCTCTAAGCCAGTTGGATCCCCTCGGCTTTTGATTGGGTTATCAATGAGAATCCTCGTCATTTTTATCAGATCAGGGTCAGTTTGCAAATGATTAATGATCCTTTGTGCCCCTTCTATCAAGAGTAATGCCCTTCTTTGTGCCTTTTTTGTATCTCCTGCTCTCATTTCTTCCCTGGCTCTTAGAGCCTCTTGATCCAACTGCTTTAATGTTTCCACATGTTCATCCATGCTCATGGATTTTAACCTAGTCATGTTTGCATTGGCCATTCTCTGCACCACCTTGTCCCAGTCCTGGGTGCACCCTGTGAAAATATCTTCCTCAAACTTATCATGAGCGTATGGCCAACATTATGATACCTATGAAGCATGTTGGAGGACCAGGCATTTAGGGTCGTTCTTTCCCATCCCTTCTAGTTTGTCTTGAGCAGTATCTTTCACCAAATAAAACCCTATATGAAAATCATAGGGTATGAAATCTCGCTTCTTGTCCTTGACCAATGTGGCATTGTAGCCCTAAAATATAGTCTGATAGAAAATTTACCCCACCACGAGGCAGTCTATTACATGAGAAGGTAGGAGATGTGGTGCTCTGGTGGCCCTAAGCATGCTAATGTAGGTTGATCATTCGTCTAAATACCAATGGCCTAATTTTGATACCATTTTCTTGGCTGCTACAGATAATCTTGGGCATTCCTTCTTGAAAATAATAAAATGAATATGGTAGATGAATTCATCGTAGAAGAATGTGTAATATTTCTTGTACCTGTTCTCCCATAGTATGTTGAAGTAGATGTGGACCAGGAGCTCCGCAACATGCCATATTAAATTCATGTCGGCGAAGAAATTCCTTGTGCACATGACATCGAGAAGGTATGAGGCCATGTAGAAAGTGGGGCCTCCCCTTCTTCCAACATCTGAGCCTGTTGTACATAGACGCTTAATTTTTTTGAGATTATCTCACCCCAGTTGAAGCTTCTCCCAGATATTGCCACTGTGTATTCTAACGACATCCATGCTTTCAAAAACTTGGAGCAATCCTTTTATCTATATAGCCGATATATGAGAGCCATCAAATATATGTATGGCTCTCTAAGGTTAATTGTCCCGTACCAACCATTGCTCCAGTTAGTGAACTTATTGTCTTCTTTCCACCATGAGCTCATCAACTGAATGGTGTCATGGAATTCATAGAACTTCACTATGAAGTCCATGTTGAGCCGCTCCTCTAGGTCCCTGAGCTTGTAGTATTTCTAAACTTCTTTTGGGAGGAAAACTCCGACACATTCACCATTCTCATCGTTGATCAAGAATTTATGCCCGTCTATATGGTCGATGAGCCATTTCAGAACCTCTATGCAAGGGAAAACGAGGGTTTTTCTTGCCACCATGTGTAAATATGACCTTCGGATGTTCAGGAACACTTGGTCATCGATTGCCCTCACGTTCGGGTCGCTATGTGGGATATACTTTGGGTATTCTTCTTGGATAATTTTGTTGAAGAGATCCCCCTAGTGTGGTAATATTACCTTGGATTTAGTGCTTGCGTCTGTATCACCAAAGGCCTGAGGCTGGACAAAATATTTCGTTTTTTTTGTTTTGATGAAAGGATCCTCCCTAGGAGCATACTCCAACTGCTTCACAGTCCCCATAGAAGAACCTTTGCCTATCTCAGTTTCTTTCATCTTTGGTGCTCTTGGCGAGTGTCTACTAGTTGGATTTCATGGCGACATCTTACCTGCCACTATAACATAGTTTAGAGATTGTGCAAGAAAATATGGTGCACATATATAAATTATAATCAACGAATTGACAGACTTGGGTACATACCTTTGAAGCTTGTTAAACCTGGTTTTGATAATCAAAGGGTCAGTACAATCTCGAGACACTCACTTTTCTCCTTTAGATGCTCTGGAATTCAAATTACGTGCATAATGAAATTGTTCAAAACTGATCTAGAGATTTAAACAGGGATGAACTTACCTTATTGCATCATGCATTCAATTTGGGTTATGAGTGTAATTTCATTAAATTTTTTGCTAGATCTTTAGAGATGTTTAAACTTAAATTCATCGTGGGTTGACGACGCGAGTGGTAATGTGTTCTATCGGAGATTTCAAAATTTCATTATCTAATAAGCACACGAGGTATCAACTAATGCGGGGTTGACCATTAACTGGTCTATGAAGTGTCCAAATCCGATCATATCTTATCCCAAAAACATCCCATCGTTTTTCTAGTTTAGTTGGTGGATCGAGGGCCGAGATTACGCTTCAAAAATTTTTGTTTTTATTTCCTTGCAAAAGCTCCGACGTTGATCGATCTTGCCGTACATATCTGATGTGGAAAAGTTTCCTAGGGGGCATGACTAGGACCCAGGGAATCTAAAAATAACTCAGGATAAAACTAGGTTGTATGACTCCCTTACATGGTAAAGACATGTGGAATTCGAGAGCAATGACTTCATTTTCTTGTGTTAATCGGAGTCGTGACCTTCTTTAAGCCATACCTTCTAAAACTCAATCCTATCTTGTCGACGTTGAAAATTTTCAAGGATCGATGATGGGTGATAAACTTGACCAAGTGCTCTTGGATCAGCTCTCTCGAAAAAGTCTCGATTCTAAAAACACATCGGGGATCGACAATCGGCGATAATTTTATCGCGGTCAAAATTGTTTTTGTAACCTTTATGGATTCCTTGATCTTGATAAAGAGAATCGGGCATCGACTATCGATGATTTATTTACGTCCTTTGTTAACGTGTGTCTTTCTCATATTTTGCTGATGCCAAAGGGGATCAACTATCTCTTGAACCTTTATGCGAGTAACTTACGCAAACCAAATACGCCTTTTACCGATGGAGATGAGGATCGACTCTTGCAGATTGTTTTTTTTGTGTGGTTCCTTTACTTTCTTGAATTTTTTCTGATGCCAAACCTGAGCGTGTTAGGTGCAATATTCAACTGTCGAATCTTAATTCGAGTGTCAAGGTATTTTTAGTCATGAGGTTTCACAAGTTTAAAAAAACCTAACTAGGTGATAAGAGAAATGAAAACAAAACAAAGGTAAACCATTTCCCAAAGTGAAATCAATTCAGACAGTGAAGAAAACATGTGGTACCCAAAAAGTGACAAAATTTGATAAGGATTTTAGGTTGTGTTGAGTGCTCAACAAATGGTGACTTACTAGGTGAAAGAAGAATCTATGTTCCTTCCCTAGGCTCACCTGAGGTAGAAGCTGAATATGAACTTAACTGGTTTTTATCAGAGCCTCTTATATCCTTGAGTTTACAATTCCCCGGTTTATGTATCTGGGCCTGCCTGTGGGGTTTCAAAGTTTATTCCACCTTTGTTTCCTTTAACCATGACCCATTCCCTCTATTTTCAAGATTCGAGTAAAGCATTCACTAGAACTAGGCCTTTTAGTTATCATTATTCACTTGCTACGGTGTTGCTCCACTTCCAGCGAGTGTCCATAGCCCCGACGGAGTCACCCCGACATCATAGACCTTGCTCCACTTCCAGCAAGTGTCCATAGCCCTGACGAAGTTATCTACATACCTTCTCCTACTGTTCACTCATTTGATATAATTGATTTTATTTTGGCAGAATTCCCTGAGCGAGTGGGAGAGGAGGACGTATGTTATTTGCACAATGAGATGGTTAAAGTGGTCCTTTTTGGCCTACCATCTTTCCCTTTGGTTTTTATTAGACTAATAGGAAGACACTTCGTCACTTTTCAAGGTTGTTTATTTTCAAAGGTTAGATACATAACTCCTTCAAGACAATAGTAATTCACCCAATGGTTCTTGTGTTGTATGTAAGCATGAGTCAGGAACAAAGTTTGCTATACCGTGTGAATTAAGGTCAACCAATGCCTTGGGGAACACAATCTTCAAAGTGCAAAAAATACTATAACAAGAAAAAAAAAATGAAGGACTCCGCAATCACCCTACCTAAAATAAAATATCATGAAAACACATTTTGTTTTTAACATAAATATTGTTTTAGGGCTTGGCCATTCACTGGGAGGGCGTAAGGTTCCCCCCTTAGATTTTGGAACCAATACGTTCCTGCCCCAAGTTTCTCGACTACTTGAAAAGGTCTGAGCCATAGATTCTGAAACTTTGAATGATTTCCCTTCGACTTATTCACTCTGCCCCATTTTAGGCCTAAGTATCCTACTTCAAAATTCTTCTCTTTAGCCTTATACTTGTCAAACCATCTTTTAACTATCTGTTGATGAGAAATGAACTTTGATTTTTCTTTCTACCTTTCTTCTTCCAACATGAGGTTATCAATTATTTGTTGAATAACCAATGAAGGTGTCCTCTAGAACCCTGAGCAAGCTGAAGAGATGGAATATATAGCCCATTCGGGAGAATGACTTCTTGTCTGTATACCAGAAAGTATGGGGAATTTCCTATAGCTTCCTTGGGTGTTACCCTATCGGCCCATAATGCATTATGAAGTGAACTATGCCAATTCCTCTGATTGTCTGCAACTGTTTTCTTTAATATCCTCACTAGGTTCTTATTGGTTGATTATGCCACTCCATTCCCCTATGGATAGTAGTTTGCAGAGTATCTGATTATGATTCCTTTGTTTAGAGCGAACTCTGTTAATAAAGTGTAAGAAAAATAAACGGCATTATCAAAAACAAGAATGAAAGGCATACCAAACCTTGTGATTAGTTGTTGTTCTATGAATTTGATCACCACCTTTTCATTTACATGAGTCAGAGGGACAACCTCTGCCCATTTCATGAAATAGTCTATGGCAGTCAGTATGTATCTATTTTGTTTTGAAGAACTCGGTGAAATGTATCCTATGACATATAACCCCCATTGCTTGAATGGACTGGAGATGGCCACAAGTTGGAGTGGGACAATTTCTCTCTTTTCCCTCCCCACGCTCATTTGACAAGTTTTACAGTTCCTAGAGTATGTGTGAGCATCTCTGAATAGAGTAGGCCAATAATAGTTGGCTCTTAGTATTTTGTGAGAGGTGGTATTCCCTACGAAGTTTCCACCTGCACGACCATCATGGATCTCCTTCATAACCTTGTCTACATCTTCTCATTCAAGACATCTTAAAAGTACCCCATCATAATTAACGCAGAAGAGAACATAATTTATGAGGTGATATTGTGCCAATTCTAGTCTGAGAGCTCTCCTTTCCTTAGGGTTTAGGTTTTCTGGGCAATTCCCATGATGCAGAAGATAAGTTAGTTTCCCATACCAAGAATCATGCCCTGGGGATACGTATGAAGCTTCACTACACCATAATTCCAATTCCTTCTCCCACTCGGGGTCTTCATTTACTTGGTCCTGGGCTTCAACTTCCAGTTTACATAATCCTTGTCCCTTAACTAGTTTGGCAGGTTTTATATCTAGATCAAATTATTGGACCACTTCCATCCAGTTTCCTCTTCTTTCCCCCATCTCCTATTGAGTGAACAGGGATCAGACTATAGGATGAGTCACAATGAGGTAAGATATGAATTTTTTTACTTCCTTGTACACCTCATAAGCTTGCTTGTCTATAGCAAGGTAATTTAGTTTGGCCCCTTGTATATTAGTGCTCATAAATGAGACTGGCGCCTCATTGTTATCATCATCCTTGTGAGTCAACACTACAGTTAATGATTGGTCGGAGGAAAAAGTACAGAGGAAAAAATATTTGCTAAAGTTGGGACTTCGCAACACTGGAGCTTGGGATATTGCAGTATTAATATTGCTGAAAGAACTCTTTCATTCATTGTCCCACTTAAATTCAACATCTTTGCGGATCATTTTTTTTAAGGGTTTGATAGTTTCAGCAAAATCGAGGGTGAAATTCCTCACAAAATTGATTTTCCCAAATAAGGATTGCATAGCCTTTTTGTTGTGAGGTAAGGGAAGTTGATCTATTTCCCTAATTCATTTTGGGTCTATGCAAATTCTTGCTTGAGATATAATATGACCTAGTAGTTTCCCTTCCTCGACACCAAAAATAGTTTTCTTAGGGTTTAAAGATACACCATATTTCCTACACCTTTCAAAAATCTGGGTTAGGTGTTGCACGTGATATTCCCTATTCTTTGAATACACAGTCACGTCATCCAAATAAACTACTAAACACTTGTTTATTAGTCCCCGAATAGCTATGTCCATGGCCCTTTGGAAGGTTTCCTCTGCATTGATTAACCAAAAGGGCATATGTTTATATGAAAAGGTTCCCTACTTGGTTCATAAGGTAGTTTTCAATTGATCTTCCTTTGAAACTAGAACTTGGTTGTAACCTGAAAAACCATCCAGCAAGGAAAAAACCTCAGAACTAGACACAGTCTGCAAGAGTTGCTCCATCGGTGGGACTAGGTAATTGTCATTTTCGGATGTTCTGTTGAGGTTTCTGAAATACACACACAGGCGGATCTCCCCAAAAGTTTTCCTGAATGGAACCAAATTTTCTACCCAGGGAGAGTGTCTAACCTGAAAGATAATTTTAGCATCTAGTAATTTCTTTAACTCCTAACACATGAGGGGTTCTAGAGATGGGTGGTACTTCTAGAGATTCTATTGGAAGGTTTTTACTCTGGGTTTGAATGGGATTGTGTGTTGAATTATGTGAGTATCATAAGTGTTTAGATCTCTGTAGGACCATGCGAAAACATCTTAATATTCTCTGAAAATTTTGAGATAGGCTTTCCTTTCTTCTTTAGATATTGTCTTTCCAAGATTTACATTCTTAGGGTTTTCTAGGGTTCCTAGGTTTATAGTCTCATACATGGGATAGGAGCTCCCTATCTTTGTGTTTGTTGACCCTTTAAATCTTTCCCTTAAGTCAAAGAGGTTTTTTAAATTGGTTTCCCTTTTCAGTATCGTGTGAAACCTCGACTTGTCAGTCGAGTGAAATGTTCCACCTCTTTGATCATGGGGATCGGTTCCTACTAGTTTCTCTTCAAATATTTCATCGTCAATATCCAGATCTTTAAAATTTTCCTGATTGGTTAAAAATTTTATGATCTCTTCATCTCCTTCAAATACCTTCCAATTAGAAATATTTTTGGGCACCGATGGTTTATAGAGTATCTCTGCAATGAACCAGGAGGATTCATAGTATTCTAAATGGGATATCCTTGAGGCAGTATTGTCCAGGGAATTAGAAAGAGTGTTCTTTGTTCTAGGGATCGTTGTAATGTTGAAGGCTTCAAAATGTTCTATTGGTCTTTCCACTTCCTGTTTATAATTCCTCAGGTGGGGAGAGTTGCAATGTATAGTATTCCTTACTTGCCTAATGATGATTTCAGAGTCTCTGAAAACCTTTAGTTCTTTAATGTTCAAGTCTATGTCTTTATTTATCCCTTGCACTAAACCTTCATACTCGACAATTTTATTAGTGCATTCAAATTCTAGTCTGCAGGACATGAAATTTTGTTTCCTGATGCAGGAGCCTCGTTGGAAATTGCATGGAGAATGACTTATAAATGTCAAGGAATCTGTACAGGAGCTCAATGATGATGGTTGCAAAAGATATTTTAAATCCACCGTAACTCAACGTCATAATTTATCTTTTGAGGCACGCTTGAACCTAGAGCCGAAATTACCCTTTGAGGCACATTTAGATAATCGTGAGTGGAGTGGGATTTTCCATTATGACTCTAGAATGTGACCAATCCAATATGGTCATAGGATAGTCTTAGATTAGAAACATAGTTAAGAGTGAAACCCTAATATCCCTCTGAGATATAGAGGCTTTATATGCCCAAATGAGAGGGGTCAGTTGTTAGTCAGTAGTTGGTTGGAATAGAAGTTAGGAGAATATTTCAATAGTTTTTGTTGTTCATTTACCATTTTAACCGTTTTCACTTATGGATGCATGGTGTGAACATTATTTGCAATTCTCTGTGTTTGTGTTTTTATGAGTGAATAGAACTGTGAACGTTAAGAGAAGTTTCAATTGTTTCTCTTCTGTCGAAGTAGTGCAAGGTGTGCACACAGAATGCAAGGAGTACATGATGGAATCTGTTTCGATTCCAAAACTCATAAGAGATAACATGAACTTTTTCCTTTGCAAGGAGTGCAAAGAGACTGGTGCAAGGCATGCATAGTCATCCGTGAGAACCCGAATTCTTGTGTAAAGGTCTGTTGCGAGGAGACTTTGTGAGAAGTTGAGGAATCATAAAGGGAGGACGCTAGGAGGGAAAAAGGAGTTTTTCTTTGATAAATCCTTTGAGTCTGAGTTATCACGATCTCTGATATGCAAGGAGTGCATAGGAAATCGAAGCCTTGAAAAACTCTAAGCTCAAGAAGGGTAACACTTTTTATAAGTGTTAAGGAGGCCCAAGAATCAAACCTGTCGAAGGAGAAAAGGTTCGCAACCTTTGGACACCCAGAAAAACTTCTAAAAATGGGGAAGGGGTAAGCCCAAAGGAAGAGATATCTCACTCGTTCGATCCAAACACAAGAGAATCAGAACCGTCCATCAGGAGGGACGTGTGGCGAATGTCCAACACTTTCGTTGACTCTCTCTTAGGAGAAGTCAAAGATCAGAGCACCAAAACTTCGTGAGACATGAAACCGTGACTTGATATGAGCCAATGGACTCAGGAAAGATCTAGACCGTCGATTGTCCAAGGTGAAATATCATCATTTTGAGGATTGAAAGATTGGAGGTGACGAGTCTTTCGACTTCACGAAACGCTAAGTCCCGAAATCATCATGACTATTGGATCAAGGGAGGATCTGGACCGACAGACCTTCAACATCACT
This sequence comes from Picea engelmannii, assembly GCA_009831015.1. Lineage (NCBI taxonomy): Eukaryota > Viridiplantae > Streptophyta > Pinopsida > Pinales > Pinaceae > Picea > Picea engelmannii. The sequence goes on along the minus strand of ML781622.1, from coordinate 484,879 downwards.
ATTTCGGCTATTGGGAGAATGGAGGCAAGGGAACTCCAAATTTGTGAAACGTGAAATGTCAACTTGATCATAGTCATCAACTAAGGGAAGATCAGAATCATAGATCTTGGGTCATAGTGGTTTCATCTATCAAGGAAAATAGAGGTAGCAGTACTCCCAGAGTCGCAAGACACAAATACACGATGTGCCTTTCATTCAGGCACGTGGTCACTGTCAGTGGTCACAAGGTAGACAGGGCTTAGTAGAGAATATCTAGCACTCATTTGGTGTTGAAATTTTAACAACGCTCAAGAGGGGGTCCGTGGGTCTTGTATGACCTGTGCCCTTGGTGAAAGGACCTGTGTAATTGAGTTTTGAGTCTAGAAGAGGTCTGAAGAGTCAATCAGACTCAATTTCTTGATCGATCTTAGACTAGGATGTCGTGAAACCCTTATGAGAGAAGGGGGGCCTGCATCAAGTGGTATCAAAGAGAGTTTTTGTCTGTAGACAACGAACATAAGAGAAGGAGATAGTCCAATACCGTCAAGGGGTATCAGAGGTTGATTTTTTGCTTGCAGGAAATAGGCAAGGGAGAAGAGATAAAAGAACTTGAGGTTGTACTCTATGTGTGATAGACAGTCAACACAATGCCTCCGAGGAGATGAGGAGAGAATCCTTTAGCCAATCAAGCTATAGAAAGGGATATGAGAGAACTCCGTGCAATATTAGAAGCGATGGAGGAAACACAAAGGAGAGCACCTAATACTGGAGACATTAGTGATGAAGAGAGAGAAGAAGATGTTGACGAGAATGTTGTTGAAGAAGCTACAGGAGAGGAGGTTGTCAAAGAATGCTTTCTAAGAGCAGTTTCTAGATTGGGAGGTAAAGCCAAGATAGAGGTCCCAATGTATGAAGGAAATTTGGATGTTGAAGAGCTGCTGGATTGGATAAGATCCATGGACAAGAATTTTGACTATGAAGATGTCTGTGAAGAAAGAAAGGTGAAACAGGTTGTCATCAGGCTAAAAAGGGAATGCAACAATGTGGTGGGATGAACTAGGGGCTGAGAGGAGAAGCAAAGGAACCCATAAGATAAATAGTTTGGATAGAATGGTAGCCAATATGAAGGCTAATTTCATGCCCAAAGACTATCAAATTAATTTTTTCAGGAAGACGCATAACCTGAGACAGAAAGGGATGACAGTCAAAGAGTACACAGAGGAGTTCTATAGGCTGAACATCAGAACTGGATAGAGGGAGAGAGATGAAGAAAAAGTTTCCAGATATATAAATGGCGTGAGAAAAAAAAATCTAGGATGAGCTCAACATGATGTCAATAAGAACAATGGAGGATGCTTATCAGTTTGCATTGAAGGCAGAGGAAAAGTTGGCCAGAAAACAAAGCCAAGAAGAAAGAGGTAAAATCCCAGCCCCAAATAGAGGTAACATAGTTACCCATGACAAAGCACATAAGTCTAAGGATGAGACTGAGAAGCCACACGATCACTCAGAAAAAGGAGGAAGTTCTCGAGAAATATAACGTGGTGGAAGAAATTCCTCCAGAGGGAGAGGAAGAAGAGGAGGGTTCATAAGGTTCTATGGCCAGGAAAGATAGGGCACATGTCTTGGTATTGTCCCGAGAAAAATAAATAAGGAGGAGGTGAAGCTCAAATTTTAGAAGCACAACGAAGAGATGTTGAAGCAAAAGGAGTAGAGGATGGAAGATCCCTAATGTTGAGGAAGGTTCTCTTAAAACTAGAGGTAGAAATTGAGGAGCCGATGCAGAGGAATAGTCTCTTCAGAACAGCTTGAAAAACTAAAGATAGAGTATTCAAGGTTATAATCGATAGTGGGAGCACCGACAACTTAGTATCCACAGAGATGGTGGAGAAATTAGAGCTGGAGACCATTGCACACCCAAATCCATACAAATTCTCATGGTTGTAGAAAGAACACTAGGTAATCGTTACTAAACAATGCTTGGTTGAATTTAAGATAGGAGGATATATAGATAAAATCCTGTGTGATGTAATTCCCATGGATATATTTCATATTCTATTGGGAATACCATGGTAATTTGACAGGAATGTCATTCACAATGGGAGGAAAAATACATACACATTAGAGAACAATGGTAAGACACACATGTTGCTTCCAATAGAGGAGAATAAAGTGAAGGATGAAGCCAACACAAGTATACTTCTCATGAGTGGGAAGGAACTCCTGAAGGAAGTCAAGGAAGAACATGAGATGCAGTTTGTTGTGGTGAGGAAACCCAGAGTTATCCTTACAAATACTTTGATGGAGGATTTTCCTGAAGAATTTCAGGAATTGTTGGATAACTTTGTTGACATAGTGGTGGATGAGATGCCTAACTCATTACCATCCATCAAAAGTATCAATCACCATATTGACTCGATACCAGGATAAAGACTGCCAAACAAAGAAGCATACAGATTGACACCTCGAGATAACGAGGAAGTGAAGAACCAAGTCCAATAATTGTTAGACAAGGGTTTGGTCAGAGAAAGCTTGAGTCCATGTGCAGTACCAACTGTGTTGAGTCCAAATAAGGATGGAGGATGGAGAATGTGTAAAGACTCAAGAGCCTTTAACAAGATCACCATCAGGTATAGATTTCCTTTACCAAGAATGGATGATTTAATGGACTGCTTAAGTGGAGAAAATTTATTTTCTAATATAGATTTGAAAAGCAGATATCACCAGATTAGGATGAGGGAAGGTGATGAGTGGAATATAGCCTTTAAGACAAATGAAGGTTTGTATGAGTGGCTTGTTATGACATTTGGCTTAAAAAACACCTCAAGTAATTTTATGAGGTTGATGAATGAAATACTGAAAGATTTCATTAGCAAGTTTGTGGTTGTGTATCTAGATGATATACTGATCTTTAGAAGGACTAAAGAAGAGAATTTGAGGCATACGACATTTTTTATGAGGAGACTATAGCAGGAGAAGTTGTTGATAAATCTGAAGAAGTCCTCTTTTATGAAGACATAACTCATTTACTTGGGTTTTTTGACCTCTTCAAATGAACTAAAGATGGATCCAGAGAAGGTGAAATCAATCAAAGAATGGTTGTCACAAAGGAGCATTTTTGAGGTAAGGATCTTCCATGGATTAGAAAGCTTCTATAGGAATTTCATCAGAGACTTCAGTGGAATTTGCGCACCAATGATGGATTCTATGAAGAAGAAGCACAAGTCTTTTAAATGGACAGAGGATGCCAAAAAGAGCTTCAATATACTGAAGGAGAAAATAACAGAACGACCAATTCTGGTCTTGCCTAATTTTGAAAAGACATTCCAGGTGAGATGTGACACAAGTGGAGTTGCAATTGGAGCATTCTTGAGCCAGGAAAATAGACATGTTGTGAATTTTAGTGAGAAGTTGAATTATACCAAGAGGAAATATTCCACATATGAAAAGGATTTTTATGCCATAATTCAAGCCTTGAAGAAGTGGAGACATTATATTGTCCCACAGGAATTTGTCTTGTATAGAGATAATCAGGCTTTACAATTCATAACTAGGCAGGAAAAATCAAATCAGAGGCATGCAAAATGGGTTGAGTTTATGAAAAATTTTACTTTTGTTATAAAACATATCGCTAGGAATGATAACAAAGTTGTTGATGCAATAAGCAGGAGATGTTTGATTCTGCAGGAATTTAAGGTGAAGACCTTGGGGTTTGAACACCTTAAGGACATGTATTATGATGATATAGATTTCCAGGAAGCATATGAAGCATGTGCAAACCCTATGCTGAGAGATATAAGTCATTGGATAGAGTACATGATTCAAGAGGGATTGATGTTCAAAGGGAATTAGTTTTGCATACCAAAATGCTCAATGAGGGATAACCTTTTGAAAGAAAAGCATAATGGAGGATTGGCTGGACATTTCGTCCATGATAAAATGTTTTCATAGTTGTGAAGTTCATACTATTGGCCAGGTATGAGAATAGAAATGGACAGATATGTGAACAAATGTAGAATCTTCCAACATGCAAAAGGGAAGAGACATAATACTGGATTGTATCAACCAATGCAAATACTAGGGAGGCATTGGGATGCAATAAGCATGGATTTTGTGTTGGGATTGCCAAGAACACAAAGTGGATTTGATTCCATATTTGTGGTGGTGGATATATTTTCAAAGATGACACATTTTATCCCATGCCAAAAGATCAGTGATTCAATGCATGTTGCAAATCTATTTTTCAAAGAAGTTGTAAGACTTCACGGCCTACCCAAAAGCATTGTCTCGGACAGAGACATAAAATTTGTTGGTCACTTTTGGAGAACGCTGTGGAAGAAGTTGGGGACATATTTTTCCTTCATCTCAAATTATCATCCTCAGACAGATGGATAGACTGAGGTGGTAAACAAAAGTTTGGGAAACTTGTTGAGGAGTCTAGTTACTGAACACCATAATCAGTGGGATCAGATTTTGCTGCAAGCAAAATGTTACTACAATGATACATTCCAAATATTGTATGGAATGCAACCCAGGGTAATATCTTAGTTGAGATACTTAGAACAGAGCGAGATCAGGAGAGTTGGAGCAGAATATTTTGCTGCAGACATGCAAAAGCTCCATAACCAAGTCAGAGGACAGTTGCAAACTTCTAGCCAGGAATATAAATGTAAATATGATCAACACCACAGAGAATTTCAATTTGAAGTGGGAGACCAGGTTCTGGCACATCTCAAGAAAGAAAGGTTCCCTAGAGGAACATATAACAAATTGAAGATGAAGAAGATAGGGCCATGTAAGATCTTGAGGAAGTTTGATGCAAACACCTATGAGATTAAGTTACCAGGTGATGTGGGCATATTACCCATATTCAATGTTGAAAACCTATACCCTTACAGGAAATATGATGCAGAGAGATCAAAATATCAAGTGAAGATCCAGTGGGAAAAGAAAATTCCCACAGCAGAAAATCCATAGATGGAGAAAATTGTTGATCTGAGGATTGGAAAGAAGACTAGGAGGAAGACCTATTTTGAATATCTGGTCAAGTGGAAGGGGCACCCAATAGAAGATTCCAGTTGGGAAAATGAAGTTGTTATACAAACACATGGAAGGTCAATGCGGGAGCTCATGGACAGGAGTCCATGAATTTTTTTCAAGGGGAGTATGATGTAGGAGCATCGTTGGAAATTGCATGGAGCAAGACTTATCAATGTCAAGGAATCTGTACAGGAGCTCAACGCTGATAGTTGCAATAGATATTTGAAATCCGCCTTAAATCGGCATCATAATTTTTCTTTTGAGGCACGCTTTAATCCAAAGCCAAAATTACCCTTTGAGGCACATTTAGATAATCGCGAGTGGAGCGGGAGTTTCCATTATGACTCTGGAATGCAACCGATCCAAGATATTCATAGGATAGTCTTAGAGTAGACACATAGTTAAGAGTGAAATCCTAAGATCCCTATGAGATATAGAGGCTTTATATGCCCAAATGAGAGGGGTCGGTTTTTAGTTGGGAGTTGGATGGAATAGAAGTTAGGAGAATATTTTAGTAGATTTTGTTGTTCATTTAAAGTTGTAACCATTTTCACTTATGAATAGAACAAAATAAAATTGATCTAATGCATGGTGTGAACATTGTTTGCAATTCTCTATGTTTTTTTTTTATGAGTGAATAGAACTGTGAACGTTAAAAAAAGTTTCAATTGTTTCTCTTTTGCAGAAGTAGTGCAAGGTGTGCACATAGAATGCGAGTGCATGATGGAATTTGTTTCGATTCCAAAGCTCAAAAGAGATAAAACATAATTTTTCATTTGCAAGGAGGGAAAAGAGATTAGTGCAAGGCGTGCACATTCATCTGTGAGAACCCAAACTCTTGCGTAAAGTTCTGTTGTGAGGAGTGCACAGAGCCGAGGTTCGACTGAGTTTCGAAGGGACTTTGTGAGAAGTCAAGGAATCATAAAGAGAGGATGCCAAGAGGGAGAAAGGAGTTTTTCTTAGAGAAATCCTTTGGGTCTGAGTTATCGATATCCCTGAGACGTAAGGAGTGCGCAGGAAATTGAAGCCCTAAAAAGGCCAATATCAAGAGGGGTAACACTTTTCATAAGTGTTAAGGAGGCCCAAGAATCAAACCAGTCGAAGGAGAAAAAGTTCGAAACCTTTGGACACCCAAAAAAACTTCTAAATCTGGGGAAGGGGTAAGCCCAAATGAAGAGAGATCTCAGTCGTTCGATCTGAACACAAGAGAATAAAAACCGTCCATTAGGAGGGACGTGTGGCAAATGCCCATCGTTTCCCTGACTCGTGCTTGAGAGAACTCAAAGAGAAGAGCACCAAGAATTCACGAGATGTGAAACCATGACTTGATCTAAGATGTTGGACTCAGGAAATATCTGCATTGTTGATTGTCTAGGGTGAAATATCGACATTTCATGGATTGAAAGATTGGAGGTGAAAAGTATTTCGACTTCCCGAAATGCTAAGTCCTAATATCATCGTGATCATCATATCAAAGGAGGATCTGGACCGTCAGACCTGAAGCATCGCGATTTTGGCTATCGGGAGAATGGAGGCAAGGGAACTTCAAAGTCGCGATCATCAATCAAGGAAAGATCTGAATCATATATCTCGGGTCATCATGGTTTCGGATATCGGGGAAAATAGAGGTAGCAGTACTCCCAGAGTCGTGAGATGCAAAATTGTGATGCACCTTTCATTCAGGTACGTGGTCACTGCTAGTGGTCACAAGGTAGTCAAGGCTTAGCAGAGAAGAACTAGCACCCGTTTCACATTGAAATTTGAACAACGCTCAAGAGGGGGTCTGTGGGTCTTGTATGACCTGTGCCCTTGGAGAAAGTGTTAAGAACCTGAATAGATCTACAAATATAATCACCACAATTACTGAATACAAAATAGATCCATAGAGAAAAGATAGAAGAAACCACACTTTATTATTACCAAACCCTTGAGGTAGGGCAACACCATACAATGGATCCTAT
>ML781622.1:450941-468956 GCA_009831015.1 Picea engelmannii | reverse complement strand
GCCTGATTATCTTCCTGATTTAGAGGTCTTTTACTTTCAGCCGTGTTTATACCCCATGAAGTATTTACACCCCAGAAGTATGTACACTCTTCCATGTGGGGGAGTGCAGAGGGGGGGTACCCCCTCTGCGGGGTCCGGGGGGGACATCCCCCCGGATGGGGGGTCTGGGGGCAAGCGGGCCCCCAGCGGGGGTTCGGGGGCAGCGTCCCCCAATGGGGGTTCGGGGGAAAATCCCCCAAAGCAAAAATTTCCTTGTAAAAGTATATTGTAATTTCATTGTAAATCTGGACCGTTCATTATAAGGTCGCAGATCTAATGATAGAGATTATGTTAGGGTTTTTTTCCCTAGAAGGCAACCCTCTTTTATGAGGGAAATGTATTGCAGCTATGTAGGTTGGCAAGTATTGTATTCTGAGAGAGGAGACTGCGAGAGAAAGAAGAGGAATTTACAGCGGGTTTTGCTGTAGGTTGTATCCCTTCATTTTGACGGATAATAATAAAGAAAGGACCTGGCAATTTCTCTGGTGGACGTAGCCCACATTGGGTGAACCATGTAAATCTGTGTCTCTCTTGTATTGTGTATCTTCTGTGTTTTATTTCTGCATTTGTTTTATTTTATTGCTCCGCGGTCCTGTTTTTCTAACATCAGGTATTCTACTATGTGGAAAAAAACTCGGTCGAGGGTATTGACCACTGGTCTAATTACTTTTTTTCTACAAGGAAGTAACAAAGCTAAGGGTAGTGCTCCAATTTGTTGGGCATAAGTTCTTATGATTCTTATGAACTGGTTCAACTCCTCATCGGAAAGAGCATAAGGTATTTCAGGGAACACATGTTTTTCCTCTTGCTAGGGTGAGTTACTCGGTTTAGGAGTACTCAGTGTATGTGGGATGTCTTGAGAATGACTAGCCATGCATGTGGGTTGTTTTGAATCTGTAGGCTATGTGAAATATTATATCAGAAATATTGTCAACCATTCCTTCATTGGCCCTCCTTCTAGCACCAATTATGTTGAGGGGTCCTAAATCCATTTAACTCAAAAATAAGAACCAAACCCACCACCGAGGCCCAATTAGACTCTGAAACGTTTTATAGTGGAATGTTTCTCCAAATCTGTCGATCCGTCCAAATAATCGATGGCCTTTATGTAGTGACTGACAAGATATCTTCTTATGAAAATTCATCCTTCAGTTTAAACATTCTCTTTTGTATTTTCTTTTAATAGGTGGGTCTACTAAAAGATGTGTGCTGGTATAAACTAGCTGGGTAAAAGGGGAAATCTTAACTACTAAAGAAGGCTAAGCTTGGGATAACCCTCGTACCCAAGCATGTAGAAAACTATTTTCATACCTATGAAATGCCTAGTACTAATACATCAACTTGTTGGTATTTTAATTATTGACTGAGATACAATTATCGAAAGAAAACATACATGCAATAAAATGATGGCAAGAAAAACAATTTCCTAAGATCTAACCATTAATCACACATTAGCACAATGATTTGATTTCCATCATTAGAGACAAGAACCATAAATTTATTGAATTAGATAACTTATCAATAAATTCAAAAACTCTTACTCATTACAATGTCCATTCATGAGATAAATTCATAAATACTTCCTCCTTATATCCAATCACACACGCCTTTGATGTAAAACATAAATTTGTCTCCGGTCCTAAGCATGACTTCTCAATTAAGGTAGTTCCAAAATAGTTCTTTACAATTCCAAAAATCAGGGTCTTTGCCAAAACCATCAACCTCTTCTAAAAGGTCGATCCTCTTATTTATAACAAATTATTAACTAAAAATAACTATCAAAAGTGAAAGCTAAGTAAAACAAAACATCGCCACATGGCACTTCCATCTCTCTATCTTATAGGAGTCATCAAATGGTTTCACTTAATTGGATGACTCTTCTCATACTCTGACCAATTGACGAAGAGTTCCTCGCATGTTTTTTGATACGAGAATCTATGTTGGTCCATAAGGGTCGAAAGGATCTCCTTTAATTCTACTTCCTGTGCCCGATACTTGACTATTTTAACACTTAATTGTTGTAATACTGTTCGATCCTTGATCAGGTGCTCCGTAAAATTCTCTACTTGACCTGGCGCCATATTCACTACCTTTTCTATCTCTGCAGTCCATGATGAGTCTTGTTATGCATGTTGTTTGACTATGTCATGCAAGTCGACAAAGTCCTCGATTGAGTTGATTTTTGGGAGACTGATGTCTCTCATCTCTCGATTGATATTGACCCAGCTTCTTTTGCAATCGACCCATTTCTATTGAATCTCCCACTGAGGTTGTTTGACCATTTTCACCCAGTATTCAACCTCTTTCCTTATCCGATCTATTTTGTTGTCCCTTCACACCTGAATGTCGTGCTCTTCAATATCTCGACCCTTTTTAACTATGCTGATGTAATCAATTATTTCCACTACTTGGTGAGCCTTCTCGTACCAACTTTCCACATATTTGCAGGTCACTAACGCCATAAGAGTGTATTCTTGGAAGTCGGTTATCCCTGTAGTGAAAAGATGTCGTTCATTTGTGAATTTGTTGTAGGAATATTGGAATTCGCTTCTCAAGAACACCATGGCCTATGTGGAGTCCTGGTAGTATTTCACCAAATGGCACAGATGATCCATCTCATTTAGTGTAGTGGAAAACTCCTCTTCATATTTCCTTTCTCTATCCAGGGTGGCATCTATGATTGCCATCCCTACGCTGATAAGATCAGATGTCTTGGCGTGCTCTGTGTTGATCAATTTCTCCTCTATGGTGATGAGGATCAAACTGTAGAATGTAAGCCTCCTCTTATTAGTGGTTCTCTTCATGATGTCTTTCCTCTTTCGGTAGTAGGTGATTTCTTGTATATTGGTGACCTCATCAACATGTTCAGGGATTTTTTTTTCTCCCCAAGTAAGAGTATTTCCCAGGCTCCCAACGGTGTATATTTGTTCAAGGCAAGGTTCCTGAACCTCTTCTGTATTTCCCGATGGCTCGGCCTCTAGTTTTTTCTCATCGAGTGGTAAGGTACTGGAAAAAACCAAGGAATTAGGGGCAGGTTCGGTACTTACTTGGTAATCGATTATTGAGATGTCAATTTCATGATGTGGAATGTCTTCTTCTTGTTCACTCGATCCTAGCTCATCCCTCAATTTTTCCATTGGGGTTCTCAGTATGTTGAGTGGCTCAACATCGAAGGCACTTTATACCTCATGCATGAGCTACAGATGACTCTGACTTGGAGCAATAGGACCCGAGGTGGATTCTCTCTCGGGTTCTTTCTCCTCTGTAATTTTCACTAGAGTGACCAGGGACACCTCTGAATTCTCCTCATCATCATATATGGTTATCAAATTGAACAAGGGATTTGGTACACTTATTCTCTCTAGTGTCTTTTCTATCTTGAGCTAGGTCGAAATCTCCCCTGGTGATCCGGTCTGTGGCGGTGGAACCTCAGGGTTTTCTAACCCAGTGATTTCTTCATGTTGTATCGGCTCTAGGCCACTTGGTTCCCCTCATCTTTAGATTGGGTTATCAGCAAGAATACTCATCATTTATATTATATTAGGGTCATTTTTCAACTGATCAATGATCCTCTGTGCCCCTTCTATAAAGAGTAATCATGTTCTTTGTGCCTCTGTTTTCTCTATCACTCTGATTTCTTCCCTGGCTCTTACATCCTCTTGAGCCGACTGCTCTATTTCTTCCACCTGTTCATCCATTCTCATGTCTTTGAACCTGGTCATGTTTGGATTGGCCATTGTCTACATCACCGCATCCTAGTCCTAGTCACACTCTGTGAAAATCTCATCCTCAAACTTATCATGAGCATATTGCCAACAGGACGATACCTGTGAAGCATGTTGGAGGACCAAGCCTTTAGGGTTGTGCATGCAGAATCGACTTGTCGAGAACCTGAATTCAAGTTGGCTCAACCCTTCTAGTTTGGTTTGAGAAGTATATTTCACCATATAAAACCCTATATAAAAACCATAGGGTATGAAATCCCGCTTCTTGTCATTGACCAATGTAGCATTGTAGCCTTGCAGTATAGTCTAATAGAAGATTTCCCCCACCATGAGATGGTATGGGACATGATCAAGTAGGATATGTCATGCTCCAATGGCCCAAAACACCTTGATGTAGGTTGATCATTCATCTAAATACAAATGGCCTACTTTTTCTACCGTTTTCTTGGATGCTACAGATAATCTTAGGCATTCCTTCTTGAAAATAATAAAATTAATACGGGAAATGAATTCATCACAGATAAGTGCATAATATTTCTTGTACCTGTTCTCCCAAAGTATGTTGAAGTAGATGTGGACTGGGAGGTCTGAAACATGCCAGCTTAAATTCATGTCAGCAGCGACATTCCTTGCACACATGACATTGAGCAGGTACAAGGCCATGTAGAAAGTGGGTGCCTCTACTTCTTTCAATGTTTGATCCTACCGTACACAGACGCTTAATTTTTTCGAGATTATCGCTCCCTAGTTGAAGTTTCTCCCATAGATTGCTACTTTGTATGCTAATGACATCCATGCTTCCAAAAACTTGAAGCAATCCTTTTCTCTATATATCCGACAGATGAGAGCCATCAAATATATGTATGGCTCTCTAAGGCTAATTATCTCATACCATCCATTTCTCCAGTTAGTGAACTTCTTGTCTTATTTGTTGAGAAACTGAGAGGGGGGGGCGTGAATTAGTTGTTACCGTGCTTAAACAATTATGCTTCTTTTTAATCTCTTTATTAGGCATTCAATGATAATCAAAATAATGTAGGGAAATAAGAAATGGCACATTCAGTATCAGTCACATATATGATATGCACAGAGACAGATGTTTCCCGAGGAAACTCATAAAGGGTAAAAACCTCTTCTTCTTTATATGATAAGTATTATTTACATTCTTTACATTATCATACATATGAGTACCAACTCATAATGAGGCTGCAACCTCTGTTTTTCAACCTGCTACTTGCTGAGAGCACCAACTCTCTATTTTCTCTAGCACCAACTAGAAGGAAGCACCAAATCCCTGGTTTCTCTAGCACCAACTAGAAGGAAGCACCAGCTCCCTGGTTTCTCTAGCACCAACTAGATGAAAGCTACAACTCCCTGTGTTCAAGCACCCACTTGAACCTTTGAGGACACTAGTCCTCCCTAACACCTCCATACCACCCTGGTTTATGAATATGAGTTACGAAAACTTAATACAGTGATATAGTGTTCAACAACAACTTACCAGTCTCATCACTGTTCTACAAGATTTCACTTCTCTGTCTTCCTCACTATCTTCTTGCACGCATCCATTACACTTTCTATTCTTTGGCCTCTTGTGCCATCTGCGCCATTCCCATTCAATGCACCTTTTGTCTTCTATCAATTTCAGATGCTACACTCCACCTCCTTCTTCACACATGCATCTCCCATCCATCGCAACAACACTAATCTCTTCTTTTTTCCTCATTCTTATGCACTCTGTGCCTCTTGTGCATGCCCTGTGTCCAATGGTTCTGCATACTTTGCATGTCAAGTTCTTTGCCTGTTCATCATGGAAACTCTTCAACTTCTTTGTTTGTTAATCCCATGTGTCCATCATCACTGGGTGTAGTAATCAAATTACTTTGCATCACCAACAGTTAAGATTCTTCATCTTCTGTTACAGCGAGCTCAACTACTCTATTGTACTTATAGGATCCAACGCTCATTCAATTGTCAATCACCTCCACGAATAGTCAGTGTTCTACTTGTAGATGTTTCTGGATTAATATGTAAGTGCGGACACAAACCAATCTCCCTAGATCCACCTTCATCTAGAACAAAACAGGACAAAATAATGCACTTTCCCTAGATCTAGCCTATTGAATGAACTAAGAGATAAGGATCATGGAAATACGTTATGAACGCTTTCCTTGGGTCTCTATTGTTCCAAGCTTCGCTCCAATGCTCTTGCACCGTTCAGATCAAACAGTACAAACCAATCGAAGTAAAGGAAAATCAACATATTCAATAGCTAATCTATACATATGATCAAGGAGTTATGTAATAAAGTGACATCATCTTTATGGGAAAGGGACATATTACTGTATTGAATTAATTGAAAGTGAAACTTACAACTTGAGCCTTGATGTTGTATATCTCCTTTCGATGGATCCTAGTTCTGACACACACACTTGCTCATGCATGAAGAAAATCAACCACTTTTGATGACCTTGCTGTTGTCTCTAGCTGTTGTAGCATCAGTCCTTCATACAGGCTTTCAATAATTCTCCAATCAATCTCTTGCTAGCTTGCTTCTAACCTTTTCCATAAACATTCCCCTCAATATATAGGAGAAAATAGATTAGTTACTTAGATAGGAATGATCCCAAGATATCTGGAATGCCAGCACCTGAACAACCATTCGAAGCCAACTCATGTTTCTAGAAGATTCGAGATTTTATCTTTTTCCTTCCTTTGGAACATGTTCACACCCTGATAGTTAGGTACAGTGAGAACCCTTCGCACCCTAGCTTAATGCAGCCTGCGAGAATCAGACATTCTCGCAGGCAGATATATAGGTAGCCTCTGAATATCCTTTAAAAGCATGATTTCTGGAAGCAGACAAATGTAACTTTTCTCAGGAAAGTGTTCTTAGTGAAGAGCTTGAATTTCCATCATCATAACATCATCACGATGACCAAAAGTTTGGATAATATAATTCCCCCCAAAGTCTGAGAGTGGAATCAGTGACATTCGATAGACTTTGTAAGCTGCATGTGTGTGTCAAGAACCAAGAGCACATCTAATCGGAAACCTGCAAACATCCAAGCATCGACAGAATATCATGTATACCAATTCCTGAGGTAGGCATTCCAATACTCAGATCATAGACTGATGACATCATAAACAAAGGTCATGGCCACCAATCATACACTGCGGATCCATGCTATCATAATATAGCATAACCACCTGAATACACTGTGGATCTATGCGAAATTTTTTCAATCAAGACGACATAGCCACGAAACATACACAGTGGATCTATGTGTCACAAATTATACATACTCCATCGCAACCTGGATCACTTAAGACAACGTTTAGGGTCTTCAATCTCATCGCCCAAAGTACGAATCTAACCATGTGATTACATGTGTCGAAGTTGAACATGATAGAAACCACTTGATTACCGGCCATTGATGTAACCATTAACAAGTGCGAGGGCAATCACCATTGATGTCAATGAATCCCAAGGTACTAAAGTACAATCCATCGACTTTGAATAAATGAGTTGATGTCGAACATCTGACGGAATATTTCGATCAGGGGTCAATGATGTAAACCCACTGTCGAAAGTGAGGAAACTTGCCATTGAGGCATGCAAGCTCCAAGGTACTAAATGATTTCTAAATCTTGATTCTGGATAATGTGTTGAAGTCGAAGGAACAAGACTCGTCACAGGAGGGCCTTGATGTATCCCCCATCAATGACACAAAATGAGTAATAGAGTTTTGAAAGTGAAACAGAGCATGTAGCAATTGGACTTTGGACACAGGGAAGGCCGACACGAAGAGAATGGATAACTGCAGATGGCCGACTCAAATAGAGGTTTCAGATGGACTTCTCTTGAACATATGAACGACACGACCAATGATTTGGCAGCATTGACTCAAATACGACACATGGAAAACACCTTGATATCAAATAGAATGAGAGACAAATGGATTACCCAAACCGGCTTTGAATGATGAATAGGGGGTGTCATGTTCAAGAGCGACACTTACTGCCAATTAATACAAAGATGAAACATATCCCTTTCCCAAATTTTCCCCCACCATTTCTGGCAAGTACCTCTTTATTTTTACGCAAGCTCAAAGAGGATCACATATGTTTGTTGATATAAGCTCATCCTTCGGATGAGTCCCTCAGAGTATTTTTAATGAACCCTAGGAAGGAGTGGTTCGGTCCCATTATGGGTTTGTCAATGTTTGTTTAACGAGTCCAGAGATAGTAAACTCGAAGGTTTTTCAAGATTATAGAGTTTGGAAAAACACTTAAAAGAGAACTCTCTCAGTTCCTTTTTCGTACAATAGTCCAACGAGACCGAAAAAGGGTTAAACTATCGCTCGAAGGACGCATACTTCAAATACTTTATCGAGCGTGAAAATAGCAAGGTCGCTCGGCGATCTTTTCCTGTTTAGAGAGTCTGAAAAGAGCTTAAAGATAACTCCAGGGGGGTTCCTTTTTCGTGTAACCACAGCGAGCCCGGAAAAATGATAAAATGACGCTTGGTCACGTTCTTATGTTTTTTACAAGCACAAGAATGGACAAAAGGCGCTCGAGGTTTTATGTCAAAACCATAACAAACAATCAAAATCACACCACATCCGGTAAAAATTCTGTCCATAATCATCCATGTTTTGCACCTGCCAATCATTTCACTCATTTTCATATTAGTGATTAGGGTTAAATAATGAATAAACACAAAAACCCACATTTGATATAGTAAAAAGTAATTAAAATGAGTGAATAACCAAAATTACCATATCATTTCACACTTTTACCATTTTAGTCCAAAAACCCTCATTTTACCTTCTACCTTCGGTGTCGATTTTCGAGAGCTAAGGGTGACCATTTGACGAGCCGTCAGCAGAATTTTGGTAAGTTCTCCATTCCTTATCTTTTCATGGTTTAAAAATTCAATTTCATTGGTAAAAAGTTCAGTTTTAAACTATTTTTGTGAACCCTATGCGCGTGGAGGCATTCTCGCAGGTGACCCATACGGGACCTGCGAGAATGACTCATTCTCGCAGGTGGGCCATAGGCCACCAGCGAGAAGTTCGCACTGTGAAAAGTAGGCCACCTGTGAACAACACAGAATCCAAAAATTTATGCAACGTTTAGCCAATAGCAAGAATTTATTTCATGAATAAGATCACTAACCATGTTTGTATGTTTCTTATGCAAGTTACTAACCACAATCATGGTATTAGAGTGGCGGGAACGAGAGAACGAGGAGGATAACGCCAATGCCAAAAACCATCCTCCCACCATAGCTACCCTAAGAGACTGTGGTCTCTTAAAATATTTTTGTATCCCGGGCATGAGAGCCCAAGTTTGATTATTGGAATACCTAGTCCGAATGTGGGATCCGGACCAACAAGTCTTCATTGTGGGAGCTCATACCTTGAATATTGACATCGAGGAAATCTATTTCTTGATTGGATTATCCAGGCGTGGGTCCTATGTCAGTCTGACCGGCAGCAGAGCAGAGGGTTTAAAGATGAGTGAATATTGCAACCAGTACTGCGTACCTGAGGCCGAAAGGAAGAAAGGGAAAGTGGCCATCTAAGGAGTAACTGATCTAACTCTCTGCACTATTCTCTTTACCATTGCTCATATGGTAGGAAGTGCTGCTCCACATATGGCTTTGCAGAGCTATTTCCAGTACGCCATCGAGTGTACTGAGCCCGGGTGTTTAACTGGGCTGATGCAGTTTTACACAATATCAAGAAACATTTGACTAAGTGCAGGCGTGGAGATCTGAAATAGTTTGGATATGGATCATTTTTAGTGTCCTTCTTCTTAGAGAGGGTTCCTGTGTTTCGTCTACAGGCCGAGTGGCGCTTTCCAGGTCCTAGGGATCTGAGGATGTTACGATGGTGTCGTCTCATGGCCCGACATGTGGCAGGTCCTATCGTCAAATATGACGATGTTTTCTTTGACTGGTTACAAAACCGGATGCTGATGGTGGACGACTACACATACGCCGGGCTAGATTTCCAAGGAGATCCGGATCTAACTTTACCTGAAGACGCTCAGTGGGGAGACCTCGGTGAGAAGAACACAATTTTTTGGTTTTTTTTTAAATGTTTTTGAATTTTATTATATTTAAATGTTTTTGTTTTATAGATTTAACCGAAGACTAACACAAAATACTTGTTGATAACATAGACGTTGGACCATATCGACCTGCTGGCAGTTCTCCTATCCAGTGACGAGGAGAGGCAGTAGTAGCAGTTCCACAGTACGCCGAGGATTATCTAACGGTGGAGCAGAATTTAGATGGTATGATGGCAGACGTTCCAGATATGACTCTGGAAGATATTCCACGACGTGATCAGCGTCACACTATGGGAGTCTCTGCATCTATGGGTCGACTACTCTGCAGAGTTGCTAGGACATTAGTGTGTTATCGTGAACGTCATCCGTGACGTCATTATGTAGAAGCCAGGAGCTTCAATTTTTGATATTTTGGTCTTCGGACAAACATTTTGTAAAAACAAACTCTTTTGATCGTTATATATATACACGGCTTCTACCGGTTTCTTTACATTATGTACATTTTAAGGTGTTTGATTTATAAATGATTTAAATGTCTGTCCAATACATAATTAGCTAAAGCATATATTAATGTATTAAGACGTCTAGGAATATGCTGATATTCAATGTGATCAAAATACCATTCCAAGAGGTGAATCCGCAAATATACCCTTAATAAAGTAGGACTTTGAATAGAATATACATTACTGAGTTGCAGTACTACAAGCTGCGAGTCAAGTCGCACAACCAAATGACGAATTCCAAGAGAGATAGAATCAACCAATAATTCAACAACGGCGCTATACTCTACGATGTTGTTGGTTGCTCGGCCAAGACATATACCTCGTAAAGATATGAGTTCATTTTTCGAGGCATAGATTGCCCATGCAGCGGAAGCTAAGTTCCGAGTACTATGGCTAGCTCCATCAGCGAAGCCAATATAAGGTAGAGAATACTCCGACATCTGGAAATCAAACACAACGTCACGTAAGGGCAGAGACCAGATAACGTCAAAATCAAAACTAAAGTAACACACACACGCAGTATGATACATAAAATACAAGCACTCATGCACAAATAACTTATGCATAGTACTTCTTTAAGTACAACCCATTCCTGGGTTCACTCAAAGGTACACCATCATAATCAACTAGCTCATACACTCCTTTTTCCAAAACTTTGCTAACAATGTAAGGACCACGCCACATAGGTTCAAATTTCCCGGCTCCTAGGACATCTTTATCCTATTCATACAGAAGAGCAAGATCACCTTCAGAGAAAACATGAGGCTTGACATGCTTGTCATATTGTGCCTTAACACGTTTCTTTTGGGCTTCTATCACTAAAGTGGCATCACGTCGGGTCTCGTCTAATCGCATCAAATACAACAGACGTTCCTCTTCAGCAGAAGTATTGGGTAAGAGTTCTACAGCTAGCTTCAAAGAAGGTATTTCACATTCTATTGGTAGAATGGCTTCCATGCCATAAACTAATCGAAAGGGTGTAAATCCCGTAGCAGATTTAATAGATGTCCGATACGCCCACAATGCGGAGAACAACATCGTGTGCCAGCTGGTTTTATGTATTCCTATCATCCGTCAAATCATAGTTATGAGAACCTTATTAATTGCTTCGACCTGACCATTGGCCTATGGATAATAGGGTGTTGAGCTATCATGACAAAGACCCAACTTCTCTGTAAGTTCAGACATCATATAATTCCTAAAATGACTATCGTGATCGGTAATGATAGCCTGAGGAACACCAAAATGAGTAATGACATGGTTGAAAAGGAATAACGTTGCAGTCTTCCCAGTATTATCGAATGTCGACATTGCCTCGGCCCACTTTGTAAAATAATCAACAGCTACAATAATGTAACCATGCCCCTCGGCTGATTGAGGGTGACATGTCATGAAATCAATGCCCCATTTTGCAAAAGGACCTACTGAGACTACAGGATGAAGGGGAGCAGGATGCGACTGAATCTTCTGATTATAGGTCTGGTAGGCATGACACTTCTGAACAACAGTAATGCAGTCATTGAACAAAGAAGGCCAAAAGTATCCTACACATAAGATTTTCTGGGCAGTAGCATACCCAGACATATGACCACCACATGCTCCTGAATGGAAATCATTCAAAGCTTTCTCAACTTCTTCAAAATTCAAACAAAGCCGAAAGACAGAGTCAATGCCTCGACGGTAAAGAGTATCGTCGAGGATAATATAATGACGTTCTTGATAACGGATGCGGTGTCGTTCAGCAATAGACAAAGCAGGCCGGAAAGTTTGAGTTTGGAGATATATAATGATATCTCCGTACAAAATATCGCCGGTAATGATAAGGAAAAGTGATTCGTCAGGTAACGAATCGACTGCTACATTTTCCGTGGCAGAGTGGGGGAAATCACAAATTAACTCAGCAAAAACTAAGGATTTCTTCGAAGTGGCGCGATCAAATTCCAAGTCGAACTCCTGGAGAATGACAATCCACTTGGAGTACTTTCCCCCCAGCAATTGACGTGTCAATATATGTTGCATGGGGTTACAATGTGAAATCACTGTAGTTTTTCTGGAGAGAATATAATGACGAAAACGTTGAACTGCTTGAACAGCAGCCAAAGCCAGTTTCTCAACATGTTGGTACTTGATTTTCGTTGATGATAGACTTCTACTCAGGTAATAGATAACATGTTCATCGTGGTTATCATATTCTTGAACGAGGACCATGCCGATAGTATAATCGGAAGCATCCAGATAAAGAAAGTAATCTCAACTATAATCAGGAGGGAAATGAAGAGGATCTTTTGTGAGGGACAACTTTAAAGCTTCGAAAGCGTTGTTGGCAAATTTATCCCAAAAAAACTCTGAACCTTTCTTTAAAAGACAGGTGAAACCTCGGGTAATCTCGGCGTAATTCAGGATGAAACGACGAAGAAAGTTTGCTTTCCTCTGCAAACTTTGTAACTGGCGCAGTGAAGAAGGAGGAGGGAGATTAAGAATCGCCTCAACCTTAATAGGATCTACTCGGATCCCTTGACATGAAACAATGAAACCGAGAAGACGGCCGGACTCTACGCAAAAGATGCATTTATGAGGGTTTAGACGAATGCGATAGAACTGACAAAGAACGAAAATTTCTTGGAGATGATTAGGGTGATCGACTCGGTGTAAAGAATGCGCTGGCAAATCGTCCAAATAAGGTTGAACGATATGCTTTATATCGTGAAACGTGTAAGACATAGCACGTTGAAATGTTGCACCTCCGTTCTTAAGACCGAAGGGAAGTTTTATGTAGGAGAAAGTACCCCAAGGACAAATAAAAGAAGTTTTATGTTGGTCCTCAGGAGTGATGTTAATTTGATTATAGCTGGAGAATCCATCCATGAGAGAAAAGATTTCACTGCCGACACAATCATCGACAATCTGGTTGACGAAAGGGGTTGGAAAGTTGTCTTTCGGATAGGCTTTGTTAATATCCCGATAATCAACACAAACACGTATACTACCACCTTTCTTATCAATCGGTACAGGGTTGGAAACCCATTCTGTCAAATCCACGGGATAAATAAAACCAGCTTTAAGAAGTTTTTCAATTTCAAGTTTAATGGTTGTTGCTTTACGTGGATGGACAGGACGGAGGCACTGCCATACTGGTTTAGCTCTGGGGTATGTTTTTATCTCATGCACGACAATAGAAGGGTCGATACCTGGCATCTCTTCATAACTCCAGGAAAATATATCACGAAATTCTTTGAACAAAGCAGTATAAGTGACAATTTCCTCTGCAGAACACGAAGCTCCAATGTGAACATTTTCAACTATGCCAGGTTTAACTGAAATATCAATGGGTATCATGGGAGAAATATTGTTGATTTTCCCTTCTGCAAACACATCACGTGTATATCTGGGAACGGTCGTTATGAAAACAATGGTCGACGGAGTCGAAATCCGCTGATAATTCTCGAGAGTGTGTTGTTCCAGAAACAGTATGGAACGATGATTCCCATCGTCCCACGGTGTATCAGCCATGACGGACATGATCATCTCATCAGTGGGAAATATAACATGAAAAGGATCAGGAGACAACTCCTCCAGAGAGGGTGTATAAGGTGTTGCCGATTGAATCGCGTGATAAGCAGACTCAATCGGACTTAACGGCATGACGTCGCCAAAACGAGGATGATCTCCTGGATCAGGGACTATCCAAGGGTCAAAAGACACCGGAAGCTCACGAGGAACGACGGAGATCATATTAATCGAAGCAAATGACGGGCGTAGAATATCGGGTGGTGGTGGTATGGGAAAAGTACCCATTAACGAAGAATCTTTCAAGAGACCGACTCCAACATTCTCGTAACCCGGTGGGGTTTTAGCTATAAACGACACATTTCCAGTGCGAGTATCGGAATTAAAGAAGGAAAGTTGATCAACCGTAATGATCTTTCCTTGATGAGGAAAACGGACTACACAGAACAATGTTGACACAATAGCGCGCATAGAATCTACCCAGCTATGGCCAAGAAGAAGATTATAATCTAAGGGAGCATCGAAAACTTCCACTTCAACTTGGACTGTCTTACCTTCGAGAGTAACTGACAACGATGGAAGAACACCGTAAGGCTTAAAACCCAAGCCATTGAATTCTTTCAAAGTATTTTGTGATTCAGTTAAAGGAGGAGAGCCAATGGCTTTCCAACAAGTAAAAGACATTACACACGTAGAGGCACCCTCATCGATAATAGTTCGGTAGATGTTCTTGTCTGAGACAATAACTTGTATCTGAAATGCAAGCTGTGGGGGTGACCTTGGAACATGATATTCCAAGTCAAAGACTATCAAATTCGAATCTGTAGGATCAATTCCACCTATAGCTTTCAACAGAGCCCTTCGTAGTGCAGGACAAGACTGAAGGACTTCAAGGGAAGACATCGCTGAAGGTGCTTGGGCCAGATCTTCGACAATGCTATAGTTCTGGGCCGCACGAGCATGAGGATTGAATTCCGATTTCTTAAAGACACCTTTTAGGGGTCGTAGGACTGTATCAAGGCTCGGTCGTTCGAGATGAAGAGGACCGTTTGTAGGTGGAGGCGTTGGAGAGGGTTGTACCAAAGCGGGAGGAAAATCATCAACCTTCTCCTTAGATGGAGAATAATCTTTGGCTCTAGTTGCAATGGCAACGTCATTGTTCTTAGAATCACCTGTGCACATCAAAACATATGATGTCGTAGAAGTATATGGTTGGTCATGGATGACCAAGGAGGCCTATTGCTGAGACGGGAAGGGTTGGGACAAGACTGCCGGCGTAGATGGTTTTGGCGTTCCTTGAAGGAACTTGTTGACCTCGGCATGTCTAGGACAATCCTTCGTGTAGTGATCATCACCACAGATAAGGCAAGGATATCGTGGCTTACGCTTATCCCGATCTTCAGCAGGAGGGGTTTTGGTTTGTTCATTTTGATTATTATTTTTACTTTCCTTATTCTTGCCTCTCCCTTTCTTTGATTTATTTTTATCGGTCGGTGTATATTGAACAACGTTCACTTCAGAGGTTTTACCGGTGGGAGGAGCAGGAGACGGAGCACTTTGAACATTAGAAGATGTGGATTTGGGGGTTGCAGTTGAAACAGAATGTGAGTGGGTATGAGCAGTACCAATCACAACATCAGCCGCATGCGAGGCAGCTCGAGCAGTTGAAGTGCTGGAAGTACCAGGATGAGATAGTTCAGGTAGTAAATCGTAGAGTGTTCCCGTTTGTGAATAAACGAGATCAAGATACTGAGAACGACTTATAGCCTGCTCCTCTGTAACAAAACCACCAATAGCAATGTCTTTACCAATCTCGTTCACAAAATATTTCGTGAACCATTCGGCTAGTAACTGATCAGGGAGTTCAAGTTTGATGAGACGTCGTCTCCGTCTCCACTCATGTTTGTGATCCGAGATGTGAGTACCTTTCGTTTGTTTGAAAGAAGCCAGGATCTCAGTCCCAGTATCATAACGGATCGGTATCTCAGTCCCAGTATCATAACGGATCGGTAACTGGTAATGTGTGAGAAAATCCATAGCTAAGGTGTTGAAATCAGAAAAGAAACCTCATGGCAATTCAATATACCACTTCGCAGTCGAACCGGTAAGGGTTCGTTGAAAAAGACGTAGACGAATGGAGTCATCCATCAGCGAATTGGACAAACACCATAAATGAAAAGTCATGACATGATTATTTGGGTCCTCTCCCAGCTTTCCATCAAATTTCGAAATATCCGATGGGAGCTTAGCAGGAATAGCAGGCCATTAGGGAGAGTGACGAATAGGATCATTTAGAATCCCATACAAATCTGGAAAATCCAAGGTAGCAAGAAAAGGCAACTGTCGGTTTACTTGTGGGTACTAATGGCTTTGGGGTGGAAGCCCCGTTGGCAAACTAGTAGGAGCGTAAGCAGACTGTCCGTAGAGGGAAGCCCCTGGCTGATTCGGTGTTGGATGGATAGGATAGTAACCCCAAGGATTGTAACCTTGAGTTTGAGCAGGGACCTGGGGTTGAGTAGTCTGACCCGAACCCCAAATAGGATTAGTTACCCCTGGATAAGGTTGGCCAATGGTAGGGACAGCTTGCTTCCCCCAAGCATTTTGAGGAAATTTTTGTAGAAGTTGATTCCAATACTGGGCCAATTCAAGAGGTATATTTTTTCCAAAAGGTGAGGTTGGTCCCCCTACTGTAGGTATAGCTCCACCCAGAAGTTGTGTGCCAACTGTAGGTTGTGTAGTAACTGTGTTGTGGCCGAGAAAAGGAAAAGGAACTGTACCACCTTGTCCACCAACGAGAATCTGTGTGTTGGGTGCAACAGTCGGAATAGTGCCACTAGGATTAGGATTACCAGAAGGAAAAGGTGGAAGTGTCGGAATAAAATGAGGAACCTCATACCCAAGAAAAGGAGGACCACCTGGAGAACTAGATGGGGTTTTTGGAGGTATTGGATTAGGAGGATTCAACAGAGCATTCAATGCATGGTAACCGGGTGGTAATGTTGGTATAACATCAGGTATCCACTGGGTATTGATAGGAGCAAGAGTAGCTGCAGTAACCTTGGTTTGGACACTCGTAGTATTCGCGAGATGGGCCATCTCGGGAGGAAGAACAAAATGATAAGTGGTAGTCTCGGGTGTAGCCTCTGTCTCAGGAGACACAGGAGGGTTGATTTTGTAAATAGGGGGTGACTCTGTACCGAAAAGAACTCGTCGGAAATTACCGGACCAAAAAGGATCTTGGCCTACTACACCGTGAGAAGGCCCAACAGTTGATTCAGAAGATGTAACAACGGTTTCTTCAGAAGGATTTAATCATCCAAAAGGTCGTTCACCATGATGAACGCGATAGTCCTCTATAGTATTGGTAACTCGAAAATCTTCTAGAGAGTCAGTTCGTTCGACTTGTGGAAGTGGTGTGGTGACAACTGGAACGTCATTGGTTTCCCCGTGTGGTGAAGTAACCACAGGGACTTCAGTCTGATGGGGCGAACCCTCAGGTGTACCAGTAGGTTGAGGATCGTCCAGATGCTCTGGAGATAATCCTTTCATTCTACGAGAACGTCGTGGGGGAGCAATTGTAAACAAGCGACAAGTTCCGCGAGAATATTCCTAGGGTCAACTTCGAGAAATAAACAACACTCACTAGTAAACAAAATCTAGAAAGCAATCACCAAGAAAACAATACCTTCTAATTTCGAAGCCACTAGTTGGTGATGAAATCCAACGTCGCAACAACGAGACGAGAAGGGGCAGGGCTAAGGTGGAAAATTTACGTTGACGACCTGCTTAACAGACTTATGCCCTGGTGAAAGCTCCCACACATAATCGTGGGTATACCCTCCAAGGAGCCCGAGTGAGTTTGATCAACGTCAATTCCAGGTACCGTGAAGACTTTCCCCTCCACAGTCACCTTGGGTAAGAACCTAGAGAGAAAGGCCACTAAGGTCACCACAAACAATAGTACAACCTGGGGGGACAGTCGTTAGTCCGATCCACACATAAGGGTAGGGTATCTATCCTGAAACCAACTCAAAGGCTTCCACTCATAATTGTGGGTATACCTCGGAGTGATCCCCGTAATACGTGCAATCTCTACACCGATGTCAACAAAGCAGGGTTAGTAACTCTGCCAACACCAATGCGACCTAGTGCTTAACCCT
>ML781622.1:400929-450891 GCA_009831015.1 Picea engelmannii | reverse complement strand
CCGATGTCAACAAAGCAGGGTTAGTAACTCTGCCAACACCAATGCGACCTAGTGCTTAACCCTTGTGTTAGAAGGGCGTCCCAGGACAATATGCTACCAATGGAATTTAACACTCCCTAACTCAAGATGCTATTGTGTGTTTTTGAGCTTTTGGAGAGTGTGTCTCTCTTCCTACTCCAAAGCACTAGCCTAGCTAAATGTTGGTGTAAAAGAGCGCTAGAAAAAAGTTACTAGATCAATTTTAAGATTAGGCAATGTTTTTAAGAGTTGTTGATTACTCAAAGGTAACGGAAGTGAAACTCATGATGTACGACTCTGACCCAAATAATGCAAGGATGATAATGAAATATGACTCTTTTCATTCCATGAATCCTAGCTATGGGAGAGAGAGAAAATTTTCCAAATCAACTCAAATACTACAATGAAATAAACAATTTCCTTCCAGATGTCAATGCAAACAGTCATTTATCAATGAACAATCTCTATATGTCTTTTTCAAATACTTCAATAAACTCTAAAATTTGATTTTTCAATGTTTTCGAAAAGACAAAAACAAAATATTGAAA
The DNA here is from genome assembly GCA_009831015.1 of Picea engelmannii. Taxonomy (NCBI): domain Eukaryota; kingdom Viridiplantae; phylum Streptophyta; class Pinopsida; order Pinales; family Pinaceae; genus Picea; species Picea engelmannii. Next base: position 450,325 of record ML781622.1, on the reverse strand, counting down.
GAAAACTTGTTGTTCACTTTCCAAGAAGAACTCTGATTAATGAGAAAAGAAAATCAAATCATACAAAATCAAACAATAACAACCCAATCAACTCTTTCAATGAAAGTAAAAACAAAAAGCAAACCAATGAGTCTTCCCAATGCAAATGAAAAATGTTCTTTTGAACCACCAAGCAAATGAGAAAACACCAAGAACTTAACTCTCTACCAATCACTGGTTCTCAGCCAATCAGACACACTCAACTCCAGAAGTCAGAGAGAAAGAAAATGCCAAACAGAGCCAAGAAACGAAAGTCAAGCTACCAAGGGCAAGAAAGACCTAGAAACCCTAAATCTGTTCCAACAAGCAAACTAAGGCAAGAGATATATAAATCAATGATCCAATAAGCCAAAAAGATGTAATTCAACAGATCTGAGTAGTTGAAAAAATCAAAACTCAATTTCAAAATTTTCAAAAATCTTGCTCGTAGGCAAGCAGTGTTACACAGTGCGAGAAGATAGGATTCTCGCAGGCCACCTTGAAACAAGGTGCGAGGTGTTCACACTGGACCCTATATGCAGGGTGCGAACTTGACTGGTTCTCACAGGTTGTCAATGAACACAGTGCGAGAACTCCTGAAGATAATAAAAATTTTGAAAATGCAAGAAAAATTCAAACTGGCTTATAGACCCAGAAGGTCTCTCAGGATATCCTGAGGAATCAGACACTGACAAAATAGGAGAAAAATGCAAATAGAGTGAATGGCCACAGAAAACTCAAAAACCATAAAGAAAAAGGGAATAGATTCCCCAGTGGTGTCGCCAATTTTGTTTCTGGATTAATCCGTAAGTGCGGACACAAACCAATCTCCCTAGATCCACCTGGATCTAGAACAAAACAGGATAGAATAATGCACTTTCCCTAGATCTAGCCTATTGAATGAACTAAGAGATAAGGATCATGGACATACCTTATGAACGCTTTCCTTGGGTCTCTGTTGTTCCAAGCTTCGCTCCAATGCTCTTGCACCGTTCAGATCAAACAATACAAACCAATCAAAGTAAAGGCAAATCAATATATTCAATAGCTAATCTATACATATGATCAAGGAGTTATGTAATAAAGTGACATCATATTTATGGGAAAGGGACATATTACTATATTGAATTAATTGAAAGTGAAACTTACAACCTGAGCCTTGATGTTGTAGATCTCCTTTCGATGGATCCTATTTCTGACACACACACTTGCTCATGCATGAAGAAAATCAACCACTTTTGATGACCTTGATGTTGTCTCTAGCTGCTGTAGCATCAGTCCTTCATACAGGATTTCAATAATTCTCCAATCAATCTCTTGCTAGCTTGCTTCTAACCTTTTCCATAAGAATTCCCCTCAATATATAGGAGAAAATAGATTAGTTACTTGGATAGGAATGATCCCAAGATATCTGGAATGCCAGCACCTGAACAACCATTCGAAGCCAACTCATGTTTCTAGAAGATTCCCTTATAGAAGATTCGAGATTTTATCTTTTTCCTTCCTTTGGAACATGTTTGCACCCTGATAGTTAGGTACAGTGCGAACCCTTCACACCCTAGCTTAATGCAGCCTGCGAGAATCAGGCATTCTCGCAGGCAGATATATAGGTAGCCTGCGAACATCCTTTAAAATCATGATTTCTGGAAGCAGACAAATGTAACTTTTCTCAGGAAAGTGTTCTTAGTGAAGAGCTTGATTTTCCATCATCATAACATCATCACGATGACCAAAATTGTGGATAACAAGATGCCTTGAGATTCTTTGCCTCCTCTGTCAATCACCCCGAAGTGTCTTCGAGTCCTCTGGAAGAAACCATCAATGGTTTCTGGCAATTACACTGTGACGTGCAACAATAGCCCTCCAATTTGATTCAATTTCATCTGCACCGTTGGATGACATTCATTAGTCTTGCATTCATTTCAGCATATATCTCTTCGGCATTTCAGGATCATTGTGGTGGAGGATTTTAGTACTCTCCATTTCCCGACCCCCGAAACTCCGAAAAGGAGATTGTCTTCACTAACTCCTTCCCCCATCTTTTGCCAATATGACCAAAGGTTGTGACCTCTAGCTGAGCCTAATCGTGTTTCACATTTTGGCTTTTTGGCAATTTGCCATTCCTGTGATCAAGTGTCTCGACACTCCATGTCGCGATCCACGAAATGGAGCTTGGTTTCTCTAGCTCTTTCCTCTATCTCTTGCCGATGTGACCAATGGTTGTGACCATAGCCTTATTCAAAAGTTGCATTTTGCAATTTCGCATTTTGGCAGTTTGTCATTTTGGTGAATCGACATTTCGGTATTCCTGTGGTAAAGTTTCTTGATTCTCCATGTCACGGTGCCCGAAACTCCAAAATGGAGCTTGTCTGTGACATTTCGCGACTTTGGGTTTCACGATTTTGGGACTCCTCTAATGAAGAGTCTTTACTCTTGACTCCTCCTACTCCCGGTATCCGAAACTCCAGTATGGAGTCTTTATCATTTCTCGACTTCAGGTTTCGCGACTTCGAGACTCCTTATGATGAGAGTCTTTGTCATTTCCATCTCCCGGTATCTGAAATCCCAGTATCTAGTACTCCAAGCGATGCACCTATTTTGGGTTTTCGCATTTCAACACTTCGGGACTCTTGATGATGTGAGTCTATGACATCTCCATCTCCCGGTAACCGAAATCCCGGTATCCGACACTTCGAGTGATGTGCCTTTTTTCGGGTTTCAGGATTTCTCATTTCGGCATTTCGGGACTCCTGATGACGAGAGTTTGTGACATCCTTATCTCTCGGTATCCAAAATCCCAGTATCCAACACTCCGAGTGATGTGCCTTTTTTTTCGGGTTTCAGGATTTTTCATTTCGGCACTTCTGGGCTCCTGATGACGAGAGTCCATGACATCCCTATCTCCCGGTATCTGAAACTCTGGTAGCCAAAACTTCGAGCGATGTGCCTATTTCATGATTTAGGGGTTTTGCATTTCACGACTTCAAGACTCCTGTGTTGGAGAGTCTCAACTCTTGAATTCTCCATCTCCCGGTAAACGAAACTCCGAAATGGAGTCTTTGTTGAGGTGATTTTTTGGGGTTTCACATTTCACCTTTCTCATTAAAGAGCGTGTAAGTTCTCCTGGATCCAACGTCAGTCAGACCTCGGGCTCATATCTGACATTCATCAGGAAATCTTTAATGAGATCCATTACTGCATACTCTAATCTTGTCGAGCTTGCTCTGCAGCGTCTTCCCAAAAGACTTTTGGTGCCCGCCTGACACATCCTTCCTGTACTCAAGCCATCATCACTTTTGTACTTACCATCAATGACAAGTATACACTGCCTGTAAAACATGCCAACAATATCCCCCTTTGGCATTGATGGCAAAAAAGGCACCTGTATCTGTTCTTTTCTCCCCCTTTGACATCAATGTCAAAGAAAGCACTCTCCCCCTGAGTTGTTGCAGTATTTTTAGGAGGTATCAGATATGCAATCAATATAATATTCCCCCTAACAGGATGGACTCTCTTAGGTGTGAAATGGGATGACACCCATCTTTTGTCAGAGATATTCAAAAGGGGTCTTAGCTAGGGGTTTATTAAAGATCTCTGCTATTTGTTCTGTGGTTGGAATGTACTCAACCTGAACAACCTAATTGGTGACTTGATCTCTCAGAAAATGGTATTTTATGGTAATATGCTTGGTCTTGGAGTGGAATACAGGATTCTTAGACACACTGATGGCACTAGTGTTATCACAATGAATTGGGATCGGTGTAGCGTATTTTACCTCCAAGTCTGCAAGTGTCTGAATCATCCATAATACCTGAGTGCAATAGGTAGAAGAAACAATGTACTCTACCTCTGTGAATGATAAAGAAATGGAACCTTTCTTTTTACTAAGCCATGCTACTAATGAGTCACCCAGGAAGAATTCTCCTCCACTGGTGCTTTTTCTCTCATCAACACAGTTTGTCGAATCTGCATCTGAATAAGCAGTTAATTGAAAATTCTGATTTCTGGGATACCAAAGACCATAAGTCATTGTTTCTTTCAAATACTTGAATATCCTTTTGACATCTTGCAAATGACTCTATTTAGGTGCAGACTGAAATCTTCCTACCATTCCAACAACATGCATTATATATGGGCGGGATGTTGTGATGTACAACAGGCTGCCTATCATTGACCTATATGATCTTTGATCAACATCAGGTGAGTCATCATTCTTGCTTAATTTGCATCCAGTAACCATAGGTGTACCCACAGGTTTGGAGTCTTCCATTTGAAATCTTTTCAACATTTTTCTTAGATATTTTTCTTGAGAAATGAACATCCCTTCAGACCTTTGAGTAATTTCTAGACCATGAAAAAATGACATTTCTCCTATCATGGACATTTCAAACTAAGATTCCATGGTAGAAGCAAACCATTGTACCAATGGATCCTTATTACATCCGAAGATGATGTCATTTACATAGACCAATACGATGAGCAAATTATTATCCTCTGATTTAATATATAGACTGTTGTCAGTTGTTCCTCTCTTGAACCCTTTGTCTTTGAGATACGTATCCAGTCTGTGATACCAGGCTCCAGGGGCTTGTTTTAACCCATATAAATCTTTCTTCATCTTGCATACTAAGTCAGGGTTATTATATGGTTTGAAACCCTCTAGTTGTTCCATATAGACTTCTTCACTTAAATCTCCATTTATAAAAGATGACTTGACATCCATTTGATAGACTTTAAACCTTTTATGAAAAACATAGGCAAGAAACATTCTGATAGCTTCTAATCTTGCTACGAGTGCAAATGTTTCATCAAAATCCAATCCTTCTATCTGACCATATCCTTTACAGACTAACCTTGCTTTGTTCCTGACAACTTGTCCTTGCTCATTCAACTTATTCTTAAAGATCCATTTGGAGCCAATGACATTTTTATCTTTAGGTCTATGAACCATCTCCCACGTATTGTTTTTCTCAATTTGATCAAGTTCATCATTCATTGCTTTAACCCAGTGGTCATCTTTGATGGCTTCATTAAAATTCTTGGGTTCCAACATAGATATGAAGGCTATATGAGATTATTCAATGTTTTTGATTAGCTTTCTCCTGGTTTGTACACCTTTGTCTTTTTCTCCAATTATCTGATTTGCAGGATGATTCTTTTGAATGATTCTAGAGGAGGAATTTGAAGTTGACTACTGATTTGAGTCTAACTGAGTGTCTGAGTCTTCATCTGATTTAGAGTCTTCATTTTCTGATTCTTGGACCTGTTCATCTTCAGCTTTAGTTGTGTCTTCTGTAGAAGACTCATTACTGTACATCTCTCTTGCTGGGATTCCTTCATCAACTTTTACATCAATACAGTCAACCATTTTATGCAGCCTCTTATTATAGCATCTATACCCTTTACTATTTGTAGCATACCCTAAGAAGATACCTTCATCAACCTTGTCATCATATTTGTCGAGGTTCTCGTCATTATTCTTTATGTAGCATTTACTCCCAAAGACTTTGAAGTGTTTAATTGAAGCAGGTCTCCCAAACCATAGTTCATAAGGTGTCTTTTCACTTTGTGGTCTGAGGTGAGCTTTGTTAAGAACATGGACTACTGTGTTAATCACTTCTACCCGATAGGTTTTGCCAATGTTCTTCTCATTCATCATTGACCGGGCCATTTCCTGCACTGTTATGTTTTTCCTCTCAACAACTCCATTTTGTTGTGGAGTTCTTGGGATTGTGTATTCTCTCTTGATCCCATGCTCATCGTAGAATTCCTTGAAGTATCTTGACATAAACTCTCCTCCCTAGTCTGATCTTACTGCCTTTAACCTCTTTCCTGTTTGAGTCTCAGGTAAAGCCTTAAATATTTTAAACTTCTCAAATGCTTCATCCTTTTCCTTGAGAAAGGAAACCCAAGTAAGTATGGAGTAATCATCGATAATCAGCATGAAGTAGTTTTCTTTCCCTGTGCCTTCCTGTCTTGATGGTCCACATAAATCCATATGAACTAGTTGGAGTGTTTTCTTTGTTGAAGTAAAGCTCTTGGAATTAAACTATGTCATGTTTTGCTTCCCTACTTGACAAGGTTTACACATTGAATCTTGGGGCTTTGATATTCTCAGAAGATATTTTACTGCCTCGATATTTCTGAGTTTGATTAAGTGGTCAAAGTTTAGATGTCCAAGTCTCCTATGCCATAACCATATTTCATCATGTTTTCTTAGATGCCATTCTTCTCTATTTTCTTTCATCACATATACATTATTTTCTGTCCTTATGCCTTTGGCCACCATTTTTCCTGAGTTTACAGACTTTATCTTGCAGTCCTTGGATGTGAACACCACCTCACACCCTTTGTCACACATTTGACTTACACTGAGAATATTATGTTTCAGCCCATCTACAAGTAGAACATCTTGGGCTTTTCCTTTTCCATTACTTAAACTCACCATCCCTTTACCCTTTATTTTACCTGGAGCATCATTTCCAAAGGTTACGTTTCCTAATTTTCTTTCACTTAGGGATAGAAGATTACCTTTGTCTCCCATCATATGTTTGGAGCATGAACTATCTATATACCAAGGGTTCATTTTTCTTTGAGCTGACAACACTAATCCACACTTGTCACTTTCTTTCTTCTTCTAAAACTTGACATTTTCAGCAGGGGAATTCAAATCTTGTTCATAGTTCTTTAATCGACAGTCAACAGATTTATGTCCATAGTTATGACAGATGTAACGTTCAATCTCATTGTTCAATAGGTCAAAATTATTGTTGCAGGGTTGTCTACTCATTGACTGTTGATTATTTCTTGACCTCCTTAGTTGCATGTCCCTAGACTTAATTTGGAAATTTTCAATCTATGAAGGTTTGTTATTTGGCTGCATCATTCTCTATTGTGGCAAGTATTTATTCCTTTGAAATCTTAATTTCTCATGTCTAAGTCTTAAGGAACAATTTACAGCTTTGTGACCAAATTTAGAACAATAGAAACAATAGCCATAGAAAAATTCTTTGTACCTGGAAAATGGTTGTCTTCTTTGAGTAAATTGATTTCTTCCATGTTGATGATGTCTTTCAGCAAGGAGCGCACTATTTCTTTGTTCTACAGATTCAGTCCTGGCACCTTTTTCCTTACTTGTCCTGGGTGGTTGATTGTCTTCCTTTGTTTTTGCAGGCTTGTTGTTGTCATTGGTTGTACATTTGACAAACTTGATGGGTTCTTCGTTTCTTGGCTTGCCACTACTTGATCCCTCTTCATAACCCAAACCAGTTTTTAGCTTTGGATTCCTTTGCTGATTCGGAATGGTGGCTAATTCTTCTGAGGCTTGATACTTGACAGATTCTGATTATACAAGTCTTGAAACTTCTCCATCTCTTTCCTAGTTTTCACTACTTCTTGTTCTAATGCTTCACATCTTGCCTTCTTTCCTGATAACTATCGTTTTAGAATGTCTTCAATTTTCTTTTCCTCTTCTAATTCTACTTTTAGTAGGACAAGGTCTTCATCGGGTTCTTTACTGTATTTCTTGAACTGTATCAGCAATTGTCTTTGCTTTCTATTCTTGATTCTTAGTCTATCAATCTCTTCTAGTGTGCTGATCAGTTCTCCTTCCATGTCAACCACAGCTTCTTCTTCATTAACATCACTCCCTGTGTTCTTATTATCATAATCCTCTTTGGCCATAAGTATGAAGTCATTTAGTTTATCTTCAATAGATGATTCATTTTCTTCATCATCTGAAGGATCATCATCATTGTTTACGCAAAGACTTTTCTTCTTAAATTTATTCTCTTTAAAGAAATTTATGTGTTTTTACTTCTCCTCATCATCACATGTCTAATCCTTTCCTTTGTGGGGACATTTATTTGCAAAATGACCTATCCTACTAGAGTTGAAACATTTGAAAGGTAGTTTACCTTTGTATTTTCCTGATCCCTTCTTCAGTCTCTTCACAAATTTTTCTTCAATTTCATCGGGCTTAGAATCCTCATTCTTGTCTGCCTTAAATGATGCTTCTTTGGAGGTGGGTTTATCTTTAACTATTCTCGTTTCATATGAAATCAATGTTCCTAGAAGTTGATCAAACTCCAAGTTTTTTAGATCATTTAGTTCTTCTATAGCAGAGACCTTCGGATTGAACCTATCTGGGAGACATCTCAAGATTTTCTGAACTAAAAAAGGTTCCTCAATTGTTTCACCAAGTGATTTCATTGCATTTACCATTTCTTCTATTCTCAGAAAGTATTTTCCAACAGTTTCATCTTCTTTCATCTTCAGTTGTTCAAACTGCATTCTGTAGGTTTTAAGCTTGGCATACTTTAACTTCTCATTACCTTCATAATTGTTAATGAGTTTGTCCCACATTTATTTGGAAGTTCCTAGATGAATAACTTTTACGAATTCTTCTTCTGTAAGCCCACTCAAGATAGCATTCATAGCCTTAGCGTTGATGCTAAATTCTAGTTTGTCATCCTTATTAGCCAGTACAACTGGATTTACATAACCAATATCTACCATATCCCAAACATCTGCACCTAAATCCATTATGTAGGTTCTCATTCTAACTTTCCAGAAGGCAAAGTTTGTTCCATTGAACAGAGGAGCCTTATTGGTTGAATTTCCTTCATGGCTTGACATGTTTAAGCTCTAGGATCTACCTTTAGATAAAAGGGGTCAGCTCTAATACCACTTTTTGAACAACTAAGAGGGGGTGGGGGGGGTGCGTGAATCAGTTGTTACTGTGCTTAAATAATTATGCTTCTTTTTAAGCTCTTTACTAGGAACTCAATGATAATCACAATAATGCAGGGAAATAAGCAATGGCACATTCAACATCAGTCACATATATGAGATACACAGAGACAGATGTTTCCTGAGGAAACCCATAAAGGGTAAAAACCTCTTCTTCTTTATATGATAAGTATTATTTACATTCTTTACATTATCATACATATGAGCACCAACTCATAATGAGGCTCCAACCTCTATTTTGCAAGTTGCTACTTGCTAAGAGCACCAACTCTCTATTTTCTCTAGCACCAACTCTCTGGTTTCTCTAGCACCAACTAGAAGGAAGCACCAACTCCTTGGTTTCAAGCACCCACTTGAACCTATGAGGACACTAGTCCTCCCTAGCACCTCCCTACCACCCTGGTTTATGAATATGAGTTACTGAAACTTATTACAGTGATATAGTGTTCAACAACAGCTTACCAGTCTCATCACTATTCTACAAGATTTCACTGCTCTGTCTTCCTCACTATCTTCCTGCACACATCCATTACACTTTATGTTCTTTTGCCTCTTGTGCCCTCTGCACCATTCCCATTCAGTGCACCTTTTGTCTTCTGTCAATTTCTGCTACTGCACTCCACCTCCTTCTTCACACATGCATCCCCCCACCACTGCAACAACGTTGATCTCTTATTTTTTCCATATTCATATGCTCTCTGTGCCTCTTGTGTATGCCCTATGTCCAATGGTTTTGCATACTCTACATGTCGATTGCTCTTCCTGTTCATCATGGCAACTCTTCAGCTTATCTGTTTGTTAATCCCATGTGTCCATCATCACTAGGTGTCATAATCAAATTACTTTGCATCACCAGTAGTTAAGATTCTTCATCTTCTGTTACAATCGAGATCAACTACTCTGTTGTAGTTATAGGATCCAATTCTCATTCAGCTATCAATTGCCTCCACAAATAGTCATTGTTCTACTTGCAGATGCCTTGAGATTCTTCACCTCCTCTGTCAATCACCCTGAAGTGTCTTTGTGTCCTCTGGTAGAAACCATCAATGGTTTCTGGCACTTACACTATGACGTGCAATAGTAGCCCTCCGATTTGATTCAATTTCATCTGCACCATTGGATGACTTTCATTAGTCTTGCATTCATTTTGGCATTTCTCTCTTCGGCATTTCGGGATCATCATGGTGGCGTACTTTAGTACTCTCCATTTCCTGACCCTTGAAACTCTGAAAAGGATCTTGTCTTCACTAAATCCTTCCCCTATCTTTCGCTAATGTGACCAAAGGTTGTGACCTCTAGTTGAGCCTAACCATGTTTCGCATTTCGTCTTTTCGACAATTCGACATTCATGTGATCAAGTGTCTCGATGCTCCATGTCATGATCCCCGAAATGGAGCTTGGTTTCTCTATCTCTTTCCTCTATCTCTCACCGATGTGACCAATGGATGTGACCATAGCCTTATTCAAAAACTGCATTTCGCAATTTCATGTTTCGACACTTCGACATTTTGGCGAATCGGCATTTCGGTATTCCTATGGTAAAGTTTCTTGACTCTCCATGTCGCGGTGCCTAAAACTCCAAAATGAATCTTGTCTATGACATTTCACGACTTTGGGTTTCGTGATTTTGGGACTCCTCTGATGAAGATTCTTTACTCTTGACTCCTCCTACTCCGGGTATCCGAAAATCTAGTATGGAGTCTTTATCATTTCTCGACTTCGGTTTTCACAACTTCTAGACTCCTTATGATGAGAGTCTTTGTCATTTCCATCTCCTGGTATCCAAAATCCCGGTATCCAGTACTCCAAGCAATGTGCCTATTTTGGGTTTTCGCATTTCGGCACTTCGGGACTCCTGATGATGTGAGTCTCTGACATCTCCATCTCCTGGTAACCGAAATCCCGGTATCCAACACTCCGAGTGTTGTGCCTTTTTTCAAGTTTTGATATTTTGCATTTCGAAACTTCGAGACTCCTAATGACGAGAATCCATGACATCCCTATCTCCTGGTATCTGAAATCCCAATATCCAACACTCCGAGTGATGTGCCTTTTTTTTCGGGTTTTGGGATTTCACATTTTGGCACTTCGGGACTCCTAATGAAAAGAGTCTGTGACATCCCTATCTCTCGGTATCCGAAACTCTGGTAGCCAAAACTTCGAGCGATGCGCCTATTCATGATTTTGGGGTTTCGCATTTCGCGACTTCGAGACTCTTGTGTTGGAGAGTCTCAACTCTTGACTTCTCCATCTCCTGGTAATGGAAACTCCGAAATGGAGTCTTTGTTGAGGTGATTTTTCGTGGTTTCACATTTCACCTTGCTCGTTAAAGAGCGTGTAAGTTCTCCTGGATCCAACACCGGTCGGACCTTGGGCTCAGATCTGAGGTTCATCAGGAAATCTTCAATGAGATCTATTGTTGCATACTCTAATCTTGTCAAGATTTCTCTGCAATGTCTTCCCAAAAGACTTCTAGTGCCCGCCTGGCACATCCTTCCTATACTCAAGCCATCATTGCTATTGTACTTTCCATCAATGACAAGCATACATTGCCTGTAAAACATGCCAACATTCTTTCCACCATGAGGCCATCAACCGACTAGTGTCATGGAATTCGTATAAATTCACTACGACGTCCGTGTTGAGCCACTCCTCTAGGTCCCTGGGATTGTAGTATTTCTAGACTTATGTCGGGAGGAAAACTCTGACACATCCACCATTCTCATACTTGATGAGGATTTTTTTCCCTTCCGTATGGTTGATAAGCCATTTCAAAACCTTTATGCAAGGGAAAATGGGGGTTCTGCTTGCCACCATGTGTAAATACGACCGTCGAATGTTCAGGAACACCTGGTCATCAAGCGCCCTCACGTCCAGGTCATTGTGTGGGATATACTCTAGGTATTATTCTCGGCTAATTCTATTGAAGAGATCCCCCCACTATGGGAGCACTACCTTGGATCAAATTCTTGCCTCTGTATCAACAAAGGCTAGAGGCTAGACAAAATATTTCTTTGTTGTTGTTTTGATGACAGGATTTTCCCTAGGAGTATACTCCAATTGCCTCGTGGTCCCTGGAGAAGAAACTTCGCCTATCTCAGGTTCTTTCATCTTTGGTGCTCTAGGTGAGCGCCTGGTGGTTGAATTTCTCAGTGGCATCTTACCTGCATCTATAACATAGATTAGAGACTGTGTAAGAAAATCAAGTGCACATATATAAATTATAACCAACAAATTGATAGACTAGTGTACATACCTCTGAAGCTTGTTAAACCTGGTTTTGATGATCAAAGGGTCAGTACAGTCTCGAGACACTCACTTTTCTCCTTCGGATGCTCTAGAATTCAAATTATGCACATAATGAACTTCTTCAAAACCATTCTAGATGTTTAAATAGGGATGAACTTGCCTTGTCGCATCAGCCATTCAATTCAGGTTATGAGTGCAATTTCATTAAATCTGTCACTAGATATTCAAAGATGGTTAAAATTAAATTGATCATGGTTTAACGGCACGGGCGCGGGTGCTATAGTTGTCTATAGAAGATTTCAAACTACTATTGTCTAATTAGAGCATAAGGTAGAAACTAATGCAGGTTCTGGCATTAACTGGTTTATTAAGTGTCCAAATCTGATCGTATCTTATGCCGCAAAAATCCCATCGTTTCACTAGTTTAGTTGGTGGATCAAGGGATGAGATTATGCTTCAAACATTTTCGTTGATATTTCCTTGCAAAAGATCTAACATTGATCGATCTTTTCGTACAGAGTTGACATGGAAAATTTGCCTAGGGGGCATGACTAGGACCCAGGGAATCTAAAAATAACTCGTGATAAAACTAGGTTGTACGACCCCCTTACGTGGTAAAGACACATGGAATTCGAGACCATTGACTTCATTTTCTCGTGTTAATCGGAGTCGGGACCTTCTTTAAGACATACCTTCTAAAACCCAATCCTATCTTGCCGACACTGAAAAGTGTCAAGGATCAATGATCGGTGATAAACTTACCCAAGTGCTCTCGTATCAACTCTCTCGAAAAATTCCCGATGGAAAAAATGAATCAAGGATCGACGATCGGTGATAATTTTATCATGGTAAAAATTATTGTTGTAACCTTTTTGGATTTCCCTAATCTCGATAAAGTGCATCAGGCATCGACTATCGACAATTTCTTTACGTCCTTTGTTAACATCTATCCTAATCTTATTTTTTTGATGCTGAAGGGGATCGACTATCTCTTGAACCTTTATGCGAGTAAATTACGCAAACCAAATATTCCTTCTGCTGATGTTGATGAGGATCGATGCTCGACGACTGTTGTTTTTTTGTGGTTCCTTTACTTTCTTGAATTTTTTCCGATGCCGAACCTGAGCATGTTAGGTGCAGTATTAAACTACCTACTCTTATTTTGGGTGTCAAGGTCCTTTTAGACATGAGGTTTCACAAGTTTAAACAAACCTGACTAGGTGATAAGAGACGTGAAAACAACAAAAAGGTAAACCATTTCCCAAATTTAAATCAAGTCAGACAATGAAGAAAAGAAGTGGTACCCAAAAAGTGACAAAATTTGATAAGGCTTTTAGGGTGTGTTGAGTGCTCAACAAGATGTTAAAACAAAAACTTTCCACTGCTTCGATTTTGAGAGGGATAAATTGGTCCCTTCTTTTCCATGTTTGTACCGATTCCCCAGATATAGATCTAGGGGTTGTTTTGGGCCAAAGAGAAACTCAAATTCCATATGTTATCTATTTTTTTAGTAAAAACCTTTCTCTGACCGAATTAAACTACACGGCGACTGAAAACGAATGCTTAGCAGTGGTTCATGCCATCAACAAATTTAGACATTATATAACACAGTATGAAGTATTTGTGAACATTGATCACTCAAATATTAGGTTTTTAATGAATAAAATTGTTACAAATGCTTGAGTGACAACGTGGTTGCTACTACTACAAGAATTCAATATTACTATCCTAGATAGGCCCGAGAGAAAGAATATTGTTATCGATTTTCTATCCAGACTCATTCATAAAGGTCATTATGCATTAGTTGATGATAATTTTCTTGATGAAAACCTGTTTTTTATTTCTACTTCTGTTCCCTGGTTTGCAGATGTGGCCAATTATCTAGAAACGGGAAAATTACCTCAAAATTTGTCTACATGGGAGAAGCAGATAATTATACAATTATGTGTGAATTACATGTGGCATGATAATTGTTTGTACCGCACTGGGCTTGACTTGATGATCAAAATATGTGTGTGGTAAGATGAGATGCATTAAATTCTAAAATCTTTCCAGAATGAGCCACATGGAGGGAATTATGCTAATAAAAGGATTGCATATAAAATATTTCAATCAAGTTATTACTGGCCAACCATTTTCAAAGATGAAAATAAGTACATGGCCAATTTTGATGATTGTCAAAGGATGGGAAAATAAATTTCAACCGATGAATTTCCACTTCATACATAGGTAGTGATTGAACCTTTTGAAAAGTGGGAATTCGATTTAATAGGTCCAATATCTCCCATGTCTAAAAATAAAAGGTACATATTAGTTTGCACAGATTGTGTGACAAAACAGGTAGAGGATAAAACTTTGTATTCTTGTAATGAACAATTTGTTGTTGATTTTTTATTTGAAGAGATATTTACCCATTTTGGTGTACCTACAGAGATAGTAATAGATCATAAATCAAGGGAGTCATTTCACTTCCAAGTTAGCCAAATCCGTCACAAAACAATATCATATTAAGCACCAAAAATCTACACCCTACCACCCCAAAGAAAATGGAGAGGTCGAGTCTACCAATAAGATGATAGAAACCATTATCGCAAACACAATTTAGCTGCACCATAAATGTTATCACTGAAATTTCATCCCCAAATGGTTACAGGAATCCAGCATCTTCAAACAACTATTAGTTCACCCATGGACCAAAAATGACCAAAAAAGAATTTCCAAAAGGTCCAAAACTATACAACCAGTTATAAAATCAGCATCTGCTAAGGATATACAAGAAGCGCATGCACGTGCGACAATCGAAAATGATGGAAAAGTGCATATGCACCTAATGCATGACTGTGGATGCAAAAATTTGTGCACACCTCAGAACGACACATTTATGATATTGGTCAGCCTCCCACCCACTTCTGGTTCAGCTTCCAAGTCGATTTGACATCCAAATCTCAGTTGAATCCGGCTAGGTGGCTAGTCAAAGACCTAAAGGTGCCCTAAAAATCCCCTTGTTCACACTAAAAGCTGGTTGAATAATACCTCAAAGTTATGCTATAAAAAAAGGCCATGGGTGCACTACATTTCAATGAATTCATTTGTATTGTTATGCTATTGATATTCTCTTGGAGGACCCTCTATCCTCATCAAGAGTATGCTAGCACCATTGCATTTAGCCATTCATATCACCTCTTGAGTGAATGTTCTTTGGATTCTCTTCAACATTTCATTCTAGTTCCTCATTTGTAAGAAGAGATCAATATTTGGGGGTCCAAGAGCCCTCCCTTGGAGGAAGAAGGGACCCAAAGTCTCCCTTTCTCTTTGGTGTTTTCTTTTCACTAATACAATCCTTTCCATTGGTGACATGAGTCTTGTTTGTTTCTTATTCTTATGTCCTTACGCACTATAGTTTAATTGTTTTTATCATTCCTAGTTTAATTCTTAGCTTAGTCTTTTATGCTTTATTCTTCTAACCCTTTTCTTTACTATTGTCTTGCCTAGCTAACCCAACTAGGCTTGTAGGCACCTCTGTTTTGCTCATTTAGGTGTTAAAAGAGGCGCAATAGATTGGCGACTCTGCTGGGGAAGGGTATCAATTTCCTACCCCATTTGGGTTATTTTATCTCTTATTTCTATTTATTTAACATGCAGGTACCATAATCGGCCCAAGCCGACCTACAGGAAACCAAATTCAAAGATGAGTTGAAGGAATTTCATCCGAAATTTTCTTCATGGTCATGTGATAGGTGTGCATGGGTTTATCGGCCCACAGTCGTGCATCATGCACTTGTGTGCCAAAACCATTGTATTACTCAGCGCCTTCCATGCACATGTGCCCATAAGTCTCTTTTAGTTCACGCATTGGCACTCAAAGTGCCTCTGTCTATTCTGAGACCCACACACCTGTGTAGAAAAATACACATTGTAATCGCTTTGTGATCTGTGGAGGGCCCATAGCCTTCTTAAAATTGATTCCATGCATATTGTAATTTTCACCACACTTACATTCCCTCTCCATATAAAGGGATTAGTCAAACACATAGGCACTTAGGGGTTAAAATCATAATTTTTCCTCTTTTTTTTGTCATTTTTCCACATGGATGGCTTGCTTTGACTAAAGTTAAGTTGGAATCATTCTAAATCACATATAAAACTTGCATTGGGACCAAAAATTGGATATCAATCATTGAGTATTCTCTTCTCTCATGCTCCAAAGTGATCTTGAGAATTAGAAAGAGTTTGTGGGACAATTTCATCTCCCTTAAAAAGAAAAAATATTTAGGAGAGGACAACAGCCCCCTTGAGACTCCTCTTATTTTATTTTTCAAATACATCTTAAGATTGTAACGGGCCCATACATGCCCACATACTACAAATATAGGATAATTTTGAAATTTACTTTCTTAGATTAAATCATTAGGGAAGTTTAAAGGTTTTGTAATGGGCCCATACATTCCCACATGTTCACAATCTAAGATAGTTTTAAAGTTTTCTTAGATTAAATCACATTAGGGAGTTAAAGGAATAGTAAGGACCCACATGTCCACATGCTGGTTTCCTAGGGACTTTAAAAAGTCTGCAAGGTTAATTAGGTAAACAAAGACTTGTAAGGACCAAGCTAAGTCCACATGCAGCAAGGTGACACCTAATTTATTAAAAATATTGGCACACTTTCACTCTTTCACACACAAAAGTCACTTCTCACTCACATAGTTTTCATCTCGAAACGTGGAGGTTGAAATAAGATTCCTCCAAAGGGATTCTGAAACACCCCACCCTTTTCTTGATGAAACTATCCACTCCCACTTAATTTTAAACGAGATTGGCTCACACCCCCAATCTCTCAAACAACCACATCTAATTTTTTTTTCTAAAAACTCACTAAGTTTTCCTCCACACGAGGTGCCAAAATAATTTTTTTAGTCTAGGTAGGATTTCGGCGATAGGCATCCAAATAACTCCCCATTATCTGGTTCTCACATTTTCAAAACAATAGTAGTTGTCAAATAGGGAACTTTAAATCCTCGAAGTCAAGTGTTCCCAACACGATAAGGAAAGGAGATACCCATGAAGGGTTGAAGGTCGAGGTCCGATTGTTTTGTTTTCCTCCCCTTGAGGCACCCACCTCTTGGACGGGATCTAGCCAGTGAACCATTTCTTAGGCGAAAAATATAAATGTCACACTTTGACCGAGGTAACTAGTGACCAAATTTTAGGACATCTACCCAGGTGGAAATTGTGGGCTGTAATTGCACCTTGATCAAATTTTGTGTGGCTATTGGGAAATATCGCCAGTTCTTTCAGGATATTCCCCCTCTACACCTCATTATAATTGATTGCTTCATCCTTCACTAGTTTCTCTTCTGGTGGCTTCAGACCCCACTGTCGAGTGCTATTGGAAGGTCCAGTGCTATTTGAGAGGAAGGATGTTATGTCTTTTAGGACACGAGCATTTGTTTTCTTTGTTCTCCCACATGGAAAAAATCCACCTATCCATATATATGCTTCTTTATCCAAATTGTTTTATGTATGATGCTCTTTTGATTACATCCGATTGGGATATATATTGTGAAGGTTCGACAATTGCAACAAAGGATCTTGTTTATTTATTTCTCTCACCACCATCCGTACACATTCACTCAGCTAGTCGAACATCATAGGGGACCCACAGAACCCCCATCATTCCAGACTCTTTCTAAACCTCCCTCCTATTCTAGAAAGAGTTCCTAGTCTTTCCCACTCATCAGCTCCACCTTCTCACACCCCTGTGAGTTCCACTGTCTTGGGATCATCTTTTCTTGGTTCCACCTTACTTGGGTCCACGTCCCAAGGTCAACCATCCACTTACTCTCCTTTACACAGAAGTGGGGGGACAACTTCTTCTCAAGGGGGAAGTACAAACCCACCTAGTCCCCTCCAAGGTTCAGGTACCCAAAACACTCACACTATGGCTAGAATTAATCTTCCTCCACCACCTTATATGCCATACTTGGCTTCCCTCAACATACCGGATCTGACTAAACTCACCAATGATCCTATATTGCACAACCCCACATGGCCTGCAATGCCTACCAAACTCCCTTCAGACATCCCCAAGTTTGAAAGAAAATCAGGAGACGATCTCGCCAACCATATCATGACCTTTCACCTATGATGTTCTTCAAACAGTATTATGGACGATTCCATATGATTGAGGTTATTTCAACATATGCTCATTGGCCCATCAACCAAGTGGTATGTAGAATAAAAATATGGGTCCCACGTGACTTTTGAATCCTTGGCCAAATAATTTTTGACCTTCTTTCAACTACCTATTCGTTATGACAATGGCCTTGAACTACTCTCAGACTTGAAACAAACCTCCTCCACACACATTGCTAACCACATCTATGCATTGCATTGGTGACGTAGTCTCTGCAAAGATGACACTACCCCCCAACAATGTCTCAATTGGTTCCTCAAATCACTAGTTTCCCTCCTTGCCAAAGATGTGGTCGCCACCTTCCCCCAATCTGAAGAAGAAGCCATTAGCAAGACCCAATAGTTCGAACTCATTTACACCTAGTTCAGATACCTATACACGATACTCCCAGACACCCCAAGACCCTTTCCATTCATCCAAGACAAACCTGGGATGTCTCACTCAACAAATAGATTGATTGGTAACACCACACACCACAACCCACAGCCTCAACAACCACCCATGTATGGCACACCCCAATATCCATCTGCATATGGAGGAATCCCTTATTATCCTCTTCCCCCTTATCAACAACCATACCCTGTTTCCCTATCTCCAACCATAAGTGGACCCCCGCCAGCACCCATAATACACCCACCTATCCAACCAAGTGTTGGTACTCCCTCTACCTCAACCTATACCCTAAGAACTAGTGAAAACACCATGCCTTCCTATGTACCTTATGGATCATTGCCACAACATAATCTGTACTTTCCATTTCCTAGCCCCCCATAGCCTATGGCTCCACCACAAGGACACCCACACACTGGGGTTAGTTTTGTTCATCCCTCTCCCATTTAGCAATATCAAAAATTTGAACAACTAAATATGGAAAATCCATCCCATCAATCGAACAATGCCAGAAAGAAAGGAAAAAACCGGAACAATAATAATCCCAGACTAGGTGGAAACCAGAACCCACCCCAGCAGAACCAGTCTATCGGTGGCAACCTGAACCAGGGGAATCATAACCCCGAAGGGGGAAACAAAAAAAAACACCAAGGGAAGAACAACAACAATATTTGGACCACCTTCCCTTGTGCCCTTTGCGGTGATTTTGGTCACTATACTCACCATTTCCCCCAAATTGATCACTATAAACAGACGAAAGACTCTGTGAATGGACCACATCCCTCAACACCACCTTCCCCTCCACAGGCCACACAAAAATATGTGCAGCAACCACCCCCAGCCATGCTACAAAACCCCATTCAACAATAAGGGGTGATAAATACCCAACAAGACATGCAGCCTACCCCACCACAGTTGGGTTAGTATCCCAATACAGGCAATCTTGTTGATCACACTACCCTCCTTACCAATGAGGAAGAAGTCTTTCTGCAAACATGCAGTCGTCAATATAGAACACCCCCTGAGTCTGCTCCCACCACCTCAGAAGAAACCCCAGTCACAACTGGACCCCCTTTAATGATTCCTCACCCTTTAAGTATCACATTATGAGCCTAACCCTTCATCCAACATCGATGACATCCTCCCTTTTGTCCACACTAATCCCTATGCCTATCCACTCATCGAGATGGGCCCTAGAATCTTTAAAGACCCATCCTTGCTAGAGACATACCATGGAGCACCATCGACCCTCCATCCCTCAGCACAAGTATGTGTCGTATCCTCCAAAGCAATGACGACTGAAGATACTCTCCCTCCCACCAAGGCCTCTTTTATCCCTAACATCCCACTAGATGCAGAACTTCTCCCTCAGGAACCCCTTGGAACTAGTTTAGCTCAATCTGTTCCTAATCTTCCCCTCCCCCAGGGCCATATCTTGGTTTGGGAAATATTCCCCCAAGCCATTACCCAAATCCATTTCTTTTACTCCCCACCAGGTGTACAATATTTCTAGGTAGATGCTACACTTACCCTTCCTAATATGGTGCTGGAAATCCCAATTTGGTATCTACATCCACCTGAGATGGTCCCTCAACCATCCATCCCTTCCCAAACATAAGGAATCCTAATGCAGATTCCCATACTCACCCCCACCATACCACCTACACCCCCACTCACTAGCCCCCTTTCCACAGATGGGGGAAGGCAGAAAAAGAAGGAGCCCACTGCTCCACTTTTGCCACGTGGCCAACCTCCTTGTGCACTATGAGAGAAATATGGACACCCCACCAACAAGTGCCCATCTCTCCTCGAGTTACATAATCTCATTAAACTCCCTCAAGCACCACCACTGTTCGTCGCTTCCTCCAGTATTGCTGCTATATCCTGGGACACAAGTAAAAAAAGACTGTGAACTAAATTTTCCTACGCCATCTATTCAGAATATGGCCATTACACACACCATTGTCCATCGTTACCTCGATTTCGACAAATGCTAACAGTCGTACGTCAGATATTTCAACAAGAACCCACCCCAGCTCATGTCACCGCCATCCATTATGTCACGACCTCAGTCAACGAATGTATGAGATGTCCTTGCTCTCTATGCGAATCACTTGATCATTTCACATATCAATGTCCTATGATCATTGAATACATGCATCGTCAACTGGCCCTTATTCAAAATCCTACACCCCCTCCTCCAGCAGAACCAGTAAGTACCCTTACCCCATCACTTGATATGGTTCATATCTTTTCACCAAAACTAGAGGCACTCCCTACTCCCCCATGGTTCCTAGATGATGTATATGAGGAATCACCCCCAAATCCCCCCCATTATCCAATTTATTTCCCCACGGAAATTCTACGACCGACTACCATTTTTAACCCACAATACCTCGATATTTGGTTTATGTCAAGCGAAACATCATTACCACCAGACAAAAACCCCACGATGACAGCCACCAAAGTCATTCCTTTCGATCCCCTATATTCTCAACAGTTTCACTGTGACAAAGACATCCTTGAGGATTTAACCAAACCCGATTGTTCATGGGATGCACTCCACCATAGAGTGCTTTTTTCTCCATAGGAAGCCATCAGGCCTCCTAACCAAAATCCCATCTACATAGTCGAAACCAAGGAGTTTCTCCCAATAGGGCCTATAGATTGGTTCAATAACCCTATTCCTGCCCCTGATGATTTTGAAGAAGGCAACATGGCCAATATTTCCCCCACCATCAAAATTGATATTTCCATCAAACCTAGGGTCATAAAGGACATCACCATTGGCACGGCGTGCTCTCCTAAGGAAAACACTGCCTACAAAGCCCTCTTCTAGGAATACCGGGACATTTTTGCCTGGTCATACATAGAGATGCCTTGCCTTGAACCCTCTATTTTCGAACACATGTCCGCCAAAAAAAGTGACTGCTACACCCATCCAAATCCGCGGCCATCAAAGATGAGATTGACAAATTACGCAATGCAAGGTTCATCTACCTCATCGCCTATATGTCATGGGTCTCCAACCCTGTCCCTGTTAACAAAAAACAGGGCATTATCCATGTCTGTATGGACTTTCGTGACCTCAATCATGCCTGTCCCAAAGACAACTTTCCAATGCCTTTCATCGACCAAATTATCAATAATTGCGTAGGTCATGAGGATTTTTCCTTCATGGACGGTTTCTCTAGCTACAACCAAATCCAAATTCACCCCACCGATCAGTACAAAACCACATTCACTACCCCTTGGGGCACCTTTGTGTATCGTGTCATGCCATTCGGCCTCAAGAATGTCGATGGCACTTTCCAATGGGCCATGACATACATTTTTCATGATCTAGTTCATATCATCCTTGCATACTTAGATGACCTCACCGCTTGATCTAAGAAATTCACTCAGCATCTTGATAATTTACGAATCATATTCCAAAGGTGTCATCAGTACAATATCTGCTTGAACCCCCTCAAGTGCATATTTTGTGTCACTGTTGGGCACTTCCTTGGGTTCATAGTTTCCCAATGTGGCATTACCATGGACCCCCTCAAAGTCCAAGCCATCACAGAAATTCCACCCCCTCAGAATTTACGCCAACTACAGAGCCTACAAGGCAAAGCTAACTTTTTACGATGCTTTGTCCCAGATTACGCTACTCATGCACATGGATTCTTTCTCTTACTTCATCGCGGCATCCCATTCCAATGGGATAAACATGCCCAAACTAATTTTGATGACCTTAAAGTAGCCCTCTCCAATGCCCCGTTGATTAGTCCACCTGACTATAACCACGACTATCTCCTCTATATATCAGCCTCAGCCGTTTCCATAGCAGGAGTCCTTGAAATACAATCATGAAGAAAATATAGCACTTGCAGTTGTCCTCACAGTCCAGAAGCTGCACCATTACATTCTTCTTCGAACTACCAAAATCATAGCAGATTCCAACCCCATGCAATACTTGCTCAGTCGTCGGAAAATTAACGGTAAATTTGCTCGATGGATTGTCATCCTTCAGGAATATGATCTCGAATTTTCAACACCCAAGAGCAAGAAACCTCTCATCCTCGACGAACTCATCACATCATTTCTCTCCGACACTACCAGTTCACCAGTCAATACCAACTTCCCCAAAGAACATCTCTTTTACATCCCCTTGGATGACCCGTGGTACGATGATCTTCTAGTCTACCTCCAAACACAAAAATTCAGAAACCACCTCTCCAGAGATGATCATTGACGTATCGGTCACCAAGCCTCATGCTACCTACTCATCGATGATGTCTTATATCGACGAGGAGTTGGCACTGTACTCTGTATATGCTTGACTATCGACGAGGTTGATCGAGTCTTGAACGCCTACCACAGCAGTACTCGTAGGGGCCACCTCTCAGGGATGTCCATCGCTCAGAAAATCATTTGCACCGATTACTTCTGGGCTACATTTTTTCATGATTGTATCCAAGCAGTGAAACAATGTGACAAATGTCAGCTTTACTCCAACAAAGCATGAGCACCACCTGCTCTTCTACACCCAGTCATTACCGTTGGTCCCTTCTGCAAATGGGGCATAGACTTCATGACCTGCAACCCTCCATCCAGAAATGGACACAAATACATCATCGTTGCAGTCAATTACTTTACCAAGTGGGCTAAAGCCTTGCCTACCTTCAACAACACCGCTGACACTGCAACTCATTTTTTCTTTAACCACGTCATTTCCCTCTTTGGAGTACCACTACAACTAGTCTCCAATCACGGGAAACATTTTGAGAATGATATTTTTGTTGAAATATCATCCAGATTAGGATTCTCCCACGAGTTTTCCTCCCCATACTACCCTTAGTCAAATGGATCGGTCGAAGCAGTCAACAAAGTACTCAAAACCATGTTGCAGCGCATGGTTAACAAACATAAGACCAATTGGCATCATATGTTATTTTCCGCACCATGGGCTTATTGCACGGTAGTCAAAACTGCCACTGGTGTCACACCTTTTCATCTAGTCCACGGGGTTTAGGCCACTCTTCCCATTGAGTGCAAAATTCCCACCTTACGCACCACAATTGAGCTATTACCCGACATTTCTCCAATGGAGCAACATTTGCTAAACTTAGAATCCCTGGATGAGGATCGTCGATCTTCATTACAGAACAATGAGGCAGCCAAAAAATGGTCAAAGGCCACCTTTGATTGCCATGTCAACCTTTGCTCATTCAACGAAGGTGACCTCATCCTCGCTTACGATGTCTCTCACGATACCCTCATCCATGGAAAATTCGAGTACCTATGGCATGGAATGTACATCATCCAACATTGCCTCACTAAAGGGACATACATCCTGGCCTCTCTCGATGACCATCCTCTCAAAGAACCCATCAACGAGTTGTACTTAAAGAAATTTTATGCCTAAGCGTAGCCATACTACACTAGCCTCTCTTTTTTGTACGTCTTTTGTAGAGTTTTTAATCTTCTTTCATCCATACCTCATGTCTAATCTATCACTCATGTTATTGACAAATGCCACCCCCATCGATTACGCCGATGGAGCTAGCCGCTGGACACAAAATCTCGCTTTGGCTGCTTAGGCCCTCTATTCACCCTCACATGAACGGCTCCACACCAATGGCATATGTTTAGGCTCAACCACCAACAATCAAGCCGAATACACCATCATCATTGGTCTCCTCGCTGAGGCCAACCATCACCATATTTGTCACCTTAGCGTTTTACTTGATTCCCAACTAGTCGTCCTCCATCTCAATAATGTGTACTGCGTTCGTGATCCTTGCCTCTTCCGCAAAAACATGCAAGTTAGACTATTATCTCGACAGTTTGATTCCATCACATTCACACATATTCCAAGACAATTTAATCAAATAGCAGATAATATGGCTAACTTAGTGTTAGATTGGCATTTATCACTTCAAGCTACCAATACACATACATCAAAAATCAATAAATTTGTCACAACATATAAATTAGACATCATCAACAAAAACACAAAACACATGTAAACATCACCAAGATCCCAAAATGTATATCCATATATCCATATATATATATATATATATATATATATATATATATATATATATTGATCCAATTTGTCATCCAAATGTTTACAAAAAATATATCATACATATACAACATCCGTAGGCTGGTGAACCACCTCGCCCCTATAGATACAAAACTAGTGCCACTACACCAAGTAGGCTTGCAAGCCTATATGAAAACCACAAAACATATAAATACATACAGAGACACTCATGGTGCCTCTAGAGAATCACCACCTGGTCCCCTCTCGGGAGGTGGTACCCCACCCACTAACGGTCCCTCCGGACCTGGAGGTAGCCACCCAGTCATTGCAGCACCTGCCATTGCTTCTCTCCGGACCATAGTCTACCACACCAACGGAACTTCCACACACTTCTCTAGGATGCCATTGTCCTAGATCCATGACCACATGCCCTCAGGCACTCACTGTAGCACTTCCTCCAAGCAACGATGAATATCCTCAAAATCTCCCCTGACCTCGATCGGAGGAGCATATGATGGTCCTTCCCCCAGGTCATCAAAACAATGTCTCCTAGCCACCCTCTCATCATCAGCAGGCATCACCCCAACATCCTCTTGGCATTGTCTCTCTCCTACCCGCGACTCTCCCCGTGAAGGTCTCACTGGCCCCTGACACGTCGACGCTCTAACCAACTTCACCTCGTGCCCACAAGGCCCCACATCTACACACACAACAAACAAATGATAGAATTAGCATACACCCATATATAAAAATACACATGCTATACTATCTACAAAATAAAAATATCACACCATACCTCTATGATCAAACACCTCCCCTAGAGGTAACACCATCTCAATATCATCCCGAAAGTCCACCCCGAAGTATGGGTACTGCAGTATAATCTATGGCATCTAACGCCACACCTATCCAGCCTCGGCTGTGAAATAGTGGCCACCCTCCCCACCACCGTGGTGAATCAAAATCGTCTACCACCACCGTAGTCACGGCTCTCGCACACCAAGTGCACCCACCAATAATCTCAGGCGCAACATAGGCACCCTCTCCAAAAACCATGCCACCAAGACCGACCTGAAGGAAAACTCCCCTAAGTCTACAACTCGACACCTACCTAGCTGCCCTACCATCTTGGCATGCAGTATCAAGCCCCAGGCAAAATTCTCTCCTGCCAGCGCCCTCTCCATAATTCTCAAGTGACCACCACTGATCTGCTGAGTCACGAGGGACCCATATACCCTCACAACCATCACTGCCACACAACGATGAACCATGGTATCCATAACCCCAATACTGACCATGGAGACTGACATAACGTTCTCCCTCGTACTGTACCTTCGGCCTAGGACAACCAACTACCCATCCACAAGTACTACGGGCTCCATCGGTAAGGGAGTTCCCTGAAAAGGGAGCCCCGTCAAGAAATATACATCCTCCACCACAATGAAGGCCAACTACTCACCCCACACCATAAAACAATGAAGATCCAAACTCCACATCTAAATCAAGAACTGTAGGAGGTACTCCTGGGCCCCTATTAGAGGCCACTCAAAGAACTTCAACATCCCACACGCTGCCAAAGTGTCACGGAATCCTGACTCCTCATTGGTCACGGCCTACTGCAACTGGGACCAATATTTCTCTCTCCAGTGAATCGACATCATCCAAATGATCACCTGCATCCACATATACAATACTTTATCAGCCATCTCAAACATCCAAACATCAAAATCTCCAAAAAAGATCAATTTTTACACCTTTCAGCTTTGCCTCCAAGGCACGACTATTTTACCCCACAAGCGTGCACACATGGGTGCCTGTTCATCCCTCAGTCATGCAATCACACAAAACTTTTGGCCACACAAAGGCACATTCATATGCCCCTGTTGCACACACAGGCATGCATCATAGCACACCTATTCAGTACACAACAACACACACATGCGTAGCTGTTAGAATTACAGACGCGCATTCATGCACTACTATGCCTTGAATAGGAGCACATTTCATGCGTGCTTTTTATCCCCATTAGGGTGCCCCCACATGTGGATGACTAAATTACAAGAGCACACCCATCCGCGCAACTTTATTGATCACCTGTGCACTAGAGGGGCCACACCTACAAAAATCCCTGTACGACCCTCTGTACAAACCCTGCCCAAAAATAGAAACCCTAATTCTATGCAGGATGATATGACAACTAACCTTAAGCTCGTTGGTCCTGAATCGACTACCTCGATCTCTCGAAATCTCCAAAACTCCTCTAAACTCGCTCATCCACTCAACAACACAAACGGTACAAATGAGGTGGCATTGTGGGCCCTACAGCTATATATAGTCCATTTTTCAAAACTTCCAGACTCAATTCAGGGAGCTCCAGGCGTCCATTTTCTGATCCATATTCACCCATGGGATCAACACCCTGTCATCTACACCATGACAGTCCCCGAGCACTTTTCATCCTTAGCCCTTGAGGGACTTTTTTCTCCTATTCTGCTCAGGTATGCATTCTTACATTATTAAATACTCTCTATATGATCTTTCTCTTTAGATATTGTTCACGTCGGGTTTCTGTTTTTCATGTGTGCAGGTACTTGATCATCATATCTCAACAGTCTTCATTCATGTATATCCTCAACACTGGCATGTAGTCATTCCCTATGAATATCAATATGCATCTCCCAGTCACACCCTCCAATTTTTGCCTCTAGGATCGCTATATCCAGCTCCGCAGTACCGTCACCTCCACCACATTTTGGTACTATCACCTGGTAGCACTTGCACCCACATGAGTTGTCCCATTCATCATTCCCCCCAGGCACTTTGACACTCATGTTTTTCTCACCATTTAGGGATGGGAGTCCCGATAGTCTTACATCATGTCGTGAATTAGCCACATACTCCTTCTCCTCATTTTGCTAGCCTATCCAATGGACTCCCAGGGTACTTCCTCATGGTTTTATTTTGACTGCAATCCCGTAGCATCATTAACCATCCATTTCATCTACCATCAGTTTTTCCATCTGCAGATTTCCCTCCATACATTTCCCTCATACATAAACCCGCCTATGGGGCCCCAACCCTCCACT
Organism: Picea engelmannii; assembly: GCA_009831015.1. Classification (NCBI taxonomy): domain Eukaryota; kingdom Viridiplantae; phylum Streptophyta; class Pinopsida; order Pinales; family Pinaceae; genus Picea; species Picea engelmannii. Next base: position 422,598 of record ML781622.1, on the reverse strand, counting down.
TGTTTTCCAACCAACTTGTGCCATCCTCCGGCCAAGCCATCTTACACTGGGGCACCCGTTTCTGTATCTGCCTTATTATCCCTCCTTATTTTTTAATTCTTTTTATAATTAATCCATGTACCTCAGTTCCTGATCTCACCCAGTTAATTTCACGAAGCCCTTTGCTTCTTGAAGTCGCATCTCCTTTTTTTGTCGACATCAACATAGTTTCCAAAATGGAGACAGTATCTTGACTCTCATTTCCTTTAAAATGAGGAGTCTCGAATGACACAGGGAGAACCATCATTGATCTCTGTTTTCATTGACCCCCATAACATTAGACTTCAACACTTTCTCATGTTACGGTGGGTCTTACTTTGCGACTATTGCAATTTTTTTATATTTGTCGAAGACCTCTGAAATTTGTTGGGCCATCAATGCCCACAAACTCCTTGATACTTCCTACAGGTTTCATTCCTTACTTTTCAGAGTATTGCTCCTCATCAGAATTTTCTTCTGCTCTTATCAACACACCCCCGAGAGCGCTACAGTCATCTTCACCAACACACCACTTCAGTTACTGTCTTACACATTTTTTGAGTTACATGACATGAGCATGGGGCATGCCCGCCTCATTTGTACACAATTTATTTTGCACACCTTGTAAAAGGTTGGGTCCTATAGGTTCCCCTCTCCCTCCAACGGGTCGCTCTTGATACTCTCATTATCGATCTTTCTTACAATGGTACTCTCAGTAGAATAAACATTGATGAATTTTGGCTATACATATGCTCCTAACCTCATCCATTAGGGGGTATCTGTTATCACTGAAATTTCGTCTGCAAATGGTTACAGGAATCCATCATCTTCAAACAGCTATTAGTTCACTCATGGACCAAAAATGACTAAAAAAGCATTTCCAAAAGGTCCAAAACTATACAGCCAGTTATAAAATCAAAATGAACTAAGGATATACAGGAAGCGCCTGCACGTGTGCCAGTCAAAACGTTAGAAAAGTGCACATGCGCCCGATGTGCAACTGTGGATGAAAAAATATGTGCACACCTTAGAATGACACATTTACGATATTGGTCAACCTCCCACCCACTTCTGGTTCAGCTTCCAAGTCGATTTTACATCCAAATCTCGAATGAATCTGGCTGGGTGGTTGGTCAAAGACCTAAAGGTTCCCTAAACAACTTCTTGTTCACACTAAAAGCTGGTTGAATAATACCTCAAAGTTATTCTATAAAAATAGGTCATGGGTGCACTACATTTCAAGGAATTCATTTGTATTGTTATGTTGTTGATATTCTCTTGGAGGACCCTCTTTCCTCATCAATATTATGCTAGCACCATTGCATTTAGCCATTCATATCACCTCTTGAGTGAATGTGCTTTGGATTCTCTTCACCATTTCATTATAGTTCCTCATTTGTAAGAAGAGCTCAATATTTGGGGGTCCAAGAGCCCTCCCTTGGAGGAAGAAGGGACCCAAAGTCTCCCTTTCTGTTTGGTGTTTTCTTTTCACTAATACAATCCTTTCCATTGGTGACATGAGTCTTGTTTGTTTCTTGTTCTTATGTCCTTATGCACTATAGTTTAATTGTCTTTATCAGTCCTAGTTTAATTCTTAGCTTAGTCTTTTATGATTTATTCTTCTAACCCTTTCCCTTGTTGTTGTCTTGCCTAGCTAAACCAACTAGGCTTGTAAGCACCTCTGTTTTGCTCATTTAGGTGAAAAAAGAGGCGCGACAATAAATACTGGGCTGATCGATTTCCTGAAGCCATGTGTGCCTACCAAACAACCTGGATAAACACCATAGGTCATACCCCTTATGAATTGGTGTATGGGAAGTAGGTGTTGCTCCCCATACAATTCCATGTAAATACCTTTATAACAACCACACAATTGGGAATGGACCTAGATGAGGCACAAAAATAGAGGGTAATGCAGTTGAATGAACTTGATGAGATTAGGAAGGATTCTCTTTAGAGAACTACACCCATCCAAGATCAAAGGGCTAAATGGCATGAAAAATTTATTAAGAAAAAATAATTTCATCTAGGTGATAGGGCCTTGTTGTATGATAGTAGATTTAAAACATTTCAAGGAAATCTATCAACACGATGGTTGGGACCCTACAAAGTGGATACCATTTATGATAATGGTTTGGTTAAAATAAAACTATTGATGAAGATCAAACTTCCTTTGTGGTAAATGGGAACTGGTTAAAATTTTATCATAAACCCTTATCCAAGGAGGATTGTATCAAGGATGTTCTTCAGGAATCTGAAATTCAATTGGGAAGTGGGAGAGATACTCCTCTTGAAATTCAGTATGTATATATGTAAATAGATATTTTTGTGTGACTAATGAAATTGAGATGACTGTGGTCCTTCCATGTAAATAGGACACAAGAGGGACATCTACCAGGTGTAAGTTTATTCCTTTATCTATACTTGATGAATGATGGAAAATGAACCAAATGGTGTTTTCTTTAATTTTTTTAGACTCCTTAAAATTGAAAACAAAAGCGAGAAGGAACTAGCAGAGGCTCAAGAAAAATCCACGTGATAATGAATGGAGTTTTCTTTAATTTTTTCAGACTCCTTAAAATTGAAAATACTGGTGAGAAGGAACTGGCTCGGGCTCAAGAAAAATACATGAGACAGTAGTAGTTAGGTTCTTTGTGCCAATAAAATGGGCATGGTGGTTGTTACACATCAAAATTACTCACTTCGATAGTGTCGCAAGTGTCGTCATTACAAGTGTTGCATTTTGGTCGCAAGTGTCGAAAATGTCAGAAAAGGCATACTACCATAATTCCTATGTTATGATTATAACAACATTATAAGGACACTTGAAACACCTCAAACATTTGATTTGGAAGAAGAGGAATGGGTTAACAGGGTTATGAACCTCTTGCCATTTGAAAGAACCACTAAAAATTGACTTTCATAGGAGAATGCTCCCCTATACCACTGTTAGGAGTGCTAGTGCTCCCCTATACACTTTTAGGGAGCATTATAACGCTCTATTTTCCATTTTTGAGGAGTGTTTCTATTGTTAGGAGTTTTGGCACCCCCCTATGCATTTTTAGGGAGCGTTATAGTGCTCTGATGCCCCTTTTGGGGGAGCGCTACCTATTCTGGGCGAAAATTGGTTTGTTGAGAAGAATGAGGAAAAGATCTCTTCAATCTTTGAAGGCCGTTGGATTCGAATCCTTGGTCAAGCCATGATATTAGGGAAGATCCCTCACTGAAGGAGGAAAATCCTCAACTTACCCCAAAGATATCTCAAGTTGTTGGGCCTCTCTAAACCTATATAAGCAGGCCCTCTCATGGTGAAAAGGGGAATGATTGGAGGCATGAAACCTATGATCTCATAGGAAAAGCACAGTGAAGTGGAGGAGAATAATCAGTGAAGTTATTTTCATTCTTATCCTGGGTCTTTTGAGCAAGGATTAGACAAGGGGGACTTGATGAAGCTACTGCACTCGCATCTATGGTTGTAAGTTACCTTCGTTGTTGTCCTCATCAATATAATATGCTTGGCCTATTTCTTTCTAGTTTGTGCTTAATCTCACATGAAATTGTCTCTAATAGATAGATCTGTTTCAAACTAATCTCAGTAGAGTAGGAAGTTGGTTGTATCTGTGTCTGTCTATAGGGCTTATCGAAGAGTTCAAGATTGGAGCTCAAATCGGACTGTGCAGGGACAAACTCCGGTAAAAAGGTACTTATTTTCTCCTTCCTCCTCATAAATTAGTTTATATAGATCTAAAAGGAATTCAATGACCATAATAATCATCTTCTATCTTAATATTTAAGAGTCTAGCTCTCAAGAGGAGATCTACTTGTCTAGAGGGAGATTTTCCTTCAACAGAAATTGGCGACTCCACTAGAGACGAATCAGAACCTTTTTAGTTTTTGTTTTCCTCACATACCTTGTCTTACCCTTTGTTGTTTTTAGACCTTGTTCATCCTATATGTTTGATTTCATATGCTGATTGAATCCTTATTCCATCACACATACTCTGAATGCCAAGGTTCAACTGATTTTTAGGGTTTTTTGGACATTTTTTTGGGTTTCAGGACACCAGCGCTCCCCTACCTTGTTAACAGGGCACCAACACTCTCTGAAAGCCTTATAAAGAGAGGTATAATGCTTTGGTACCCCTTACATCAGAGTGCCAACCTCTCTTTGCAAAAAATCCTTTCCAGAATTGCATTTTCTGAGATTCAGTCTCTGTTTTTTCACTTATTGAGCTTCTTTGTGATTCAATGCTTCTTCCTATTGAACTTTGACATCCTTCCTTCTGAGAAATAAGAACTTTGTTGTTCATATTTTGTGGCCTTCTTCCTTATTTTGAGTTTTTCTTCTATTGATAACTTGGAATCAATCCACTGCTTTCTTCTCTCTTATCCAATTGAGTGAGAACTCTAGTGAAGGGCATCAGAATTCTATGAATCGTCTCACTTTGTTATTTGAGGTCATTGTTCTTAAACATCTCTCTTTTGTGTGAATTTTTTGATTTTATTTGTTATCTTTTGTTTTATGTTTGCTTCTTGTTTCAATCATAGCAAGGGTGTGTGTCATTTGTGTGAAATCTACTTATACTTGTCTGAATCTCCTTGATCTGAAAGGGTAGTTGGCAGGAGACATTTTTGCATTGAATTAATCATCATTTGCATACAAATGACAAAGGTAGATATTAGTGATTGGTTTTCATATTAGAAGGCATTTCTTAACTGTTTCATCATTGCATTGCATTCGATCGAGAAAAAATTGATTCAGGACATTCCATATTAGTGTTTGATAGTGAAAACGACTCTTTCTCTTTCCCTTAAATAGGCATTCATTGAAAATAAATGATTTCTTATCATCTTTTATGCATATTTTTGGGAATTGAGTCATCATTCCATCAATTTCACTTTCATACACCCTTTAAGTAAAAAACAACTATAAAACGAACGCTAATTAAAAACTATCTAGAACATTTTTGTTTTTAGGATCTTCCACCAACAGTAGACTAGGGTTAGCACTTTGGATTAGGTTGTGAGTACAACTCTCCAAAGTTTTCAAAACAAACATTAGCATCCTGAGCTAGGGAGAGTCAAATCCAATTGTCGTATTGGTTTTCTGGGATCCCCCTCTCACACAGGGGTTATGCACGAGGTCACATTTGAGTGAATTACAGAGGTTATCCCTCTGTGGTTCAACTGTTTGTATTGATCGGATTGTATATTGGGGGTCACTTGAAGGTATACCCACGATTATGTGTGGGAGCCTCTCAGGTTGATTTCGGACTTGTTATCCTGCCCATACATTTTGGATCGGATTGTCGACTGTACCTGCCCATAGACTTACTGCGAATTGGTGTCTTTAGTTGCCATAATCTTTAGGTACTTACACAAGGTGATAGTGAAGGGAAGTCTCACTGTACCTAGAACAAACATTGGTCAAACTCATTCGGGCTCCTTGGAGGGTAAATCCACAATTACTGCGTGGAATCTTGCACTAGGGTGAAAGTCCATTAAGCAATATGCCATTGTAACTATTTCACCTTATCCTAGACCCTTCTTGACTTGATCACGCAACATTGGATTTCATCACCAACTAGTACGATCATCGAGAGAAGTTTTGTCTGCTTGGTTGATTCCTAGATTTTATTATTGTATGTTGTTTCTTTTTGTTAGTTGGCCCTAGATTTTCAGTGTGTTCTGTTATTCTCCACAATTGAGCCCATAGAAGATAAAGGTCTTCACTGATCATGTAGGATACAAGGGCTACCTCCGGAAGGCTATCAACCCTTACCTCCTAACTCACCAAAAGACAACTACCGTAGAGAGGTAGAAAACCAATCCGATGCTAGAAGTGTTATTGCTCCTCTATTAGATAACTCAGAAGGTGCTTTGGTCATGGTTGAAAATCCCACTACATCTGCATCGGTAACCCCTCTCAAACCACTTTTAGTTTGTTTAGACTCCCTTGGGAACATCATAGATGAAGAGGTCCCACGATTACCGGAGAGGATTTTTACCGAAACATATATGGGATCCACAGAACCAATCTTTGGTGATGAGTATAGGACTCTTGTTCATCCTAGCACCACAGTAGATACCAATCCCACACCTGCTCTTTCCGTATGGAGGACTTCATCGGGACGCGGTCTCTATGAACATTTTGAATCCTTTCGACAACCTATTCATCCTCATGACCCTCGTTGTGAAACAGGACCATCCAGTCAAACCATGAATCACCCAGTCGATCAGGTTATTAACCCTACTATTACACCAGCATAAGCCCATCCTAATGTTGGACTCATCACCTCTACTCATCTCCAAAGCACTTCAATCTCTACCCCCATTTCTACAAGCTTTTACTCTACAGCTCCACATGTTCCAAACGATCCTGTTGGGACATATTCTCACCCGAGAATGTAGACCCCTACTGGCCAAACACAATCGGATGGAGGGAAACCACCATCCAATGAACCTTTTCCTTCTGGAGGACTACCTTTCCATGGCAGGCCTACCCCTCCCGAGGGTCAGCCCCCTTTTCATGCTCCTCCTGGAGGGAAACCTCCATTTTTCAGTCATACCCTGGTCGTAAATCCACCGCTCGTAGGGGGGAAACCCTCATTTGCTGGAAACCCTTCACAATCCTGGGGAGTATCTTCAAGAGGCACTTTTACTCCCATGTTAGGGGGCACTTGTATAATAACCCACTAGGAGGAGTATCCAATCTTGTTCCTTCCGAGCAGCATCCCAAACACCACCTGGAGTTCTCCAGGACCACAGTCTTATCCTCCTCATGGGTCTAATGTTTATCCGCCTCTAGGATCTAATCCTTACCATTCTCAAGGGAAAAATGTTTATCCTCCTCATGGAAAAGAAAATCACCCAGCCTATAATGCTCAGAACCCACCGGGTTATGCAAATGTTTCTCATCCACCATCGAATCCTGCTTATCGTGGCCAACAACAATCATATATAGGAGGACCTACTGGTTACAACTATCCACCTAACCCAGTTAATGGTCCTACTGGTGTTCCTATGCCACACTAGTATCATCCGCAAATTAACCGACAACTACCTTTCCTTGTGACTCTGGATCTCCCAGACTTGTCTCGGTTAACTAACGATCCTATTTTTCATTCACCGGTTTGTCCAGTCATTCCAACTAAACTTCCTTCTGATATTCCAAAATTTGACGGAAACCCTGGTGAAGATCCAAACAACCATGTGATGACTTTCCATTTGTGGTGTTCATCAAACTACCTCATGGATGATTCTGTATGTTTGTGTCTTTTCCAGCAAACGCTTACTGGTTCATTAGAAAAGTGGTATATTGAACTACCATGTGCTTCTTTTCATGGTTTCAATTCCCTTTCCATGTCTTTCCTCACACACTTTCAACTGCCTATTCGCTATGAGACGGGTACTGAACTCTTGACCTCCCTTCGTCAAACTAAATCTTTGCATATCTCTGACCATATTCATGAGTGGAGGTGATGATGAAGGATGATCAAGGTAGTCATTCCTGACATACTATTGGCGGAATGGCTTACTAAATTACTATTACCCCCGATCGCTCGCGATGTCACTATGGGTGGTGCGGTCACAGAGGAACAAGCCATCACTTGGGATCAGTATTTAGATTTGGTTTATTCCCAATCTGGTACTTTGTATGATTTTCTTCCAAATGCTACTCGAGCTAATACCAATCCATCTAAGTTGTCATCCTCATCTCATGCGGATGGTGTTATTGGCTCCATCAAAACTCAATCTTTTTCCCAATCAACCACACTCTCTTCTACCTCCCCCCAAAATCATATCTCTGAGGTGAATGCAGTTCAATTTTCCCCTTCACAACAATCCAGAGGTAAGAAGAAGACAAAGAATAAATCAAAAAATAACAATGAACAACCAAAAAATCAAACACCTGCTACTGAAAAGCAAACACAATGGAAACTAAAATTCTCGTGTATCATTTGTGGTGACGATCACTACACTCGAGATTTTCCACTTCGCAATGAAGTGGCCAAAATTTTTCAAGGAAAGTCACTACCTGCTGTGATTACTCAACCTTTTCCACAGCAGCAATCCATGGTTGCTCAAACCCCCTCTCCTGGGGGAAGTTCTAGCGATCCTCATGATGAGGCCTCGTCAAGTGCACATATTTATATGTTTAATGGGATCAATTTTACAACTCTCTCTAAGACATACGACACACCAGGTAACCCTGACAAAGGAAAAGATACTAACGGTATTAGTAATTTATCATATCCATCATCATCCTCTGTTAGTCTTACATCGGTTAATCCTCCATCTGGACAACTCCATATTGAGAAACCCACATTCGACTCTATCTTATGCCCTCCTAAGAGCACTATACGTAAATCTACCTTTAATCCTAGCTCACGTGCTACCCAAAACTACAACATTGTTGAAGCTTTGGCTCAAGCACCGTGTGCTATGTCTGTGTTAGAATTTCTACAGCACTGCCCCAGTCAACGTAGAACACTCTTAGCCATCTTGGAACTGTTGATCCTGAGTCGTCCAACCATATAATGTTTAACCTGGACAATTATGCGTCTTGACTCTCCCACCAACTTTCTTTCCAAGTTGATGTTGTTGTTCACAATCAAAAAATCCACCGAACCATCTGGATGAGGGAGCCTCGACTTGTGTCATGTCTTTGGCATGTTGGAAAGGTTTAAAATCACCCGCACTTAACAAATCCCTAATGATGTTATGCACCTTCGATGGGAGAGGTTTTCATCCCCATGGGCTTTTACAGTCCCTTCCCATCCAATTGGGTGGAAAAATTGTTACTGTTGATGTCGAGGTGGTTGATGCTCCCCTCGATTAGAACTTGTTACTTGGAAGAAGTTGGTTTTATGATATGAGTGCCATTTCCTTGTCAGTTTTTTGATATGTCCAATTTCCTCATCAGGGAAAAATTGTCACTGTTGATCAATTGGATTTCTGCATGACCGATGCTCGCGTTCCCGCTACCAACAATATTCCTTTCTTGGGAGACCATAAGATCACGTATGAAAGCATTGGTGTTGGCTTACTAAAATATTTTAGCCTCATGGGTACCTTCCCTACACCACTTCCACTGAATACACATCATATTTCCACCATCGATATGATTTCGACCCCGTCTTATCAATCTCTGAAATCATCTGACCCTTGGATTGTACCTTGTCCATTGGAATTCGATGCACTAGGTGACACAATGCCACTTAGTCTGGCCGAATCATTATATGTTTCTATCCAATTCGCTTCTCCCTTGTCGGATGACCAACATCTATTGGCACCTGAAAGTTCCTCGATGCAATCATGATTGGGTTCCTTTCCATCTGCGATCAATTACATTTCCCCCATTTTTACCTCGGATGAATCTATTCTAGAAATGTTTCACATTGAAAAACTACCTTGGGATAATAACCGTCATCGATCCTCTTTTGTTCCCCCTCGTGAAGAAATTCGGGCAGATATGCAGTCTATCTCCCCTCTTGATGTCGATTTTCTATCATCTCCCATGATTTCAACTTCTGATGATTTGGATCCGGTAGTGGACATGGTGATTTCTTCGATAGGGTTATTAGAGCCTAATCTCCTTACCCCTATCGCGACCCTCGACATGTGTTCATTCCCGAGTGATTATCTTCCATCCAACGAAGATCTCCTGGAGGCCATAACTGAGTTTTTTCCCTTGACATGGTACCCTTCCAGAGCATTATCCTCTTGGAAGCCATGATCCAGACGAAACCATGAGCATAGTTTCTCTTCTTTGTGGCAAGCTCATTAAAAAATGAAATAGAGGCCCTAAGCATAGTTCTTTTCCTGTGTCAAGCTCATTAAAAATGAAACAGTCACCTCTCTTGAACCTTATTTTCATCCACCCTTCTCCTTTTTCTCATCTCGTAGAGGAATTGGTGACAACCTCAAATTCGGTGAATGAATTGAAGCTTGGAGGGCATGTCTCCAGCCTTTGATGATCATTCTGGAGTTAAGCCACTAGCTTTCAAGCTAGGGGCATACTTAGCTTAGTCTTTGTTCTTTCTCATGCTCGTAAATACATGAGAATGCATCTGGGTAGACTTTTATCTCTTTTTAGGACCTATATGAATACATGAAAAAGGAACCCCCTAGAGTCTCCTTTAAGCTCTTTTCAGACTCTCTAAACATGAAAATATTGCTGAGTGATCTTGCTTCCTTTCCCACTCATTAAAAGGTTTGAAAGGGCGTATTTCGAGTGATAATTTATCTCTTTTTCGGCCTCGCGAGACTAACATTACAAAAAAGGACAACATTGGAGTCATCTTTAAGTTCTTTTCAAACTCTCTAAACATGAAAAGATTGCCGAGCGACCTTGTTCTCTTCACGGTCGTTAAAGTATTTAAATAAAACATCTGTTGAGTGGTAGTTTATCTCTTTTTCGGTCTCGTCAGACTACTTTACAAAAAAGGAACTGAGAGAGTTCTCTGTTAAGTGTTTTTCCAAACTCTATAATCATGAAAAACCTTCGAGTTTTCTGTCTTTGGACTTGTTAAACAAACATCAACAGGCCCATACGGGATCAAACCCTTACTTCTTCCAGTTCATTAAACAAAGGAAGAGGAAATTACCGAAGGTGAGTTATATAGAGCATGCATTATCCTCCTCGAGCTCGTTAAATTAAAAAGAGGTACTCGTCTATCTAGATGGGGGAAAAAATTGAAAGAAGCAAGCCAAGCAGTTTTTTGAGAACATTACCAAGTAACTCTTAGAGTCGCCCTTGAACACAACACTTTGTCTTTGCGCACATTTTAATCTTCTGAAACTCTGCAATGAACCAATCCTCTGAGTTTTTTTACTCCTTTTGGGTCACCCGATGAAAGTCACAGTATCCACTGCATCATCATGTTTTAGTCCATGTCATGCTTCTATTGTTGTGCCTCAGTGTTCAAGGGAAGTATCCACCTTGAGAGTCAGCCATCACAAATATCTTGTCCCAATACCCATGTCAATCCATGTTCATTTGATCTACCAATTACATCTCTGTGTCTGTTTCGTGTCATTGATGGGGGATACATCAAGGTCCTCCTTTGATGAGTCTATAACTGTCGACTTCAACACATTATCTCGGGACTAAACTTAGAAACCAATTAGTACTTTGGGACCTGCATGCCTCAATGGCAGGCCTCCTCACATTCGATAGTGGGTTTACATCATTGACCTCTGATCAGATGATTCCACAGATGTTCGACTTCATCTCATCCATTCACATTCATTGGAATGTACTAGAGTACCTTGGGAATCATTGACATTAATGGTGATCTCCCTCGTGCTTGTTAATGGTTTACATCATTGACCGATAATCAAGTGGTTTCTGCCATGTTTGACATCAGGACATCTATTCACATGGTTAGATTGGTACTACATCAGGATCGGTAAGAAGACCCTAGATTGAGTGATCACTCTGATATGTACTTTTCCCAGGTTGCAATAGAGTTTCTCTTGAACAATGACACATATACTATTACATAGATCCACTTTGTATTGGTCGTGGCTATGTCTTGTCATCTCGTAGATCCACTGTGTATTCTTCATGGCTACGATCAGTTCAGGTCATAGGAGTATAGATCCACACTGTATCCTCAGTGGCTATACCTTTTATCAATACAATTATGGATCCACGGTGTATTTTATGGCGCCCATATCTTGCAAGTATTTATCACCCAAGAATAGGTATGCCTGCCTTGGGTTTGAAACATGTCATAATATTTGTTGATGTTTCTGTGCAGATTTTGTTAGGTTCTCTGCATCTATACCCTTTCTTGAAAGTCTGCAAAGAATTTCAGTTATCATTTCTTGTCTTCTAACTTCATACTTTGGAGAGAAATCTATTACACATCAAAATTACTCACTTCGATAGTGTCGCAAGTGTCGAAAATGTCAGAAAAAGGCATACTTCCATAATTCCTATGTCATTCTTATAAAACCATCGGAAGGATACTTGAAACACCTCAAACATTTGATTTGGAAGAAGAGGAATGGGTTAACAGGGTTATGAACCTCTTTCCATTTGAAAGAACCACTAAAAATTGAGTTTCAGAGGAGAACACTCCCCTATACCATTGTTAGGAGTGCTGGCGCTCCCCTATACACTTTTAGGGAGTGTTATAATGCTATATATTCCCCTTTTGAGGAGGGTTTCTACTGTTAGGAGTGATAGCACCCCCCTATGCATTTTTAGGGAGAATTATAGTGCTCTGATGCCCCTTTTGGGGGAGCGCTACCTATTCTGAGCGAAAATTGGTTTGTTGAGAAGAATGAGGAAAAGATCTCTTCAATCTCTGAAGGCAGTTGGATTTGAATCCTTGGTCAAGCCATGATCTTAGGGAAGATCCCTCACTGAAGGAGGAAAATCATCAACTTACCCCAAAGATATCTCAATTGGTTGGGCCTCTATAAATCTATATAAAAAGGTCCTCTCATGGTGAAAAGGGGAATGATTGGAGGCATGAAACCTATGATCTCATAGGAAACAAATAGTGAAGTGGAGGAGAATAATTAGTGAAGTTATTGTCATTCTTATCATGGGTATTTTGAGAAAGGGTTAGACAAGGGGGACTTGATGAAGCTGTTGCACTCACATCTATAGTTGTAAGTTTCCTTCGCTGTTGTCCTCATCAATATAATATCCTTGGCCTGTTTCTTTCTAGTTTGTGCTTAATCTCACATGAACTTGTCTCTAATAGATAGATCTATTTAAAACTAATCTCAGTAGAGTAGGAAGTTGGTTGTATCTGTGTTTGTCTACAAGGCTTATTGAAGAGTTCAAGATTGGAGCTCAAATCAGACTGTGCAGGGACAAACCTCGGTAAAAAGATACTTATTTTCTCCTTCCTCTTCATACATTAGTTTATCTAGATCTAAAAGGAATTCAGTGACCATGATAAGCATATTTTGTCTTAAGAGTTAAGAGTCTAGCTCTCAAGAGGAGATCTACCTATCTGCAGGGAGATTTTCCTTCAACAGTGGTTGGACTTGTTCCAAATGAAAAGGTTTATGCACCTCAACAACAAGAGATTTCCCAGTTATGGTTACTTTCTCATTACAGAGTTTGGAAACTGACTATTGAATTCTGTTCTATTTATTTATCACTTCCACTGCAACTTACAATTTCCTGTACCAGTGTGTTACTTCCAAAACAATACTTCAACAATTCAGTAGGATTTGAGAATGTTCTTTGGGAAGCATTACCATAAATTTCAATCCCAATATGTCTCAATCAGGATGTAGCCATCCAATTTTTATATTAGACACTCCAACACATATGACACTCTCATTACATGATCTAGTACCAGCGAATGAATCTGATACCTCAACAACATGTTTCGGTAAGAGAACCTACATGTATGATCCAGTACCAATTCGTGAATCTGGTACTTCGATGTCATGCTTCAATCAAAGAACATACATGTATGATATGGTATTGGTATGAATAGCTAAAGGAGTGATGCCACCATTATCCTTCATTTGATCTAATCAACATCGATAAAGGTCGCCATAGGTAAGTGGAGGTACGATAAATTTCTTCATATTGTTTCTATTAATTACCATTTAAATCATGTGTTGAATCACTCTTTTTCCTCGCATGAAAATTCCATTTTAAACCATTATAATCCCTTCTAAAATTACATCACTATTATTCAACAAAGAATCCATAATTTACTCATCATAAATTCATATGATATGCATAAACACATTTCATTTCCAATATGGAACGCATTTCATTTGATAACTTGGTAATTTTCTCATAATTATTAAACCATTCCATCATTATTAGAAATAATTTGAGTGTGGTTCATTTGAATCATCATGATGAAATCACTTCCCTTGACATCATCATCAGAGCTAACCATTTTACCATCACCCTTAATGAATATACGCTCCTATGAATGACATGGCCATTCAAATGAGTGTAATCTATATAGTATTGTATTACTCTATTTTCCATTCGCTTGGGTCTGCTAGTGAATTAAACTATGCCTTCCCTCACTTAATCACCCTTGCTACTCTTCTTTCTAATCATATATCCCTTGTGTGTTTATCTATAGTTTCCTTTTGTCAAGCCCGATGATATCATTAAAAGTAGGCATGGGGGTTGATCGCCATGAGGTAATATTCTGAATGTATATGGAAACAACTGAATATCAAGTATGCAGAGATAAATTTGAAAAGGATGGATGGGTATCCTTTTTAGAGAAATTCCAAGGATATAATGACAAGGTATCCCTAGAGTTTGCAACCACCTATGATGGAAATATGAATCGATTGGGTGAAATAGAGATACAGGTCACTGGAGTCATTACAGTTGAAGCCACAAGCCTATCAATGGAAATAATTTAAGGGTATTCATATTTATAGACAACTTTGTCAACGTTTCTTGACACCAAAATACCTAGACCTTGAATGGAAAAGGGTATTCCTCATAGCTATATCATGCATGAATGATGGAACATGTTGATTAGTCTACATAAGTTCTTGACATGCAAAGGCATGTATGGTGTCACTATTTTATATCATATGAGGTTACTGTTACATTTTGAATATGGTTTGCAAATTAATTTTCCATATTTTCTATGGATGAGTTTGGGTAATATGGCTAAAGGAGTGAAATATGCCTACAACATGCCTGAAACAAGTCTGTATCATCATGGGTTGATTAAATTGTTAGTCAATCATGATTTAAATAATAAAAACACTACTTGGAAGTGGTTTTTGACTTAGGTTTCTTCCAAAGAAGCGATGATAGAGAGTGAGAAGGAAACCTTGGCTTCGACCGAACCTCATAAGAGAAGTATTGGAAATACCTCAAAGTTAGAAGAAAATGATCCGGGAAGAAAAATTAGTGAGAAGGAAAAGGATAGTGGAAATAAAAGGATGAAGTTTGACAGTGAAATAGAGGAAGTTGCGACCAATATTCCACAGATATTTGATGAATCACATCAGGAAGAGAATGAAAAAATGGATAAGACCCTTGAAGTGAAGGTTAAAGAAAATAAGAAGACTAGATCTCTTACAGAAAAGAACACAAGGAAATCTACTAAGAATATAGTAAAATTGGTGAAAAAGAAACAAAGTCAGGTACCTGCACCAGAACCTATGGGGAAACAGAGTCTAGTACCTAGATTGAAACCTATGGGGAAATAGATTCTGGTAACTGCACCCAAACTTTTGGAGAAACAACTGAAAATGAAGAAATGACGATTATTTGAGGATGAAACAGGTGTGTCTCGACCAGAAACCCCTATCACCAAGACTCTAAGAACATCTGAACAAAAATGTTCCCCTAATAAAGGGATTACTCCTCATTGAATCACCAGAAGTATGGCTGAACAAAATAAGGTTCCTTGACTTGATTCCTAGACAAAGGAGCCATATATTGAGGAGAGAAGGGGAGAAAAATAACTCATTAAAAAACCTTCAAAAAATTTAGTGGTAAAAGGTAAACGTGAGAAAGAGATTAAGAAACCAACAGAACCCATCCCCCTTGGTACCCTAACGAAGCAAAAGATGATAATAATAATAGAATGAATTCATAAGAGAAATGAGAAATTGAGACAGGAGGTTGAGGAATACACTATTCTTGAAAACCATATCAAGAAGGAAAACGAGCTGTTGAAAGCTAGAAATCACAAATTGCAAAGTAAGAAAGAAAAACTTTCTGCAAAGCTCAAAAAGGCCTTCCATCTGAGGAGGAAGTAGGAAAATGAATCTAAAAAACACATAGTTTACAACATCGTTCTTAATAAGGATCTTAATAAGAAGAACAAAGGAGAAACCTCAAGGCTTTATCTTTTAGCCCAGGCCACACATGATTGACCAAAGAAGGGACCATATCAGTTTTGAAATTTTGAATACTGTTGATTGCATGAGGACATGCAATGGATAAGGCACAAGGGAAATGTTCGAAATCCTTTTTTTCACCTTTAGATAGCATATTTTACCTCTTCTACTGGTCATTTTTTCCTAGTATGCACATTAATCCACTCATTATACTCGCCTTTACACTCTTTTAGTTGCTTCCTTGGGTTTAGAGGTAAAGAGAATACAATTATGATTTTTATGGTTGATTAATAGTTTGAAACAATGAATTAACTCTCTAATACCTATAACTAACCTGTCGTGACTTTCCTCTTTAAGACGTGACTCTAGCTTGGACAGGATAAACTACATATACATCCAACACTTCTGGTACAAGATTATTCTATGACCATCCAGTACCTATTCCCGTCCGGTACATGTTCCTGAGAATCTAGATTCGGTCAACGAAGTGGAATATTTTCGATGGGTTCAAGGAAAAAGTTGGGGATTGATATCGCTCATTCCATATTAGCATGATACAAATTCCTTCTTCCTCATGCACTTCATGTCATGAGGATGAAGGAATATAAACAAAAGAAACATAGTATAGGCTATTTTGAATGATGCGTATCTATTTGGATAAGAATGGTATATTTGTTTGAATCCGAACTATCTTTAGTCTCCATTGTACCATGATTTTTCTCTTTATAAAGAGGGCATGTAGGTAGTCGAATATGTATTTAATGTTATGCTGCCAAATCAATGATTATGAACTTACTGTCAATTTCTACTCATTTGTTGAAGATTAATATAAGTTTGATTCTATGATTTTCTGCATTCCTTAGTATTACATTCTGTGAGATTTAAATGCTTTCTTGTTGGCATCGGCAAGGGCCCATTGATCCAACTTGGTAAGCCTATTGTATAATTGTTAATGTATTTTTTGCACTTCTGTATTTGTTCATTGTTCATCTAGTACCTACTATTAATACGATTTCCAAATTAATTCTATATTGTGTGAATGTCGTAAGGATTTTGTGTAATCGTTAGATATTTATAATTAAGTGGCGATATTTATCATGTTATTGTGAGCCTAATGAAGTATAGTGTACCAGATATTTTAATGAATTTATTTGATTTTACAATTAGTTTTGTGTGTTAGAGTAAGATGCAAAGACTTATGAAGTTGTGTGTTATTCAAAATATTTATTTTTGGGTTGTAAGTGTGTTAATATAGGAGTGAATCAAGGTTCCATATTTTATATTACATGAACCAACAAATGGAAGGTATTGATCAAATTTACTCTTCCTATGTAGAAACATAGTAGTTTTCCAAAGATTGCAAGTCGTGTATTTGATTCCATGTTTTTACTTAGCATGAATTGGTTTTGTAGCAGTGTGTGAAGAATTGGATAGAAATTGACATTTAATTCCTAAGGGTTTTATTACAGGGAAAATTTGGGACTCCATCTTTTGTACTCTATGAGCCAGTAAATGGAAATCCTTGACACGATTCTTATTTCTTGTACTAGTTATTTGAAGAAGAAGAATTTCTAGATTGCATGTTATTTGATAGATCTCTTTGTTCAATAATGTTCTTCAAGTTCTGCAAAGTGTTTGAGGAATAAGATAGAAATATGTTAGTTTTATTTGGATATGATTATCACTTTTGAGTCTTGCAGATTAGAATTAGTGTCTGATTAAAATAGAGTTTGAATTTAGTATTGGTTTAATTACCACTATACTCATTGATCATAGTTAGAATACCTATTCCAACACATACAGTGTAACAAATCTATTGATTGCAAATTTCAGACTATAAATTAAATCTTGGTTATATATATTAAACATATAAATGCACCAACATGTTGTAGGTTGTATCCCTTCATTTGTTAGATAATAATAAAAGAAGGACCTGATAATTTCTCTGGTGGATGTATCCCACACTTGGTGAACCACATATATATGTGTCTCTATTGTATTGTGTATATTCTATGTTTTATTTCCACATTTGTTTTATTTTATTGCTCAATGATCCTATTTTTCTAACAGCCAGTATTAGAGTGAAAGGTAACTAGGAAAAATAGTGTTCCTGGTTTGAGTGGGAGAAATGGTGGAATAGGGAAAGTTTAAGGTAAATAAATTTAATGGCCAAAACTACCAGCTATTGAAGATGCAAATGGAAGATTATTTATATCAGAAAGATCTATTACTACCATTGGGCAGAATAAAAAATAATTTGACGACCATGAAGGACAAAGAATGGGAGGTTCTTGATAGAAAGGCACTGGGAATGATACGACTGAGCCTGGCAATGTCGGTGGATTTCAATATTTCAAAATAAAAGACAATGAAGAATATGATGGACACATTGGCTAAACTATATGAAAAAACCTCAGCGTTGAATAAGTTATTTCTAATGAAGCAATTATTTAATATGAATATTTCAGAAGGTGGTTCTGTCATTGATCATTTAAATGAATTTAATACAGTTACTAATCAAATAAGTTCTATAAAAGTGGAATTTGATGATGAGGTTAGGGATCTTCTAATATTTTTCTCATTGTCAGAAAGATGGAAATTCTTGGTCATGGCTATAAGTAACTCTATCTCTAGTTCAAACACTTTGAAATTTGATGAATTTGTTCTTATTATCCTTAGCGAGGAAATGTGACGAAAAAGAACATGTGAGACATCAGGTAATGCATTGATCGTGGAGAACAAGGGAAGAAAAAGGATAAAGGAAAGGGCTCACAAAACCGTGGGAATTCTAGGAAGGGAAGATCCAAATCCAAAATAGGAAAAGAAGAGTGTTGGAATTGTGGGAAGAAAAGACATTTGAATAAAGACTGGAGATTTCCAAAGAAACAAAGAGATGGACAATAGGAAAACAATCAGGAAGCAAATGTAACATGTGATGTGTTACAAGATGCTTTGATTCTTTCTGTAGATAATAGTTTTGAGTCTTGGATACTATATTCAAGGGCTTCATTGCATACCACACCCCATAGGAAGAATTTTCAAGATTATGTTCAAGGTTTTTTGGAAAATTGTTGGAATGGGAAATGTACAAATAAAACAAAAGAATGGAAACCAATGGTTGTTGAAAGAGGTAAGACATGTTCTAGATCTAATAAAAAATATAATTTCAACAGGGAAGTTGGCAAGTGAAGGTTGTATATCTACATTTACAGATAAGGCATGGAAGGTCACTAAATGATCACCGGTGATAGAAAAATGAGAGAAGGTAGGTACATTGTATTTATGTACTGGTCATACTGACTCTTCTATATCTTTAGCTTCTACAGGAGTGGATAAAACACTGTGGCATCATAATCTTGGATACATGAGTGAGAATGGGATGTATATACTTCACAAAATAAAAAAAATTCCATATCTTAAACAAATTAATTTGGATTTATGTGAGAATTTTGTTTATGGAAAACATAAGAGAGTTAGAATTATCAGAGTCAGAAAGGAAAATAAGAGTGAAAGGTTAGATCTTGTGCATATATATGTATGGGGAACAACTCATGTATCATCTCTTTGTGGATATCATTATTATGTTACTTTTATTGATGATGCAACTAGAAAAACTTGGGTTTATTGCATTCGACAAAAAAATGATTTTTTTGACACTTTTAAGAAATGGAAACCTTTGGTTGAGAATGAGATAGGAAAAAATTTGAAGTGTCTCAGATCATACAATGGAGGTGAATATTGTAGCAAGGAGTTTTATTATTACTGTTCATACCATGGGATTCATAGAGAGAAGACAATTCCAATAACACCACAAGAAAATGGTGTGTCATAAAGGATGAACATGAAAATCATGGAGCGTGCAAGGAGTATGAGATTGCATGCATGGTTTCCCTTACAGTTTTGGGCAAATGTTGTAAACATTGTTGTTTACTTAATAAACAGAGGACCCTCAAGCTCTTTGGATGGTGGAATTATAGAGGAGGCATGGACAAGAAAACAAGTAAACTATTCATTTTTGAAGACTTTTAGTTGTCAAGCATTTGTCCATATTGGTAAAGAAAATAGAACAAAGATTGAAGCAAAATACAAGAAGTGTACCTTTATTGGATACAATGTTAATGATTTTGGTTATCACTTATGGGATTATGAAAATAAAAAAATCATTAGGAGTAGAGATGTCATATTTAATGACAAGTTCATGTACATATTGGTCTAGGTGGATATCGATGGCCACCCACCTTTTCCAACTGGCTCAAAACAATTTTCTAGCAATTTTGGTAATTTAATATTTTTAGCAGTTTTTAACTTCTAGGGCCATTTTGAGGGCCTAAATGAAGGTTTTTCAGGATTGATCTTCTCAATGATAGTCAAAGGCATGATTTATCTGCCAACATGAATCTCCTTGATGATACCTTTCCAACGGGCTATCATGCGCCTAAAATGGAGATCGTATGCAAACGTTACGACCCCGGGAAGTTGATGTACTGACTTACCCAAACGAGGCCTACTTGACTTTTGGCGCTTCATCTCCCAGGCTTAGGTTTTTGGATGTCTAGGGTTTTTGAAATTCCTGTTTATTGTAAAAATGTCTTCATAGTCTCATTGTAATCATCTTCTTGCGAACTCGAGTAGTCGTCACATCTCTTCTCAGAGATAAGCTGCCACCATTCTAATGAGTCTTTCACTCTGTATTTTTATAGTATCTATACATTTATTTCATTAATAGAAATCATGTATTATTGTATATTTGTTTTTATGGTTGCATCTATGATAAATTTCTGTTATATTATTGGATATCCGTGATATATCTGTGTATTTCTTTATTATATCTTCGCTCTCATTTCGTGCCAAAAATAATTCGGATCACATATATCAGTTGCAGGGAAAGAAATAGTAAAAAGAAAAACCAGAATACACAGTGCTTGATGAGATCACTGAAAACAAAATTTCAAAGGTAGTGTTAGCGATAATTATTGTCTTGGGCTTGAGAGCATCCAGGTCTGTAGGTTGCGCGGGGAGCGCCCGAGCGCAGCATGGAAAAATCTCGTTTTGAGGCTTCCAATCAAGCGGGTGGATGAAATTACGATGTCAGTGGCCCGGATCCATCCATAAGAGCAGATCAATGGTCATCGGAATATCGGGGATAGCAAGTTGACCAATGTATAACGTCAAATAAAGCGGCTTTATGCTGAGACTGAATCTGGGTCATCCAATCCCGCGACACATAATGCGAGATCTAGTCAGCACATCGGTAGTCAGGAGTTCGTAGGGTGAAAGTCCCTCATCATCTCACATCCTGAAACCCTGAATCCCGGAGTGCCGAAACTGCCCAGAGGCGGGCCCACAGTATCATGAAGCAGTCTCAGCCATTTATCCATAGGAGACACCTGGCGCGCAATCATGTCATGTCATCATTCGGGGATTTGAGGGGTAAGAGATCCTCGTCATTTTACATCTCAAAACCTTGAACCCCGAAACACCGATAAGTGCATTTGAAGCTAAGCCCATGGTCCTAGCACCCGGTCACGTCAAGCGAGCCTGATAGCAGAGGCAACCCTCTTCTAACATCAAGTGCCATCTCGACCATTCCTTTGAAAGACACGCGGCGCATATATGAGTCACAGGTGGGGCCTTTCGAGATTTTCATAGTGAAAATGTCGAAGTCATCTCAGCCGTCCATCCATCGATGAAACTCGGGTGCATTAGACTTAAAGGGGGTGTGGTTCTGGGTGGCTAGGATCTGCGTGCTCAGATTTACAGTCAGGAGCAGATTCTGAAGGCCCCCCGCCATTCTACCTTTAAGCGGAGGGGGGGGGGGTCGAAATTGAGCTC
>ML781622.1:365016-396173 GCA_009831015.1 Picea engelmannii | reverse complement strand
AAAATCGTTAATCACCAGATTATTCAACTACCTAGTAATCACATTCCAAGGGGACTAGTCCCTTTATAAAGGCTGTTCAACAGAAATGATGTGGCAGTTAATGGTGGTGTTTCAAAAAAATATGCTGATACAACCGAATGCAACATTGGCACGCAGGAGAAACCTAGGTTTATCAAATTATCGAGCATCTTGACTAGTGAACAAAGGGCGGAATATACAGAGTTGCTAAAAGAGTTCGCTGATGTGTTTGCATGGATGTACGAAGACCTCAAGACTTACGACACATCTATCATTGAGCAAAAGATCCCACTGAAAGAAGATGCTAAGCCATTCAGATAGAATCTGAGACAGATAAATCCCATGTTGCTACCTGTCATGGAGAGAGAAGTGAAGAAATTGTTAGATGCCCAAATCATTGTCCCCTTGAGATATTCCAAATGGGTGGCCAATTTGGTCCCAGTAAGGAAGAAAAGTGGAGAAATCAGACTCTGTGTTGATTTCAGGAACCTGAACAGGAGCTCAAGGAAAGATAATTATCCCCTGCCCAACATGGAACACATATTGCAAAGGGTAACAGGTGCCTCTAGGATATCCATGATTGATGGTTTTTCTGGGTATAATCAGATATCAGTCATGCTTGAGGACAGAGAAAAAACAACCTTCACCACTCCTTGGGGTACATTCATGTATGCCAAAATGCCTTTTGGATTGATGAATGTGGGAGAAAAATTTCAGCGAGCTATGGACATAGTAGTTTTTTCCAAGTCTGACAAGGAGCACTGCAGTCATCTGAGAAATTTTTTTTTGAAGTGTCGGAGGTTCGGCCTATCCTTAAATCCCAGAAAATATGTGTTTTGTATGAAGGAGGGGAAGCTATTAGGCCATATAGTATCAGAAGAAGGAGTAAGGATTGATCCTAGCAGGGTAGAGGCAATTCAAACCCTGTCACTTCCTAGATCCAAGAAGGAAGTTCAAGACTTTTTGGGGAAGATTAATTTCTTAAGGAGATTCATCTCAAATTTTGCTGAGTTGGTGAAACATATCACAACCATGCTCAGGAAGGGAAATGAAGTGAAATGGACCGTTGATCCCAGGGAATATTTTACCCAAATAAAAAGGGAATTGACTGAGGCACCTGTGCTGATTAGTCCCGACTATTCCAAATTATTCCTAATTTTCTCTTTTGCTTCTTTTGATACAGTAGCGGTGGTCTTTCTGCAGAAAAATGAGGAAGGGAAAGAACAACCCATTGCCTTTTTCAGCAAGGCATTAAGAGATGCAGAGGTCAGGTATGAAATCATGGAAAAACAGGCCTATGCCTTGGTAAAAGCTCTCAAAGACTTTAGAGTCTACGTCTTGCACTCAAAGGTGACCGCATACGTTCCTTCAGCCTCTGTAAAGGACATCCTTGTACAACCCGACATAGATGGGAAAAGAGGAAAGTGGATTGCCAAGATCCTAGAGTTTGATCTGGAGATTAAGCCCACTAAGTTGATGAAGGGGCAGGGTTTGGCCAAGCTACTGGTTGAATCCAATTGCAAAGCCTTGGGGATTAGCTTCATCAATGCCCATTCAGAAAATCTGCAAGCTAAGTCGACCAATATGAATTCTCAGGGTGCCTTACCACTAGCAACATGCACCTGGTACAGGGATATCTTGTATTTTTTACGAGAATTGAAGCCTTTTGATGGGATGGGAAAAATCAAGGAGAGGGATTTAAAGCTCAAGGCAGTCAGGTATTGCCTCATTGACCAAGCCTTGTACTAGAATGACCCTTTAGGGGTATTTTTAAGATGTCTAGATCCGCAAGAAGCCCAGAAGGTTATATTTGATTTCCATAATGGCCTTTGCGAGGGGCATCATTTCTGGAAGACCACAGATCATAAGATCCCCAGGGATAGATATTACTAGCCTACTTTGTTCGTTGATGTCTGCAGAGAAATCAGAGCTTGCATCAAATGCCAGAAGTTTTCAGGAAAACAACAACTCATATCACTGCCATTAAATCCTATAGTAGCTTCGGCACCTTTCCAGCAGTGGGGGTTAGACTTCATTGGAGAAATTCATCCTCCCTCAAGTGGCCAACACAGATGGATCCTGACTGTGACAGACTATTTCACCAAGTGGATAGAAGCTACCCCTACCAGGAGTAATTCTCACAAAGTAATTATCAGCTTCCTGGAGGATATCATAGCCAGATTCGATTGTCCCAGCAAAATCGTCACTGACAATGCCACCTCTTTCAGGTCTTAGCCTTTGGTCAAGTTCTGTGAACAATTTGAGATTTCGCTGATCCACTCTACTCCCTATTATCCTCAAGGAAATGGACTGGTGGATTCCTCCAATAAAAGTCTGATCAAGCTCATCAAAAAATTATTGGAAGACAATAAAAGGGCCTGGGATTCAAAGCTCAAGTTTGCCTTATGGGCCAACCGGGTGACAACAAAGAAGTCTCTGGGCATCTCACCTTTCCATCTTGTTTATGGAACAGAAGTTGTCTTCCCTACTTAGCTCGCTTTATCCATAGAAAAATTCCTCCAGGACCTTGAAGGAGAGCCTGACGATATGGTTAGAAGGATTCATCAGTTGGTGGAATTTCAACAGATCAGGGAACAGGTCATTGACAGGGCCTACCATCATCAACAGAAGATCAAGCAAAGCTTTGACAGGAAGAGCAACAAGAAAGATTTCAAGCTGGGCGATCTGGTGCTCAAATGGGATGCACCCAGGCAGGATAGGGGCAAACACAGTAAGTTTGATGCCCTCTGGTTTGGGCCTCTCAAGATCTCTGAGGTGTTTTCAAACAACACTTACAGGTTGTAGGATTTGGAAGGCGAAGAAGTTTTTGATGGCCCAGTAAATGGGCATTTCTTAAAAAAATGTTTTTTGTAAGTCGTAGGTGGATTCTTTTGTTTTGTAAATATTGTTTTTTGTTTTCTATTTTCGGCTTAATAAATGACTCCATAGCCCAACAACAACTTTATGCTAAGACTGAATATGGGTCGTCCAATCCCGCGACACATAGTGCGATATCTAGTTGTCACATTGGCAGTCGGGAGTTCGAAGGGTGAAAGTCCCTCATCATCTCACATCCCGAAACCCTGAATCCCGGAGTGCCGAAAGTGCCCAGAGGTGGGCCCACAGTATCGCGAAGCAGCCTCAGTCATTTATCCACAAGAGACACCTAGCGCACGATCATGTCATGTCAGCATTCGAGGATTCGAGGGGTAATATCTCCTCATCATTTTACATCTCAAAACATCAAACCCCAAAACACCGATAAGAGCCTTTGAAGCTAAGCCCATGGTCCTAGCACCCGATCACGTCAAGTGAGCCTGATAGTGGAGGCATCCCTCTTCTAACATCAAGTGCCATCTCGACCATTCCTCTGAAAGACACGCGTCACATATATGAGTCACAGGTGCGGCCTTTCAGGATTTTCATAGTGAAAATGCCGAACTCATCTCAGCCGTCCATCCATCGATGAAACTCGGGTGCATTAGACTTAAAGGGGGTATGGGTATGGGCGGCCAGGATCTACGCGCTTAGATCTACGGTTAGGAGTAGATTCTGGAGGCCCCCCGCCATTCTACCTTTAAGCAGAGGGGGGGGGGTCCATTGAGCTCGCAACTCTATAGCGGCCAAGATCAAGGCGCCTAAATCAACAATTGAGGTTTCATTCCAGACCCCCCTTGCCTTTCTGCCTTTAGTCGGGGGGGGGTCTGGAATTGATGTGTTATTATTTTGGGGCCCCTTGCCTGACGTATCACCTTTGGTATCATCCTCCCCATTGCCACCTGTTCTCCACCTTCCGCCTCCCTCTTCCCCTGTCATCTATCCAAATTCCCTCTCTCTATCCACATGGCACCTCCTCAGCTAGTCCTCTCATCTACTGCCATGTGTCCCTCTCATTCCTAGTCACCTCCTCCTGTACTCCCACACTCCATGCTCCTTCCCTCTCTGTCCTATTCAGACCACGTGGAATTCCTCAGTTGATGTCATAGCTCCCATTTCTTCTCCACCACCTCCACAATATTGGCACCTTTAACCCCCATCACACCCTCGTCCACATCCTCCATAGGGGTCCCTCGAAGCAGTCCAGCGAAGTAGAGTCCAAAGAAAGACAGCTCGGTTGATCGAGGTGGCACCATTAGGAGACCTCCACATCCCAGAAGGCAGAGTTGACCGAGGCCATCCCTGATCCCAAAAAGTAGTTATTGCGGCAGTTGTTGGTGGTTGAATATCAACTCCACCATAAAAGGAAGGTCCGACAAAAGACTAATTCATGTCGACTCACCTGCAGAAGGACAATCTGAAATCTGATGGCATCTGTCATAGGTGCACGATCATCCTGATTCTGCATGAGCAGGCTGTCAGAATCCATGCAGATGCAATTCTTTAATGCAACGTCTTGTTTTTTGATGCCGTGGTGGTTTTTGAGTATATGTAGGCATTTTCTCCATTTTTGTAAGCATCGATGGTTGAGCGAGGCTCCTGGTGGTAAAACCTTAATGAAGCATTGTTTGCCTGGTTATGTTTGGACTCTTGAGACTTCTTATCTGATGAATGTTAGTTTTTCTTTCGCATATTTGTCTACACTGTATTAGAACGACTCGGAATTGGAGAATCTATTCGAGCGGTAATTGTTATAGGATGATGTAGAGTTTGATCACTATAACAATTGCACTGTTTCTAATTGGTCTTTGTGATTTTTCCTGGCGCTGAACGACTTGGAATTGGAGAATCCAGTCAAGTCCCCCCTCTCAGTTTCTGGAATCTCTGAACTTGAGGATCTCGCATTTAGAGTTTTTCTTCTACAAATTACTGAAAGGAATATTGCCTGAGGTAGTTTGTCCACTCCCCTCACCAAGTCTTCCACCTGCTCATTTTCAAATTAACCCACTGACTGAAGTTAGATCAAGACCTTCTTTGTTCGTCGCATGCCGGACCCAATCCCTGAGTTTGAGTGATATCGTCTCGAGTCTCTACCCATTTGATCACCCCATTAAACAAATCGTGACATAAAAAACTGATGGGCGTCGGGCTCTGCTCCTGCTGCAATCCAGGAGTGAATTTCGTCGCCAACAGGTACCAAAAAATAAAAATGTACAACAACAAGAGAAACATGTACCTCAAACTCATGCAAGCATTTTTATAATATCTACCAGGTTGAGTAGACCCCTTGAATGATACTCTCCTTGATTGTATTTTTTACTGTTGACTGATTTTGGTGAACCAGAAAGTTATGGAGAGGAAATACAGGTAGACACTAAAAATAAGTGGGAGCAAGGAATGAAAGAGGAAATGGATTCCTTGGTAAATAATCAGACTTGGGACTTGGTTTAGTTGCATATTGGAAAAAGTGCATTGCAGAATAAATGGGTTTATAGGTTGAAGGAAGAAGATGGAGGAAACAAATGGTACAAGGCTAGACTTGTTGCAAAGAGGTTTGCATAGAACAAAGGTATAGATTTTGATGAAATATTTTCTTCTGTTGTTAAAATGACTTCAATAAGGACTATTTTAATTCTTGTGGAAGTATGATATTTTCATATTGAACAATTAGATGTAAAAACAAATTTTCTCCATGGGGATTTGGAGGAAGAGATTTATATGCAACAACGACAGGGATATGAGTTCAAAGGAAACGATAATTTGGTATGCAGGTTGAAGAAGAGCTCGTATGGTGTAAATCAAGCTCCAAGGTAGTGGTATTTGAATGTTGACATGTTTATGACAAAACAAGTTTATAGTAGATGTCATTCTAATCATTGTGTTTATTTTAAAAGGCGAGAAAATGGAAGCTATATTATCTTGCTAATGTATGTAGATGACATGCTTGTTGCAGGGTCTAATATTTAGGATATAAATGTGCTCAAGAAGAAATTAGCTAATTCATTTACGATGAATGATTTGGGTGCTACAAAGAAAATCCTTGTTATGAGAATAATAGAAGACAAGAAAAAATGCAAGTTGACATTGTCTTAGGGTGAGTACATAGAGAAGGTGTTGGAGAAATTTAGAATGGAGAATGCAAAACCAGTTCGTACACCTTTGGACAACCATTTCAAATTAACCAAGGAAATGTGTCCCAATAAACAGGAGGAGATAGAATACATGTCCATGGTCCCTTATTCATCAACAATTGGTAGCTTGATGTATGCTATGGTTTGCACAAGACCAGATATTGCACATGCAGTGTGAGTTGTGAGCAAGTATATGAACAATCCAGGTAAAGAACATTGGGAGGAATTAAAGTGGATTCTATGGTATTTGAGAGGTACTAGTACTCATGCATTATGTTTTGGAGGTTCATATACTATTCTATAGGGATATGTTGATTCAAATATGGAGGGTGATAATGATAGTAGGAGGAGCACCACAGGGTATGTTTTTACTATAGGTGGAACAAAAGTAAGTTGGATTTGAAACATACAAAAGGTTTTTTCACTTTCAACAATGGAAGCAGAGTATCTTGCTACTACAGAGGATAGTAAAGAGATGATTTGTTTATAGAGGTTTATGGAGGAATTGGGAAAGAAGCAGGAGAATAGCAGGTTGTACTATTAAAAAAAGAGTGGCATTCATCTTGCAAAGAACTAAACCTTCCATTATAATACTAAGAATATAAAACTTAGGTACCATTTCATACAATCTATCTTAGAAGATGGACATTTGAAGTTGAAAAAGATACATACTAGCCAAAATCTCGTAGACATGTTAATAAAGGTAGTAACTAGGGAGAAACTGAGTTCCTGCTTAGTTTCAGTTGGTCTTCGAGAATGAAGTTGAAGATGAGAAATTTTTCAGGTCCAAGGTGGATAATAGTCTAGTAGGTACAACAACATTGGAGTTATTATGATCAGTCTCCAAGTGGGAGATTGTTGGTTGTGGAGCCTGATTATATTCATGATTCAGAGGTTTGTTTCAGTCGTTCTTAGATCCTATTTCCTGACGGGAGGGGGAAGGGGGGGGTGTGGGGGATATTTCTCCCCACTATTTTTTTCAGGGGGGTTTAGGGGGGGAGATGAAAATTAATGAATCCCCCCACGAGTGGGGGATTCGGGGGAAACACCCCTGAAGTGAAATTTGGGAAAAAAATGCCTTGTAAAATATTGTAATTTCATAGTCAATCAGTATCGTTAGTTATAAGGTTGCATATACGATGATAAAAGTTATGTTGGGATTTTTTCCCTAGAAGGAAACCTTCTTTTATGTGTGAGGTAATTGTATTGTGGATGTGAGTGATAACGAATATTGTATTATGAGAGAGGATACTATGAGAGAAAGAAGAGCAAGTTGCAACAAGTGTGTTGTAGGTTGTATCCATTCATTTTCTAGATAATAATAAAGGAAGGACCTGGAAATTTCTCTAGTGGACATAGACCACATTGGGTGAACCACATATATCTATATCTCTATTGTATTGTATGCCTTTTGTGTTTTATTTCCGCATTTATTTTATTTTATTGCTCCGTGATCCTGTTTTTTCTAACACTTGGACCTTTGGAAAAGTGTTTCCATTGTATGCAACATCCTGAATATAAAATACAACATGTTGATCAGCCGTTGTGGTGAAGATGGTCGAGTAGGAAAATATGTTGAACATTGCTGGAAAATTGGTTGTCATTGATGTCAACCCTAGAAGCCTAAATAAGTGATGGGTGTATTTGAAGAAGTCTCCAAAGTGGTCCCCTTATGGTGTATCTTTAAGAATGGATTTCATGTAAAGATACTTTGAATAATTCTACAAGAAGCCCTGGAAATATGGTTAAGTGGTTAAGAAGCCCCAAAAGTATGGTCATGAAGCCCAAATTTAATTGAAGAAAAGGCACATGAAGGACATTGCAAATGCATTCATAACCATCATAGATGGATAGTCCTCATCATGTCGTTTCCAATGATATATGGTACAACACATGGTTACTTACGGTTGAGAAGTTATACCCTCTTAAATATGAAGCCCCAAAGTCTGGTCAAGAAGCCCCAGATCTAAGGTCAAAGAATTTACAAGTTGGCCCTAAAATTAATTAAAGGAGAAAAGTTGTTGAAAATAAGAAGTTACAAGTCGGCTCAAAGGTCAAGTAAATAACTTACTTGGAAGGGTATAAATACACATAAAGAACCTCTCATTTTACATTCAAGTAAGTGTGTGTTTGTGGAATGGATATAGAATAAGTGGGTTTGCAGTTGTGCTATGAGGATTGGTAATATCAACAAAGATAATATAGCCTAGGAGAAAGAAGGTCGAGGAGAGTGAAGTGTATGGAGATGATTGCACCAATATTTTGAGGTGATATGTAATTTTCAGAAGGGTGAAGTGCATATATACATGGGTTACATATGGATGAATCATGTATAGGGTATACATGGATTGCAGTGAAGAAAACAGTGGGTGTTTGTAGGTTGAAAGTGAAAGAATTTTTTGTATGTGAAAAATTTTGAAGAAGGTGCTTGTTGGTGTGCAACAGGTAGAACCAAGGTTCAAATATAAATCACCAAAAAAACCCTAAAGATACTATCCCTTTTGGCATCATCCAGAAGCAGGTGAAGTCTGACTGGAGGTACTTAGTGGGACTGCAGAAACCAAACTTTTGTAGTCATGGAGAGAATGGAGATTGTTCTAACATTCATTTTGACTTAACATTTATTCAATATGTAATCTAACCTATGCGCGAAATCATAACAACATAATAATGTATGGCATATTCATCTTACTTAATCATTTAATAGGTGTGTGGAACCCTCGAATACATATTCATATGAAATCATAAGAATATATTATATATACACAATAAACAACTTAAACCAACACATCATAACAACACACGCATAAGAATTCATTAGTTTAACATGGTTCACCCCAAAATGGGCTATGCCCACAATGACTAATGTCTTGTATTATTCATTCATATTCAGTCCTTACAATAGGTGCACACTACACTCAAATAAGATACATCAGTTCTACCCAAAATTCCCTATCCATTCACACATACATTTCACTCTTATCTCTTTTAATCTCAATCTCATCTCTCACTGGAACCACCACTCCTTTTTGTCATTTACTAACTGACGAAGTGACTCTAATCACACCTCCCTTATACCCAAAACCCATACATATTTATACATTGATATTAGGGATTGTTACATTACAAAATGGACCAAAAGGTCTAACTACTTCAAATTAATTTCTATCTTTTGCGTGTCGGCTCCTGAATATGTGCTAATTTTCTTTTGTGCGTGTTTCTCCTTTGTTGGATTGTCATGTGGTTTTCTCCTGCACGATTCCAAAAACTTACCAAAAATTTCCTTCTCCAATAGTCCCCCAAAATTCACTTGTGGCTCATTTCGAGCCACATCAGGATTTCTTCTAGGTCTCCATGAAATTATGAAATGTCTCCCTTGCAGTTGTGATCTTTTCAGTTTCTTTTGTTTCCTGTTGTGCAATTCCCTCGAGCATCTCTGCAGTAATAAGGGTCTTCAAGTTTTATGCACTTTATTGAACTGTCTAGTTGACCATGCCCTACGTAGATGCTACTTTTGTTTTCACCTAGTATTCTTCTTCCTGCAGTGTTTCAATCTTCTGTGCATGATCCTTGTTGGTTTGGTGTTTTAACTGTTTTTCCAATGTCCAAATACTTTTTGCATACGAAAATTATACATTCTATACTCTTATTTAGCCATTATTAAAGGTATTATCAATCTTTATGCATCAATTCACCATGGAATTGCACGAGGTATGTATAATCATCGTTTTGCAATGGTTTTATGATTAATTCATCTTCAATTTCTTGATTATAATGATCTAACATTTCTTGTTTTCTTGCAACAGGTCGAAATTGTGATCTGTCCTTCCATCCAGTCCTTCATCCAGACCTCCATCTGACACTCAATCTAACACTCTATCTGACACTCAGAGCGTAGAGGAGTTGGCAGTTAACACATAGATGGACTTTGATGGATGAATTAGGAACATGCTTTTTTTGCCCTCCATATATGGATGTCGACCCATATATACTTGGGTGGTTACAACGGCCGCTAAGTGGAGTGCACGAGGCCATTAAAAAAAGATGCTTTAAGTTAAACACATTTAATGTATTTTTTGTTTTTAGAGAGTGTCGACTCTTCCAGTGGTTGACCTCTCAAGCTCTATATAAATCTATAAATATTGTTTCCTATGTCATGAAGAGGGGACGGATTTTATTTTATACATAGACATTATCTTCATTTTGTCGTATAATCTATTTTTAATTATCAATACCAATGTTGTGTTAACTCAATGACTGTGTTTTCCTGTTGAAGTATTGCCACGACCTTCTGAGGGGGCCACTAGTGGTCTGGGTAGTTGTCCATATCAATATATAGCTGCATATGTATATTTTCCTTTAATTTCTCTTTAATTTCGAAGTTTCTTGTTTAATTCTATTCATTGTGTATATCTCTTTAACTTCATATTGCTTGTTTAATTTACATCCCCATGTATCTTCTGTAACTTGCAACTCATTTCTTGAATTGTGTGTGTATCATAGAGCATGTGTGGACATCCATGTTTATTTTTTTATAGTTTTGTTTCTAACATTTCGATTGTAGGTTGTAATTTATTTTATTATGAACTGTTTAATTATGCCATCATGTCTCTTTTTCATCAATTGTAAATCACTCTGCAAAATAGTAATTTAGACAGAGTTGATGCTTACTTGTTTATATTTTCTTAACACTTTGCTTGTAGGTTGTAGTTCACTTGTTTAGAAGATATTTAATTATGCTATCATGTATTTTTTTATCTATTTCATAAAGCTGCAAAATACTTTGTAGAGTAGCAATTTAGACAGTGTTCATTTATTAAGCTGTAATTTACAAATAATCTCTATAGATTTTCTTAACCTGTTAATCTTGTTTTTATCATCTACATGTTTGAAGATAGAATTTGATTTTGAATTATGATTATCAATGATATCCTAGTAATGAATTTGAATTATGATTTCTTATTAGTACTAGTTATGAGTTTGTAGGTTTGCATGAATTATTAATTATGTATAGAGTATTTTTCATCATGAGATTAGTGTAAGGATAATTAGAGTATTAATTATGAATTATGAATTCTCTTTGCACAAGGTTTATAGACTGTAGTAGATTAGTGTAAGGATAGGGTTTTATCCCTGTAAGATAAGAGTAATTGTGAGTTTGTATTAATATAGGGTTCACTTTGAATAATTAATGTTGAAGGAGTGTTTACTTATTCAAATATTTCATTCTTATTCAAAGAGTTTCTTGTTTAGACTAATTGTTCATAGTGATAGATTTCTCTTCAAGAATTGATTATTTAGATTAATGAGCTCACCATTCATAACTGTAGATTACTCTATAAATTTAAATTAAAGCTCTTCATTATTTGATTTTATTGGCATTATATTAGGCTAGGATAGGCTAGATTAGGGCTCTAGACCTGCACATACAGTGATGGTACCTTGAATCCTATGAGCCCCAGGTTGACAATTTAATGTCAAAATAGATAGCATATATTTCACTCAACATTTTTTATGTCGTTGTCGGGGAGGTGCTAAAGCGATTAGAGATTAGGTGGGTAGGTTGATTTTACTTACACAACAAGGGGAGGGGAGAAACTTTAAGACGAGAGATAAGAACCTATGCATCCATTTTAGTGGGTTGCTCCAAAGCCTTGTTTTTCCCTTTCCACAAGAGTGTTTAATTTTTTCTGCAAGTTTGATTACTTGTCTTAGTTTGTTTACTTTTCTCAGTTTTTTTACTTTCATGCAATTTACTTTCTCGTAGGTGTGATTTATTTCTTGCACAGTGTGTTTACTTTCCCACAATTTATTTTTCCTACTAGTGTGCTTATTTTACTACAAGAGTGCTTTCTTTTATTTCTTTTATGCAAGTTTTATTTCTTTCATGCAAGTGTGCTTCCCTTTCACAAAGTGTGTTTATTTTTCCTTCGAGTGCGTTTACTTTCATACACGCGTGAGCTTGATTTCGTTCCTACAATCATATTTTATTTTATGCTTTGATTTCTTTCCTGCAAGTGTGATTTATTTTATGCATGCGTGGTGTGTTTGGTTTGAGCAAATATTCTTTAAATATGTATGTCATTTTTTAGCTAGTTGTGATTAAAATCTTAAAAAAATATATAATAACAAAAATATTTGGGTGTTTTAAGAATCCCAAACACTAATCCCTGTGTGAGGTAGGACCCATCAACCAACAAAATGGATTTGAAGGTGACCATTATTTTGGGAGAACTCTCTCAAATCCTAGTAGCAACTAGGATTTTTTCTTGTGAGGAAGAACACATCTTGAAAATAGTCAAGAACTTGTCTTCCTCTCCATAAATATTAGAAGAATCAAGGTCCCATGAGATACAAAATGATTTTCCATGTCAAACTGCAAAGGAAGCTGAAAAATTATGGACTACATCTGATGGAGAGAAATCACTAAGACCTGAGATTGAGGAGTTCTCAACATCCATCTCAACAGATCCTTTATGTACTTCAGAAATCAATCTTCTAGAAGAAGAGGATCTACATAGCATGATGAAGGAGAGCATCGAAATTACTGTTGATGAACATCAAGATTGCATTGAAATTTGGTTTCAAGAGGTCATCAGGCCACAATACTATTCTCTTCTTCAACACCTTCTGAAGCCAAAAAAAGTAGGTTGGTTGTTTCTTCATATCTAGGTAATCATTGCGGTAAATGTTTCATGTGTAGATATGGGTATGTTTCTTATCTTGCTTTGTGCATGGTTACATTGGAAAAGTTCTTACACTTGAATAAATATTTTCCTTTCGTTTTAGGTAGATTAGGATAATATATAAAAGATGCATGTTGTTAGTTTAGCTTAAAGTCTAATGCAACCTCATTTTACATTTTATTTTTAATAAAAGAACTATGAGATACATGTTCCTGTGACTTGATCTCATTGATCTCATCAGTTTTTGATATTTTAGAGTGTGGTTTTTGACAAACAATTTTAGAAACTTTTTGCAGGTATTCTCCAAGGAGACAAAAAGGGAAGTATTTTACACCGGAAGAAGATGTTTCTATATTTAAACTCTGTTTTATGGTTAAGCACTAATTGGATAATGATTTTTTATTATGCTTAGAAATTGCCTGCTTTAAATTAGCCATTTTTACAATATTTATATCTTCCTTTATCTCAAGGAATATTTAATGGAAGTTTCTCATAACCTCCACCACTAGTACAATTTACTAGTACAATTTCCACAAGAACCCTTAGTAGGTGAGTAAAGTATCTTTATGAAAGAGTAGCAAGAAGCTCTGATTAGCATTTAACCATGGAAACATCAATATAACTTAAAAAAAAAAAAAAAAGTGAGTAGGGCCTGAAGATACATTTATGTTCTTTTCCAATGGTACCATCCACTACACACTAAAAATGATTGATTATACCATATATTTAGATAGGATACGTCCACCTAAGTATCCCTTACATCAATGCAATATATAAGGAATACATAAAGAAGATTCATCCTCTAACTTAAATACCGTCCTAGTTCAAAATAAAAAAATTCAGAGCTACCTCCCCATCTTCTTGCAAAAAACAAATATTTATACACAAATATTAAAAGATGGTGGACCAGTCTTTGTTGTAAAAGAGTGTAAGAGTCTAACCCGTCAAGATACTAAACATGTATGTTGGCAGCGGGTATTTTCCTATGGTATGACTAGGTAAACCCATCGGAGTACTGAACAAGATTTCTCGCAGCAGGGAATTCTACCTAGCGAGGGTGATGATATGATAAACAATAAATAAAATTCCTAAATCTTAAAACTTGTCTTGATGTACGACATTACTTGTAGGCAAATTTGAAAAGAAGTATGCATGGTTAAGCAAAGGTAAATGAACTCCATCAATCTTCCATTGGGAACTAAATTTAATATAGTCCTAATAATCTCTCTCCTACCTCTTATTAACTATATGTAGGATGTTATTTCTTATAGGTGGGGCCATATGTTAACCATCTTGTCAGAATAATGTGTGAAATTTATCTCTACACTTGGAAAACTGCAAATATTAGGCTATTGGGAGAATTGAATGGTTCCCTATATATTTGATTGTGAGGTGTCACAATACTTAGGAGTGGGGGAGGGGTTTCTTGAGCTGAAAAATGATAAACACTACCATCTATATTACAATACATGAGAAGAGGAAGTAGAATCTTTGTCAAAAAATCTGTCATATTGTTTCTACAATATCCTGGGCTATTATATCGATAGTTGTTTGTATTGGTATGCTAAATTCTATACCGTTGACATCACTGTGTGTGTTATAATCCTATTGTGCATTTTTATTTTTATGTTTATGCAATGGAAGACTTCTTATACTTAATTGTTCCTTGTGACAATTAAAGATCAATAACAAACTGCTAGATGCTTACTATCATCTGTATTACAAGCCTATGAAAAGAGGAACACGTTGTTTTATAATGTTACAGATCGATGACAAGGAAATCAACAATGGATAATATTATTCATACTAATCCTATACATGATCCATCCTCCTATTCACCATGTATTCCATAAATTGTACAAGCTAAGTGTTATGGGTGAACGTCTGTTTACTATGGGATAATTTCCACTTACACAGGAGGACTGGATGGAGTGCTATCTAGATGACCGGATGGAGTTCCATCTAGAAGATCGGATGGAGTTCCATCTAGAGGACTAGATGAAGTGCCATATTGAGGATTGGGTGAGGTATTTATATACTTTAAATGACCATGATCACATTCATTTATGATCGTTCAAATTAATTACACCCGTTGCAATGGTAAGTTAGATGAATTGCATGGTGTATTTTTCAAATTCTGTTTTGCTAATCAAATTAAACTTATAAATTAATTTTATGATCAAATGTTCAAGTCGAAGACTTGGACATTGATCTAATTCTTACATGATTTAATTTTCATCCAAAGTATACACCATTCAAATTCAAACTCAATGTAATTATGATCACACATGGAGATTTTGTATGATGAATTCACCCACGATTCAATTGTTCCATCACAATTGCATTAAAAAATGGGTACTCTACTGTGATTGCTCATTTCGAGCATCCTCTGTTTGTTGTGTCGCGCTCTCCCTCTGTCTGATTATGGCCTCCTTCTCATTCCTTTCTCTGTAACCATGCCCAACCATTATGAGCCATCCTCCTACACCGAGCTACTCCCCATTCTGTAATTCGCAGTGTGTAGATAAATCTTCCTCTGCGTAGGTTGGGGACCATTCTTGGCCAGTCTGCAGGGGTGTTGGGTATCCATTTTGACACACCTATTACCTTATATTACCTTCTATATTGGTCAATTTTACCTCTAACATATGCATGTGTTGTCTATTTATTCCACAAAGCTACCTTGTGATCTTATTTGTATGCATAAAAAGGTAACCCATGTTAAAAACATGATTTGTTTGATTTCTTGATTAATTGGGACTAAATGATTGTGGTTTATGCTTCTAATTACTTTGATTATTATTAAAAAGATTCATGAAAATGCATCACCTCATCTGGTACTCATTTTCGGGATTCGTCTGGTACTTCCATTGATCTAGTACTGTAACATTCCAACTTTGCGTTGATCCGGTACCAACTCTGCGCCTATTCCAGTACCACCTCTGTGTTGATCCGGTATCAACTCTGCGCCTATTCCAGATTCAATTTTTGAACGAGCACACTGGTGATGGCTCCAAGCAATTAGTTGGATGGAAACATCCTTGGTTTGTTTAAAGACCATGATAGACTTCATCACTCATGCACTTCATGTCATGAGGATGAAGTCCATTCCTTGAGATACGCTATGATCACCAATTGTAATATTTTGTAAACAATTGATAATTATCTTCAGAATTTGATTGTAACAGTTGACCTTTTTTAAAAGGGATGTTGTATAGATGATAGGGAGTAGGAATGATTTACACTATTATGCTGGGAAATGAAATGTTGAATTACTGATTCACTTGTTTAATTGAAGGAATACAAATGTTAGTTTTTTAAATTCATGGATGTGAGTAAATTGTTCATTATGTAATTTATTTAGAGCTATCTTGTTGGTTTGGCAAGGGCCCACTGCCCCAACCAAGGTAAATCTCCCTGTATATGTTTACGTGTGGACATAAGTTAATTGTGTGAGTGTGCAAATAAAATAGTTGTGTATTGCAAATGATTCTGAGTGCATGAACTTTCATAAGTACAACATAAATATCTAAATAGATACCTTTTGACTTTGTATCAGTATGAATGAACAATTATACATTAATCGTAGTAGATGATTCTATTTTTGTTTCTGCAGAGTGATATTTAGTCAACAAAAGTTGGATAGATGTTTGAGATTGTTAGATAAGCAATTGATATTGTTCTGAATTTGAAATTATTAATAATTGTGTTGTCCTTAGTAGGTATAGGAACAATTAGACTTCATCTCTCATCCTTCATGCTTAAGTAATGAATTATTTCAATCATATTAAGTTTCTCATGTATTGAGGAAGGTTTGATTGGGATTGACTAGGTCATGATTGGTTTATTTCCAAGATTAAATAGAGTGAATTGTCAATTGTTATGTGAATTCAATTGCTATAGGAAGCAGGGTCTCAGTTCCTCTCTTTATTTATTGAGCCTATAATGAACATACTATCTATTTGAGAAAGAACCTTTTCAACTGAGTGTTTTCTTGAGAGTTTTACTATGAACTTTATCTTCTACTTTGAAGTTGTGTGAAGAATAGTTTTCAGATATTTCAAAGGAAGAGTATTTTGTTATTTATTGTTTCTTGATTGAGATATATACAAAAGACATAGATAGGTTACCTATTCTTAGCACATTTAGTGTAACAAATCTTTTGATTACCAATCCCAAATTGATATATAAATGAGTGAAATATACTAAACATATATTTACACCAACATTTTGGCGTCGTTTTCGGGGATTTGTAAACGGTAATAGGTAGTGTTTTGAGTTTGACTGGTTTGATGAGTTTGGATTGGATTTAAGGACAACCTAAGGGTAGAGAGAAGACGATAATATGAGAGGTAAGAACCTCCAGTGCCTTATGCTCTTGTGATTCTTCTAGGCGTATGCTCTTGTGATCCTTCTATGTTATTGAACTTTCTGAACCCTATCCATGAACGAGTATATATTGTCGGGAGTCTGGGAAACACACTAACATGGGGGGATCAATAGATTCCTGAAATTGTGGACAAAGTAGCCGACATACATGCCATAGCTTATGATTGGAAGAGGAAGGATATCATCCAAAGAACCACCAAGAAGAGGATAATCACTTTAGATTTCTCCATCCTCATCACTACCGAGGAACATCTGATCAACACAAAACATGCTAAGACATCCAAACTCATCGGCGCAGGGATGGAAATCACAGATGCCACCCTGGATAGAGCTAATAGAGATGAAGCTAAACTAGCCACCTCCCTGAAGGAACTAGAACACCTGTGCCACTTGGATAAGTACTATCAGGACACCACACAAGCTACGATGTACCTAAGGAGAGAATTCAAGGAGGCCTACAGAAATTTCACAGATGAATGGTACCTATTCACTACAAGGATAGTCAAGATTCTGGAAGACACCCTCATGGCACTTGCGACGTGCAAAGTTATGGAGAGGTGGTATGAGAAAGCGCAATAGGCTGTGGAAAGAATCGAGTATATCAATGTGGTGAAAAAGGGACGAGACATCGAAGAACATGGAATCTGGGTGTTAAGGGAAAGAAACATCGATTGCATCAAGATGTTGGTCGGGTATTGGGAAAGAATGGCTAGGGAGCCTCATCGGGAGATTCAAGAAAAATCGGCCAAGTGCGAGAAGAGATGGGTCAAAATCAAGAAGGCAATGAAGTATATTAGACTCCCTGAGTTTGGTAGGCCTGACGACTTCATCGACTTGCGTGACATAGTCAAATTGCACATCGAGAAAGACTCATTATGGGTTAAATAACTAGCAAAGGTGACAGAGACAATGCCAGGTCAGATGAGATAGTTTATGGAACACCTGATCAAAGCTCAGGTTGTGATGCAACAGTTAAGTACTAGTATAATCAAGTATCGAGAACATGCGGTAGAGATAAGGGAGATTCACTCGACCCCGATGGAACAACATAGATTCCCATACACCAATACCTGTGAGCATCTGCTCATCTAATGATCGAAGTACAAGAAGAGTCACCCTCTTAAGTGATATCTTGAGATGACTCATAGAATACTCATAGGAGAGAACACCATGTGGTGAATTCTATTTTACTTATAAAATGCGTGTATGATTGGATGTGGAGAAGAACTATTTCCTATTATGTCTCATGAATGGATGCAGTAATGAGTAAGAGCTATTAAATCTATTGATAATTTATCTGAAGCAATGTTTTATAGTTATTTTCTTAATGATGAAAATGAATCTTTGTGTTATTATGTGATTGATGATTATATTTGAGTGAATTATTTTACTTTCCGCCATTTATCACATGCATGTTTACTTCTGATAATTTGTATCTCAGTCAGTAATTGGAATATTCACATGGTTAATGTATTAGTACTAGGCCTGTGGTAGACGTTCATTGCATGCACACTAGAGTAAAGGGTTATCCCAAGCTCAGCCTTTTCTCCAATAGTTTAGTTTGTTCCCACTTTGTTACCTAGTTGGTTTAAACCGACTTTATCTTATTTCCGTCCTACCTAAGAGAAAAACACAAAAAAGAGAACATCTGAATTGGATGAGAAAACCTTCACAAGAAAATGTAAATCCCATCAATTATTTCTGCTAGATCGTAAGATCTGGAAAACCATTCCACCATTAAATGATGCAGAGTCTAATTGGGCCTCAGTGGCAGGTTTGGTTCCTGATGTTGAGTTAAAGGGAATTAGGACCCATCAACATAATTGGTGCTCTATGGAGGGCCTGAAGAATGAATGGTTGAATACATATTTTTCAAAATATCCCAAACATATTGTACATTCAAAACAACCCACATGCATGGCTAGTCATTCCCAAGACATCCCACACACTCTGAGTACTCTTGAAATGAGTAACTCACCCCATCACGTGAAAGAACAATTATTCCCTGATATACCTTATGCTCTTCCTCATTAGGAATTAAATCAAT
This sequence comes from Picea engelmannii, assembly GCA_009831015.1. Classification (NCBI taxonomy): domain Eukaryota; kingdom Viridiplantae; phylum Streptophyta; class Pinopsida; order Pinales; family Pinaceae; genus Picea; species Picea engelmannii. Next base: position 377,025 of record ML781622.1, on the reverse strand, counting down.
TCAGAATAATCACAAGAGCATACACTTGACAGGTTGGTTCTCTTCCCTTGGCTCCATTACTTCCTTTAATAAAATGTAAATCCCATCGATTATTTTGGCTAGATCGCAAGATTTGGAGACCCATTCCACCATTAAATGTTGCAGAGTATAATTGGGCCTTGATGGCGGGTTTGGTTCCTTCTATTGAGTTAAATGGATTTAGGACCCATCAACAGAATTGACGCTAGAAGGAGGGCTTGAAGAATAAATGGATGAATACATATTTTGAAAAATATCCCAGACAACCTGTAGATTCAAAACAACCCACATGCATGTCTAGTCATTCCCAATACAACCCACACACTCTGAGTACTCCCGAAATGAGTAACTCACCCTAGCACAAGGAAGAACAATTGTTCCCTGATATACCTTACACTCTTCCTCATGAGGAATTAAATCAATTTAGAAGAATCAGAAGAGCATATGCCCGACAGATCGATGCGCAACCCTTGGCTCCATTACTTCCTTGAAGAAAACAAATAAGAAGGCCATTGGTCGAATCCCAGGACCAAGTTTTGTCCACACAGTAGAATACCTAATAGATTTCACCCTCACTGAAATTAAAAATCCTCTAAATCTAATCCCTGAAACAAAGGCTGATAACTTTTCTGAGCCCGATGAGTTTTCAGAAGAAGAAGGGTTTAACTCAGGATCCCAAGATATGGAAGATCATAATGACCATGATGAAGAGAGAGGAAACCCACTATAAAAAAATCAACCTTGGTTGGCCAGAGATTCTCTATCCATCCCTGGATGAGTACATAACCTTCCCCAACACCCAGAGAAATTACTTCTTAAATTTGACCCTGAAACCTCAGGACTGCCCGAAGACCATATCAAGAAATTCATAATAGCTATCAGAATTATGATTGTCCAACATGAAGATGTGTTTTAGTGGATATTCCCTTACATGTTCAATAATTCAGCATCCACATGGTATTTTAACTTACCTATAGGATCCATAACTAGTTCGACGAAGTTTCAAAAGGAATTTCTAGATAAATTTGTAGAAGAAACTACTACGAGAGATCTGATGGCTGATTTGTTTGCCACTTCCATGAGTTCAAAGGAAGGATCAAATAATTTAATTAAATATTCACTACCATCTTAAAAAAATTCCATCCTAAAGCTAAACCTACTTAGGAGCTACAAATCAAAGTATATGCTAATCTTCTCCCAGCTTCTATTTCCATGTTTGTTAAGAGGGTTTCCAAACTAACCCTTGCTGAGAATTTTGAAGAAGCCAAAACAATAGAGTTCAAAATGAAAAATTGTAAATAAGGCCAGGTCTCTTTAGTTAAGAAATAATTTTAACCTCCTCCCAGGAGAGGACTATTGCTTACTATACCCCTGGGGAAACAAATAGAACAAGCTCCCGAAAAGGGAAGTGGAGAAATAAAATACCTGCAACGCATGGTAAAAAAACTATCAAACTAAATCATATACATGAAGAGAATTGCAGGGGAGGGAAGCCAAGGCTAGAGGCCCTATAAGCATTTATTTAAAAGGAATTCACCATTCAAAGTAATTGAACCTCTCCCAATGAACCTAAACATCGATCTGGGAAATGTAGCATCCGACTCTTTTTGCACTCGTCATCAAGAACCACTCTGAAAGAGACTTCTGTCAATGGGTGCATGCCATGAATGTAATGGCCAACTAATTTCTAGATGAAGTATCCATGACCAAACAATCAAGAAGCTCTAGTATGAATGTTATCGATTAGGAAGAAATTTCTCCACCAAAATAAACAACCATGCTAATATAGGATCCTGACCTAGTTGTGCCTTCCGATGACCTATTTTAAGTTCAAGAACCACCTGTAGAAGTATTGGCTGTGAAAACACGAAGTAGGGGTCAACCTGTCTCAAACGACCTTACTACGACCCAGATTGTAGGAGGGATACCAACTCCCGATCACTCAAAAGCACCTTTTACTCCTTGAAGAAACCCTATAAACATCCATACACGAGAATCGCCTAAGATGGATTACAACATAGTTGAAGATTTGAAGAAGTTGAAGGCTAATATATCAGTTATGGACATATGTAGAATCCCTCAACAAAAGGAATTCCTATTACAAGCTTTGAAATCAGTAGAAAACCCTACAACAATCACTAACCCGGGAAGAAATCTAACTCCTACATATCTAGGAAATAAACCAACTATGAACACTTTCTCTGAAGATAAGAAGGGAAAACCTTTTGTCCCACCTTTCCTTTTAACATTCGAATTCTTTAACAAAAACCTCCATAACTATTTGGTCGATTCAGGAGCATCCTCTAATGTTATACCATTGTCTATTTGAAAAAAAATAAACGCACACCCTCTCAAGAGTGATAAACATGTAATACAGCTAGACATAACCCAGGTGAATGTCATGGGAGAACTAAAAGACGTAATGATCAGAATAGTGACACATCTTAAATTTGTTCAAGTGATTGACATCATTGTAGTAGATATCCCACAAACTTACGAGTTATTATTAAGCCAAGATTGGTCTGAAAAGTTAAATGGATACTTCGGTACAGACTGGGCTCACCTTTGGTTTCCATTAAAGGGGCACAAAAATATGATCAAAATTGATAGGGAAAGATATCTGAAACATACTTCCACTGATCTAGAAACCCTAAAAAAACCCTCATCAACAGATTTCCCTGTGCTAGGCAATTATTCTTGTGATTCATACTTCGGGAATTTCTCCCCTCTCTCATCTACTATCCCTCTTACCCAAAACTCTGAAATGATTTTTCTAGAGGAGTTGCCGACAACGATGGAAGAAACCCTCTTCTGCCAAGAACTTGCATTAGAAATCATGAAACTAATAAGAGTAAAAGAGGAAAGTAATAGGAAGGAGGAAGATGGTACAATTTTCCCACAAGTTTGGACCCTATATTTTGATGCATCTAAATCACAAGAAGGGTCAGGAGAAGGGTGTATCCTCATCAATCCGAAGGTAAAATGGCATTTCCTGTCTTGTAGACTAGAATTCGAATGCACAATTAACACTGTCGAATATGAAGCTCTGGTACAAGCATTAAAGAAAGCCATAGACTTGAACATCCAAGAATTGAAGGTTTTCAGAGACTCTGAAATCATTGTCAGACAGATAATAAATACTATACATTGCAATTCTCCATACCTGAAAAATTACCAACAGGAAGTGCACAGGCTAATAGAACATTTTAAATCTTTCAACATCACTGCAATCCCCAGAATGAAGAACATTCTTGTTGATTCTCTAGCCACCGTTGCCTCAAGTCTATCACCTCTAGAGGATTATGAAGCTTCTCGGTTCACTGTAGAACTTCTATACAAACCCTCGGTGCCAAACCACATTTCTAATTGAAAGGTTTTTTAGGGAGGCGAACATATTATAAACTTTCCGACCAATCGGGACAATTTTAAAGATTTGGCCATTGACGATGAAGTATTCTAGGAACAATCGATGGAAACCAACCCTCATACAAATCATTTGATCAAAAAATCAAAGTCTCACACGATATTGAAGGGAATAGCTAATTTAAAAAACCTTTTTTACCTAAAATAAAGATTCAAGGGGTCAAAAAATGTGAAGACTGGTAGTTCTTGTCCCATGCATGAAACTATAAATCTTGGAACCCAGGAAAACCCAAAAAACCTAAACCTCAACAAGACCATATCTAAGGAGGAAAGGAAGGCCTATTTCAAACTCTTTAGACAATATCAAGATGTCTTTGTGTGGTCCTACCTGTTGGCGGCCAATACAATTTTTTCTAATGCCCTAAAGGCTGCCTACACCTACATCTTCTGAACTTCAAATTGTCATCGCATTTTCAAATTAACGATATTTTTCATTTCATGCGATGTTTGCATATTGGTTTCAATTTAGTTTTCACGACTGAAAGCATGAAAAATCCTCCATCGTTATTTTAATTGTCATGGTCTGCTCATTGGTATTCTGAAAGGCACTTACCTTTGGTTTATTATTATGTGGCTGAGGACATTTTTCAAACTGTGACATTCTTGCTTTGATTGCGCAACTTGGCTTTTATCTGATTGATAAGGTATTGAGCATGTGAATTTAAGAGTTATACTTGATTTCATAAGACTTATGGTTGATTTTGTTTTAATCCTTACTATTATAAGCTCTTGGCTTATTGACTTTATGAAATCTCTTATCATGTTTTATAAACCTTGATTATGCAACAAGCACATGGGTAACATATGAGTTTTATTTTATATTGAATGGCAATAGTCTAAAGTTATACATGGCGCTCTGGTGAAACATTTGGATTTTTGATTTAATGGTTTGAATTAATACAATGGCGTGTATTAACTATGGGTTTGATTCTATATTGAATGTCCATGGTTTCAAACGATACAATGGTGCCTTGGTATCACTATCCACCATTTAAATCCTTGTGTGAACCGATTAATGTGGTTTGAGTGATGTCATAATTGATTAAACAGTGTTGTACTGTGCCATTAATGTTGTGAATGGAAGTGAACTAACCCACCACCTTCGCACGCGCATATTGATTTGCCTCCCCTTTGAACGCTTGCAGCTGTTAGTCTTATTGATTTTTACTCATGTGTATTGTTGTGTTCAATCCAAACCCTACCATGCGCCCGCACCATGGCTCCAGTCGTAAGTGTTGAACCCAATGGTTGCCAGGCATTGTTGATGTTTGATGGTGCTTACAGTGACCTTGAGGAATTCGGATGGCTCCCGTTCATCCGAAAGTTTGATGGCTTTAACCCTGGTGTGGCTCGACAATTCACATTAACCTTTGATGGCTGCCGAGCCAAGGTTGGGGATGTGAAATTGGAAGTTGATGAGCAATTTCTCAGTCTAGCTACCGGTCTGCCTGCTGTCGAACAAAGATGGTCGAAGAATTGTAAAGTGGAAGATGTCCCGTGGACATTGCTCTTCCAGTCACGAAGAGTGAGCTCCTGTGACAAAGTTTTGCCCGCAAACATGTTAAAGCATCGATGGCACGACTTGGTGATGGTAACCAAGAAATTCATCACTTGCGAGGGCCGGTATGGTTTCTTTTTCCTGTACCACCTTCGGCTACTTATGGTTTTCATGGGGTATGAGCTTAATATGCCTTACTACTTTCATAGGAGTCTGTTTAAAATGTCAAAAAGGTTCAAACGGAACCAGGCTGACAACAACCTATTTCATTTTGGGTTAATTAAAATGCTCGTGGTTTGTCATTTGAAGTTACGCCGAGACTGTTGGAGTGACTTTATTTATCGCAATAAGTTTGAGGAACCTAGCCCACCACAGGTTGAAAAACCTGTGGTGAGCGAGAGCAAGTTAGTACCCCCTGTCCCTTATAGTTCTCTGCTACCTAAACCCCTACCCGAACCACCTATTGACCTACCTGGTTCTGTCACCAAGAGTGAGAAAACTGTTAAACCCATGGCTAAAAAGCCTAAGACCAAACCTGATGTGAATTTTAAAGGTAAGAAAAATGCTCGGTTAATCTCTCACATGGCAAGAAACAAACTGAAAATTCCTGTCAACCCTGACCCTATCATGGTGAGTGAAGACTCCGACTCGGAGATTGGATGTTTCCTGGCAAGTGAGTATCCCTATTCTGAAGGTCTGTGTAACAAACCCTCTTACGACTTTGTCGAGAACCTCCCTCCTTGCTTGCAAAATGACCCTAATTATCCAGGCATCAAAATGCCTTGTGAAACCCCCGATGACTCGCCAAAACCCCCTCCTGTTTTATCTCAACTAGCTGCTCCACCATGCGATCAGTGTGGCTCATGGTTAGAAAGGTATTACCTCGATGTGCCAGTGCTGCAGTCCAGAATTCATGCTCTGGAGGATCAAGTTACAAGGCTCACCAGTCAAAAGGCGAAGATTCCATCCACTGATAAGAAACAAAGAACAACTGGTTCGATTCTGTTTAAGAACGTGGAGTCAGCTACAACAGTCGTGAATTCAAAATTGGCATAGCCCGAACAGCCTCACTGGTATGATTTTCACCTATTTATATGACATACTCATAAACTCTGTTTATATCGTGGATCTTCTCTGTCACACAAGCATGTACTATTGAATATAATTTTGTTTTGATAAATCAATTTTTATTATCGTTTAAGTTTTGATTGGATTTGGCTTTGATTCGAGTGATCGCGAGATAGATTTAATTTGTTTAATTTGACTTCAATCGAATACTCTGTTGATCATTGAAGTTGTCAATATTTTCTAAACATAGGTTGTTTCTGGAATTCCAATTTTGAACACAGTCAATGGTTCGATTTGAATTGGTTATATTCTATACGATATGGTTGGCATAACTGTTAGAATGTTATAATCCGTGTCTGATTCAACCAATTCGAATATCATTCTGTTAATACATAACCAAAGTGAAAGTTGTTCGATTCACATCGTTTGACCGCGTTATCAGCTCGTTTCATATTGCAATAAATGTATTGTTTAAATTTGATTTGTTGAAACAGAAATGATTATGCCCAGCATGGCGATTTGTTTCTATAATTAAACTCAGCCATATATGTTTTGATTATTTACCCAGTTTATATTTTGAATTCTGTTGATTCTTTCATGCTCCTGTCTGTTGACTGTGTGGTGATCAATAACAGAATTCGTTGGGTCAATACTCATTAAGTATGATTTCGTTTGAATACAATCGAAACAATTTACCTATCTTTACACTTGATCGAATGATATCAATGTTGTGACTATAACGAATCAATGATGGTTACGACCATTATTTCGGTCTTATCTGTTAACTGTTTGACACTCAGTGAACGAAGTATATGGCAATTTTTTGTGGATATTGTTATGCATGTTTCATTTTGATAATAATCATAACAACCTTTCTATATTGACATTTGATTAAAACAATATGAATCCTTTGCAAATAGATTATGATTGCATCGTATCTTATACGATTTGGTTCACCATTGATTTCATTTGTTATGAAACAGTCCTGTTATGATTCGACCTGATTTTATGGCAACTGAAAAACAGAGCATTCTTACCCTGTCCCGATTGCATTCTTTTTCAATTTGAATGAAAAATTGTGTTTGAACTATTAGTGATTCGTTTTGGATATTTGTTAAAAGAAAATTAAATTGGATTGTTTTAAAAAGATTTCATTTGATTGCTATCTTATTCTATATGCTATTTTAGACTAGCTACAAAATTAGATGATTCTGTAGCTAAGTCTGTAGGATCAATTTTTTAGTGTTTTGTTGCTGAAATATCTTTCTAATTTGATATTTGTGTTCTATTGTAGGTAAAATCGAATTTGCAATTGAGTTGTTGAGCAGTTAGGAGATGTTTCAAAGATTTCACTTGCATTTTATTTTCTTAGTTTAGGTGATTTTGGGATATCTCCCAGATTATGTAAAGCTGTTTGATATTATCCACAGGGATGTTTTACCCTGTGGAGAGACTTATATATACTTATGATTTTTGTAATAATCAACATCCTCATTAGTGGGAGAACAAGGATATGGATTTCTAATACAAACTGGAGCAGAATTGATGTTTTGTCACAGCTTTAGCTTCTCAATATATCAAGATTTTTTTTCATGTTTTGTATATCAATTTGTTTATGATTTATGACTACTTTAGCTATCTAGATCATGTGCAAATGATATAATTTTAATCACTGTAATCCACATCTGGTTTCTTCCAATTGTATAAAATACATAACAATTGTTTAATTCAGTTTGTGAATGACAGGTTTACCTTCTTCATTGATTGAATTATCAAATATAAGTTTTTGCATAACAGGTTTCCCTTATTGCAGAGATTTATACATCTTATGATTGTTATGATATTTTTATGTCTTATTTGTCCTGCAAACCAACTCGAAGAGCAGCGCAGCCAATCGTTTACGAGAAGCTATTGAACCAATTCGGTGCGAGTTTACTTCCTTCGACCAGCTTCAGAGTCATCACACACGGGATAAATTAGGAGCGCTTCCAGGTCAGCTAATCTTTTATTTGTTGTTTTCATTAAGTAGTTCAGTTTAGATTTAATTTTAATTAGATTTATATTAGATTGTTTAATTTCAGTAAATATATTAGATCGTTTAATTTCAATAATGTTTATTTCTTTTTCATAAAATATAAAAAATCTAAAAGAGATTCCTGGCTGTCTCAGGGCAGAAAACACATGAGTTTTGTAGGTTTTAATTAAATCTGTAGATTGTTTATAGTGTATATTTGTGAATAAGTAATATTGTAACTGATAAATAGATAGTTGATTTGAGTTATTATAATAGTAATTAGTAGATTGTATATAATAGTTAGAGTAGTTAGTATTTAGTTTTAGTTTAATTTATTAGTTTGTTTTAATTAGATTAGTGTGTTAGTTAGTTTAGTTTGTTTTATTAGTTTTAGTTAGTTTAGTTTCTTTTAGTTATTTTGTTTCTTTTATTTAGTTAGTTTAGTTTGTTTTATTTGTTTTAGTTAGTTTAGTTAGTTTAGAGTAGTTTTCTCTTTGGTTCTCTTAAAGACCTTAGAGCGGCCAATGGAGCCGTTAAACTCGTCAGGGTGGTCCATTCCAAACGGCTTGGGTTATTTAGACAACCCCGGACCGGTTCCACTCTCTCAATTGACAGACGGACTGTTTCACTCGTCAACAAATGGCGCTAGAAGGAGGGCCTGAACTTAATTAATGGCACGAGGTGGTCGCAAGACTCCTCCTCCACCTAATCGCACCCCTATAGTGACTAGAATCCCTTCACAAGATAATATCCCCCCTCAAACAACAACTACATCAACCGAAGATCCACAGATCACAGTTGAGCCAGCAACCCCTAATCCTACAGGTGGTGATTTCCAAGAGATCATTCGTCAATCTCTTATTAAAACACATAGTGCCTTAGCTAGTCTTAGGCAACCAAACCGTTTGTGGGGTCAACCTTTAGACTTATCTGATATCAGAGAACAGTTAGGTGACACTAACCTCACTGTGAATCCTACAGATCCAAACACAAATCCTGTTGCAGGAGGATCTGGGATACCTCCTTCACCACCCCCCTCATCTCCTTCTTCTTCTGGGGGAGATTCCTCTTCCGACGAAGGCAATTCACCTTCATGTCCTTCCACACCCAATTCCCCAATGGAAAATCAAAACAACCCTGCTAGACCCTGGTTGGACCAGGATGTTGTAGTTGTACCTGGAGCCCAGCACCCTTTACCTAAGCACCCGGAGAAATGGATTCCTAAGTTTGATCCCGATTCAAAACAGATAGCTGAAGATCATATCAAGAAATTTATGTTAGCCATCAAACTCCGTAACGTTGAACATGAAGACATTTTCTGTAGGTTGTTCCCTTACACCTTTGAGGGTAATTCATCCACTTGGTACTTCGCCCAACAACCCCATACAATAGTGTCTTGGGAAAAGTTTGAGTCATTTTTTCTGGAAAAATTCGGAGATGGTAAACCTCTGGAAGTCTTAGTAATGGATCTTTCGAGCTTAAAAATGAACCCAAAAGAAAAAGTTAAAGATTTTAATCAAAGATTTCTAACACTTAAAAATCGAATCCCTGCAGAATCTATGCCTGCTGAGAGTCTTATAATAGCTTACTACACTAAAGCTCTACATAAAAGTATAACTATTTGGGTTAAAAGATCTAAAAAGGCCACGTTGTTAGAAGCCTTTGAAGAGGCTACTCAGATTGAAAAAGATATACTTAGTCTTAAGGACTCTTCTAGCAACGAAATTGAGACTGTTTCTTCTTCCAAAAAGAAGATTGAAATTCTCCCCAGACCTACGCAAAACAAAACAGAACCTGAAAATTCTGATTTGGAAAATTTAACCAAAGTTGTACAAAAATTGTCTAATCAAGTCATAGATTTAAAAAGGTCAACTGAAGAAGCCTCTTTGAGTAAAGGACCTTACAAACCTCCTTTCCGAAAGCCTTTTCAAACCAACCGGCCTAATTTAAAACCTGAAGGCTTGAACCTAGAAAGTTTGCAATGTGCTCTTCAGACAATTCTAGAAGCCCAAGATAACTTGATCCCTCATGAAATCCCTCAGGAGGAAGTCGAGCAGGAAACAACTCAAGAAGAAGAGTCTTCTCCAAATATTTTTGGACACCTCTCGGATAGCATCTTCCAAGCCAACTTCGAGACTGTTCACCCCTACAACACTAGGAGTAAGACGACAAACAAACCTCCTGCCGAAAACACTATAACTTCACCTCCAAAGCCATCTAAATCAGCAGAGATAAAACAGAGCAATGATGTCCCTAAACTAGATTATGACGTTGTTGAAGATCTTACGAAATTAAGGGCTAACATTTCTATTTATGAGTTGTTGAAATTTCCATTTTTGTTACAAAAAATGTTGCAAAATATTTCAAAAAATGGAAAGAATGGTAATTCAAATAACAATAAGGTTGTGCAAAGCAAAGTGCCACAGAAGACTTCCACAAAAAACAATCCTGATCCTCAAGATAAAGGAAGCCTTCCTGTAACTCCTGTAAATAACAATGTAAATAATGTAAATAATGTAGATAAAGTAGTTTTAGAAAATGCGAGTAAGAAATCACAAGCTACAACTCTAAATACTCGCAAGAATGTACCTCCTTTTCTTTTAACTTTTGAAATCTTCAACAGAAATGTGCATAATTGTATGGTTAACTCAGGAGCATCGTCAAATGTGATGCCTTGGTCAGTCTACCAAAAGATTAACGCTGAAGTGGAACCATCTTCTTTGAAAATCATACAACTTGATCGATTAGATGTTAAAGTTATAGGCGAACTAAAAAATGTATTGATTAGATTATCGTCTAACCCAAAGGTTCATCAAGTTATTGATATAATTTTGGTAGATATTCCTGAAGTGTATGGTCTGTTTTTTAGCAGGGACTGGTCGGAGCAGCTACACGGTTACTTCGCTACGGACTGGTCTCACTTATGGCTTCTAGAAAACGGTAAGCCCAACAAGATCAGAGTGAATCGTGAGCGTTACCTCAAGTTCACGGTAACAGACTTGAACGATCCTAATGAACCATACATTCCTCCCGCTGATGCCCCTGAAGTCAAAGGAATGGACACCTACTTCAGAAATTTCATGGCTGAAGTTTCACCTATCAACAATCCAGAACAACAATCCAAGATCATAGCATATATGTAACCAACAGCTTCTATACAACAGTCCCGTGAGCCCGATGGAAATCAAATTTGGTCTTTATATTTCGACGGTTCCAAGTCTAAAGAAGGAGCTGGTGCAGGCTACATCATCATCGATCCGGCAGGTAATAAAACATTATTGGCTTGTAGACTAGAATTTGAATGTACTAACAATATCGCAGAATATGAGGCTTTGTACAAGGTCTCAGAAAAGCCTTGGACATGAACATTCAAAATCTGGTTGTATTCGGCGACTCTGAGATAGTGGTTAGGCAGGTGAGAGATTCTATACACTGTCTTTCCCCCCATCTCAAATGTTACCAGTCTGAGGTATGGAGTTTAATGAACAAATTTTCTGCTTTTAATATAAATTCCATTCCTAGATTAAATAATGTTGAAGCAGATCTATTAGCTAATGTTGCCTCTAAACTTCTTCCTGCAGAAGGATTATCCCCGAACGCGTTCTCCGTGGAGCTGTTGTTTCGACCATCTATTCCAGACAATATCACAAACTGGAGATTATTTGACGATGATCAGCAGATCATTAACTTTCTGCACATGGAAGAAACCTTTCAAGGTGCAGTGATAGATGAACAAACACACGATGAAAATTTGCACGACTTTACGGTAATACCTAATCCGAAATCTCCTGAAGCTCTATCGGACATGGTAAATATCATACCCAAATCTGTTGTTAGACTAGAATTTTTTTATGATTTTGAAGATAAATTTAAAAAGACGGTCAATTGCAAAACCAACAGTTCCTCATTGTCTTATGAAAAAGTCAATTTAGGGACTAGTGAAAATCCTCAGTGTATCAACCTAGGCTTGGGATGTTCTAGACAAGAA
>ML781622.1:311366-347222 GCA_009831015.1 Picea engelmannii | reverse complement strand
CTCAAGTTATATAGCTTCTTTCTCAGGAATAGTTTATTTACCAGGGACTTAGACTGATACAACTTCCCCAACTTTTCCCATAAATCCTTGGTTGTAGCTTCCTCTGACACATTCAATAATACTGAATCAGAGAGACACAGTCAAATTGTGCTCTTTGCCTTCTGATCCGTCTTTTTCCAGTCATCTACAGAAGTTCATGTAGGTGCAGTACCTAGATATACTATGATCCATTGATCTTTGTCCACCAAAATATCTTCCATCTTGAGCTTCCACAGCTCAAATATTTTCCCATTAAACTTCTCGATCTCCATCTTCGAATTGCTTGCCATTTATTTTCACCTAAAAAACAATACCGTAGATCTCCCACTGTAACAAGGCTTATCACAGTCCCGAGCCAAACCCTTGACGATAAAGGTGTCTCCCTGAAGCCAATAAATCTTTGATACCATGTTAATATTTTCCATTACACCAAAACCCAGAGGTGTTAGTAAACTTCCAAATCAGTAACATCACCTTGAGTGGGCAGTTAGTCCCATATTCCCAGCATGGCGGTTAGTCCATGAGAGGTGCGGCGGTTAGTCCAACACCCCTAGTTCACGAGAGGTGCGGCGGTTAGTCCAACTTGTTAAGATTTTCCATTACACCAAAACCCACAGGTGTTAGTAAACTTCCAAATCAGTAACATCACCTTGAGTGGGCGGTTAGTCCATGAGAGGTGCGACGGTTAGTCCAACACCCCCCTCCTACGTAACTCGATGGAATTGAACCTGGGCCAAGGCTCTGATACCAAATGTAAATTCTAACCTTGTACAATATCTACTGCAAACTGATATTCAGAAAAGAACAGAAAAGATACAATGGAAAATACAAACATTACACAGAGATTTTTCACCTGGAAACCCAAACCGAGAAAACCAACATATATTATATTCATACATTGTGTTACATTGTTTACAATACAATATACATATAGGATCCAGTGGCATCCAAAACCCTAACCCAATGACCTGGATTAGTCCAAAACCCTAATTCCTTAACCGGAAATAGAAAACCATCGGCAAAAAACCATGTGCCGAAAAAACCACCTAAATATCATGTGGTCCCGGAAATATGTCATCCCGGAAATATGTCGTCCCGGTAATATGTCGTCTCAGTGTGAAGAATATAACACATACCCAACATTCATGTATCAAACTTCAAGGTTTAGCAAGCGTTATAGGTATGTACCAGTCTATATTTTCTGTTTTTTCACTTCCTATATACATTCTTATCTAATATCGCTCTGTACACTGGCCCTAAAGGATTTTTTTGATTCAAGGGATGATTCCTCTAATAAATCCAACTACCAGGTGATCTCTAAGAGTGGTGAAGCTAAAGGAACCAGATGTGGGAGAAGGCTCTTCCCCAATGGCTGCAAAACAATTAGAATTTTCCCCAAGGATGGAACCAGTCATCAAGACATCCATGAAGAATGTTTTCACTCAACCTCTGGCCTTTGGAGACACATAAGAAAGAATAGGGACCAATGAAATACTCTCACACCGTGGATAACTATTCAAGAAGATCATCTGGGAAGAATTCCCGGAATATATCCCGCACAACAATCTCGATATGAGAAAGATAGATGATTAAGTCTTTCTGAACATTCAAATATCATATTTGCACATGGTGGCAAGAATAACTCTAGTGTTCCTCTGCATAGAACTCCTAAAGTGTCTCATAAACCACATGGACACACAAAAATGTTTTATTAACGACATCAATGGTGAGTGTGTCGGGGTTTTCCTTCTGGTAGAGGTGCATAGTTATTACAATCTTAGAGACCTGGAGGAGAGACTGAACACTGATTTCATTGTAAGCTTATACGAGAACCATAAAACTGGCTAGATGATGGCTTCATGGTGAAGATAAGATAAAAAATACACCAATAAGACCTCCGACTGGTACTAGACGGACAACTTAAGGGAGTCATATATCTATATAATGGCTCTCATCTTCCGTTTGTATGGGGACAAGGATTGTTCCAAGTTTTTAGAGGCATGGATGCCTCTATCTTACACAGTGGCCATTTCCAGTAGATATTTCAACTAGGGAGCCATCATTTCAAATCAGTTGAGCATCTGCATACAACATGCTCAGACGCTGAAAGAAGGAGAGACTCCATCCTTCTACATGGCTTCATATTTGCTAGAAATCATGTGCACCAGAAATGTCTTTTCCAGCATGAACTTGAGTTGGCACGCCTCAGAACTCTCGATCCATGTTTACTTCAACATTTTATGGGAGAACAGGTACAAACAATCCTACTCCCTCATCTGTGATGAATTCATTGCACGGATTCATTTTATTCTTTTCAAGAAAGAGTGTCTGAGACTGTCGACTACGGCCAAAAAGATGATAGAAAAGATTGTTCACTGGTATTTTGATGAGATAAATACCTACAGTAGGGTTTTTGGGGCCACCAAGGAACCACACCTTTTACCTATGCATGTCTCTGATCGGCTTGTTGTGCGGGAAATCTTCTACCAGACCATCCTTCAATGTTACAACTCTACACTAGTGAAAGATAAGAAGAAATAATTTATACCTTATTGATTCCATATAGGTTCCTACTTGGTAAAATACACCTCCCATGATAAGCAAGAAGGACTCAATCAATTAGAGTTCTGATTCCAGACCAGTCATTTCCATAAACATGACCCAAAAGGTCTAGTCCTAAAACATGCATCTCAAGTGTCCTCCTGCTAGCCATATGCCCACGACAAATTTGAAGACGAGGTATTCAAAAAAAATTATCAAGATTGGGATGAAGTCATTGCAAGGATGGTAGACCCTAAGATAACTAGGTTCATATCCATGAGCCTATTGTCCAAAGAACCACCAATAAGAGGAGAATCACTTTAGATCGCTCCATCCTCATCACTACCAAGGAACATCTCATCAACACAGAACATGCTAAGACACCCGAAATCATCAACGCAGGGATGGAAATCATAGATTCCACCCTGGCCAGAGATAAAATAGGTGAAGCATAACTGGCCACCACCCTCAAGGAACTAGAACATCTGCACCACTTAGCTAAGTACTATTAGGACACCACATAGGTTGCGGTGTACCTAAGGAGCGAATTCAAGGAGGCCTACAACAAGTTCACAGATGAACGATACCTATTCACTGCAAGGATAGTCGAGCTTTAGGAAGACACCCTCATGGCACTTGTGATGTGAAAAGATATGGAGAGGTGGTACGCGAAATTGCAACATGCCATGGAAAGAATCGAGTATATCAACACGGTGAAAAGGGCCGAGATGTCGGAGAACACGAAATCCGAATGTTAAGGGAAAGCAACATCGACTGCATCAAGAAGTCAACTGAGTATTGGGAAAGAATGGATATGGAGCCTCATTGGGAGATTAAGGAAAAATGGGCCAAGTGTGAGAAGAGCTGGGTCAAAATCAACAAGGTAATGAAGGATATTGGAGTCCCCCAGTTTGGTACGCCCGACGACTTCGTCAACTTGCGTGACATAGTCAAATCGCACACCGAGAAAGACTCATTATGGGTTGAAGAACTAGAAAAGGTGACAAACACAGAGCCAACTCAGGTGCGACATTTTATGGAACACCCGATCAAAGCTCGGGTTGTGCTGCAATAGCTAAGTACCAGTATAGTCAAGTATTGGGCACATGCAGTAGAGATAAGGGAGATTCACTCAGCCCCGATGGAGCAAGATAGATTCCCATACGCCAATACCTGTGAGGATATGTTAATATAATGGTCGGAGTACGAGAAGAGTCACCCTCTTAAGTGATATCTTGAGATGACTCATAGAAGACTCATAGGAGAGAACGCCATGTGGTGAATTTCGTTTTACTTATCTGCAATTTAGTTGTTATTTTTAGTGAATTTTATGTTATAAATAAGGGCATCGACCGATTAGTCAAGGGTCTATGGTTGTTGCAAGAAACTCTCATTTTTGGTTTTGTTAAGAACTATTTCAGAGCTTCCTTTAATTAATAAGTCCTTATGGACCAGAGACAAGTTTATGTTTTCATCAAATGCGTGTATGATTGGATGTGGAGAAGAACTATTTCCTATTCCATCTCATGAATGGATGCAGTAACGAGTAAGAGCTATTAAATCTATTGATAATTTATCTGATGCAATGTTTTACAATTATTTCTTTAATGATGAAAATGAATCTTTGTGTTATTATGTGATTGATGATTAGAGTTGAGTGAATTATTTTACTTTCCAGTGTTTATCACATGCATGTTTTCTTCTGATAATTTGTATCTCAGTCGGTAATTGGAATATTTACATGGTTAACATATTAGTACTAAGCCTATGGTAGACGATCATTGCCTGCACACTAGATTAAAGGGTTATCCCAAGCTCAGCCTCTTCTCCAGTAGTTTAGTTTTTTCCCACTTTTTTACCTAGTTGGTTTATACCGGCTTTATCTTATATCATTCCTACCTAAGAGAAAAACACAAAAAAGAGAATGTCTGAATTGGAGGATAAAAACTTCACAAGAAAACATAAATCCCATCGATTATTTCAACTGGATCGCAAGATCTAGAGAACCATTCCAACATTAAACGCTTCAGAGTCTAATTGGGCCTCGATGGTGTGTTTGGTTCCTGTTGTTGAGTTAAAGGGATTTAGGACCCATCAACACATCATTTACACATTTTTTTGTCGTACCATATCCATTCACACTGTGCTTTGTCCCTTCATACTGTTTTCATACACTATCCCCTTCATGTACTCTATCACGAGCTGCTCTCTTCTAGTACTCAACCCTCATTCTATGTTATGTTGCCTCATACGCTGTGATAATTTATTTTAAGAAAGCATGGGGGTTGATAGACATGAACCAATTCTCCAATTATACAGGGAGACGCAAGAATACCAAGCTTGCAGGGACAAATTTGAATAGGTCAGTTGGGTTCCGTTTTTGGAAAAATTCAAAGGCTATCATGAGGGGGTATCTCTTGGATTTTATCATACCTATGACGACAAGAGTGTCCAGTTTGGGGAGATGAAATTAACAATTATGGAGGCCACCATAGTGGAAGCTACAGTTCTTCCTTCCTTTCGAGAGAAATATGTTAAGGGGGTGATTGTCGATAGAAAGTTTTGTCAGAAGTTTCTAAGGCTGGAGCATCAGGATCCCAACTGGATCAAAGGTATTCGTCAGGGTTTTACTAAGGAAGAGTACTGGACAATGCTCATCAACCTGCAAAGGTTTCTCACTTGTAAAGGGAGGTATGTCATGACCTTCTTATATCATTTAAAACTTGTGTCGCATTTTGAAGGGGGGCCACAAATTGACTTTTCCCATTTCCTCTGGATGAGTCTAAAAAAAATGGTGAGAGTATTTAAATAAACATCTAAGAAATCCAAAAATAGTATCCATCACCATGGCTTGATAAAATTATTGGTTGTCCATGCATTGAGAAAACAAGGCAATAGTTGGAAACAAATCCTTCAACACAATTTTGCTCAAGAGGGAGTTTCTAAATCTATAGAATAACATGAAACATAGGCATGTAGTGAGGGGTCCAGTAGAAAGACAAAGGAAAGGAAAAGAAAATGGAATAAATTATGGGATGAATAAGTTGTTGTTACACCTAGTTCATCCCAACCTGTTGATAAATTGGATAGAGATAAGTTCATTATGATAGAGGAGTCTACTGCATCCAAGAAAAAGAGGACCTCCTAATTTGAGAAACCAAGTCCATCACGGATCCCTGAAACTAAATTACCACATAGTAAGAGGAAACAAAGAAATAGCTATGGGCAAGGTGAACTCCCAGATAGTTCCCCTGAGGCAACTATTGAATTATCACCAAATCCATTTAGCAAGTTAGAGGGGTCCCATGAAATAAATATTCGAAACAGGAAATTTTTTCAAAAGAAAGATGTGCCAGAAGAAAAAATCCCAGAGGATTCTACTACATCCAGGAAGGAGATGTCCTCTCAATCTAAGGAACCAAGTCCATCCTTGATCCCTAAAATTCAATTTCCATGAAGTGAGAGGCAAAAAAATAAATAAATATGGTCAACATGAAGTTTCATATAAGACCCCTGAGGCAACTATTAAGTTTCCTCAAGAGCCAGTTAGTGAGTTGGAGAAGACTCCTGAAGTGAAAAGTGGAAGTAGGGGGGAGATTAAAATGAGGAATTTACAAAAGAAGAAAATCCCAAAGCCTACACCCCATTCCTCCATAGTGAAAATGAGGAGTGTTGAGCAAGAACAAACTCCAGAACCTACACCTCAGAACTCCAAGGTGAAAAAAAAATATGTACAGGAGAAACAGGTCCCAATACCGACATATGCTACTAAAACAAAGAAGATAAAGTTGTTTGAAGAAACTTCCACTCCTGTCAGTAAACCTGAGGAATCCTCACATTCTGTATGAAGAATGAAAATAAGCATGGCTAAACAGATAATAGCTCCACATGTGCCTTCTTTTCTAGAGGATCCTATTGATATTTTGACTTCACTAGAGAAGGAAAGTGTCTATGGAGCAACAATTAGTGAGACCGAGGGGTTAGAAACTGAGACCTTAAGAGGATTAAGGAAAGAGGTGGACTGAGGGGAGATAACTCAGCAAGCAACCATATCTGATCTGTTCAGTTCCTTGAGAATTAAACAATTGGTATTGAAGTTTGGGAAACTTACAAAACATAATGAGAAGTTAAAAAAAGAGGTTATTGTTGGATTACTGAGAGGGGAGGTGAATCATTAATAGAGAAATATAATCCTTTTTAACCATATAATTCAAGTGTTATATCAATGTATCATTATCATCCAATATTTGCAGAGTAAATAAACAATGAACAAATGAACAATCATACACATACATAGTACACCAGTGTTTTTACGTGGAAACCCAAAGCGAGAGAAAACCACAGAATTATTTTTCTTATATGTCTTGAATAATTACATTCATTGGAAGCACCAACTTCCTTTGTTTTCCATTTGCAACTAGAAGGAGGCTCCAACCCCCTAGTTTCTCAGGCTACAACCTGAGGGAAGCTCCAACTCCCCAATTCTTTGGCTACAACCAAAAGGAGGCTACAACCCCCTATGTTCTCCGGCTACAACCACCTTTCCTTGCCTCATCCAACTTCCCTGACATATAAGTAGAATGATGGAACCACTGTAACACTATCACTGTGAGATATACTATTGTAAACCTGTACCAATAAACCTGCACCAAACAAGTTGTACCAATAACCTGAACCATGCATCAACCATGCATCAACCTATACCTCAACCTATAATCAACCTGTACAATAAACAAGTGCATCAACCATGCACCAACCTGTACCAAACAACCTGTAACCAACTTGTACCATAAATAAGTGCATAAACCATGCACCAACCTATGCCTCAACCTGTACCATGAATAAGTGCATCAACCATGCACCAAACCTGTATGAATAACCTATCACAAAAACCTGTCCAAACAACCTATCACAAAAGCTTGTCTCATCAATATTATCAACCAAATCAGATATACTCACCAAGATCAATCACCAAGAAAACTCTCAAAGATGTGCATCAACCAAGCATAACACAACAACTCATAATCATCACCAAGATCAATATGTGTTGCTAATAATATACCAATACAAGTATGCTACATCATCCATAAACCATGTGTCAACAATATTACTAACAAGTGCCTCAGACCATGTACCATGTGTTTATCAATCATGTATCAACTACTCATCAAATATGACTCATCAAGATCTACCAACATCATCAACTATACACCTCATGTATGTGCCAACTCATCAACTACTTGTCTCAACCATGTACCCAACATGTACCTCAACCAAAAGCCCTCATCAATTTCATCATCCAAATATGATTTGTAACTCTATAATATACTTGGTGTATATGATCACATACCTGCAAACCTTCCTTAACTTTAACAACAAGAGACTAGCATTTTCATCAAACTTTACTTTAGTCTCACATGACTAGTTTCGGATTAGTCAACAACCCTAACTTGAAATACTCATAACTATGTACCTGTAATGAATAAAGATATGAAAATAGTACACAATGTTCTTCAGTGTGTTTTATGCAATTGTTCCAGGTGTCACTACTTGGAACCTCTCAGAAAAGGATTTATAGAAAAAATGACATACTTTGTTGAATTCTGGATTATTCTAGAGAGAGAACTTGTAGAGCATGCCCCACACAAAATATTTATTGTATGGATATGAAAATGTTACACAGAATACTACAGACTGTACTCTAACCAAAAAAAAAATTCTTACTTAATTTGGATTTGTTATGAATAATGTATGACGTTTTTACCCAAAACACCTATTTTAGACTAGTTTCAGGACTAGCCACAAACCCTATTTTCCACAGAGTGTAACTCCAAAAATACAATGAAACACAAGCTGAAATTCATACCAAAACTACTTGGATATGTTTTCTCAATGGCCTATCAATTTCACGGTCTAAATCAGTCTATAAAACAATTTATTGCGAAAATGGGGAGATGACCTATAAATAACATACCTTAGAAAGAATATCAAAAGAATTTATTCTCCCTCGAATTTCGACCTTCTTTACTTCACCTTCTCTTTGAAATTCATCTTAGATATCCTTTGGTTACCTTAGTCACCTATAGATATTCAATGTTCTCAAGTGTGATTTTAAAATGAGAGAGCCTTTCCTCTTATTTATACTTTCATGTAGCTTCCTCAAGGGGTTGCCTTTTAACCATCTTAACCCACTTTCTTTATTTTAGGGTTAACCAACTTCTAACCACTTGTCCAATTAGTAATTTATCCATTAAATTTATTATTTAAATAATTTATTTTTTATCCACTTTGACTTATAGTACACTCATCACTTCACTTTACCTCAAGGGGTTACCTTCTAACCATCTTAAACCACTTTCCTTATTTTAGGGCTAACTCGCTTCTAACCACTTATCAACTTAGTAATTTCTCCATTTACTTTATTATTTAAATTATTTATTTTGTAGTCACTTTGAATTATAGTACACTAATAACTTCAATTTATTATTTACCTTATAAAAAATATCGTAAACCACTTTGACTACTTTGACCTTTTGGGGCTTCTAGATGACTCGTGAGGGTTCTCCAAATTCACATGGCCATAACTCTCTAACCGTGAGGATTTATGTGATGTTATGCATACCAATGGAAATGGAATGAAATGTAATATACACATATAATAGTATTACCTAAAAATATATCAAAACTCATACCATTATCCTTCAAACCAACTTGGGTCCATTACCCAAACCTGGGTTCTCCAACTTCACATGGCCATAACTCTCTAACCGTGAGGAGTTATGTGATGTTCCATATACCATGGGAAATGGAATGACATGTACTACCCATATAGAATATTATTACCTTCAAATATATTAAAATTCATACCAGCATACATCAACCAAAAATGGTTCCATTACCCAAACCTTTGTGCTACTCAAATTCGCTACCGAAATTTCTCTAGGGGTTGACATCAATATAGAATATCACTCTCCAATGGTTGAAATCAATATGAAATATCACTCTCCAATGTTTGACATCAATGACAACCAATAATCCATACCAATTGTCCATCAACCTAAGCCAACCGTCTGACAATCTCCCCCTTTGGCATTGATAGCAACACCAACATTGATGGAAACACTTAGTCATGATAACATTCATGCTTATAATCCTCATCAATGTTTCTATATATCCCCCTATGACATAAATGGTAAAGGGTATCTCCCTTTGGGGTTGATTCCCCTGACTGAACTCTCCTTGGGCTTCTCCCCCTGTCTACATGCCTCTCTGCTCTCTCTCTCTAAGAATTTCTATCCTGCATATGATAAATCTCTCCCACTTTGTCATCAATGGAAAATGTATCTTTCCATTCGGGGCTTCTCCCTATTGGCACATGGGTAGACCCAAGTTTCAACTCTAACAATACACCAACAAACCTTAACTATTAGCCCTTTAGGAAACACCTTCGAAGCAGATGAAGTCTCACCCGAAGTAGCAATAGGGGGTGTTGCAAGACACATGTGTCTACAACCAAGGGAAGTGAAAAATGATTCTATACTAACAATGTATGGTAACCTAGATATTATTAACCATATTAAGTCTATCTTCACAAAGTTAGTTATATATAATTATCTTCAATAGGAACAATAATAATACATAACAATAAAGAAAATAGAAAATAACACAGCATCAACCACAAAGAACAACAAGTTTTACGTGGTTCACCCTCTCCCTAGGGCTACATCCAAGGAACTTTGTTTATTAATATAATAGGTGAAAAAATGTAGTTCTATCTATGCACTTAGCTACAGATATTTCTCTCTCTCTTCCTCTCTATTTCCCTTCCCTGCGCACCCATCTACAGGGTTGATCTTCTCACCCAGCTGAATATCCACAGTACAAGATTGCTCTGCCACAAAATACTCCTATCTCTCAATATTTCTATCACAACAACAATCAACAAACCTCACAACTCTTATAGATCTCTTTTTATACATTTCATGACTCTTAGGAACCCCTAGACTGAAGTCCAGGTGAAAAAACCTTAGGTACCAAATATCCCTCATTTTTAGAACTTCG
Source organism: Picea engelmannii (assembly GCA_009831015.1). Lineage (NCBI taxonomy): Eukaryota > Viridiplantae > Streptophyta > Pinopsida > Pinales > Pinaceae > Picea > Picea engelmannii. The sequence continues at coordinate 336,581 of ML781622.1, read as the reverse complement.
TTGACTTGTTCTTCCTTCTTCTCCATGAGGTACTCCGAAGCAGCTATTGATGCCTTCTTCCACTTGTTGACCTTTCCACGATCCATCTTCCTTGCTTCTTTGTCTTCCTAGATCTTCTCTTCCAACAACTTGCTTTCCTTTACTTTGCTCCTTTTTTTCTTCTTCTCTAACTACTTCGACCCTTCCTCAGTTTGTGTGCCTCCCGTGCACTTCATGATTTTTTATTTCATCTTCCTTTAATCTTTGATTTATTCCTTGATACATTACCAAGGGCCAACAGGCCCCTAAAACTCACATGTGACTCGTCCTGAGTCACTTTAGGGTTGACCCTCCTGTATTACTTCGACTGTAGATTGCACAGAGCAGCCTGTGATTTCTTCTTTGTCCCTTCCTCTCTTGTGCGGACTGTCTTTTATGTGTCTGGTACCCAATTTCAACTGCACCTGGTACCTAGACCCTTCTTCCTTTGATTTTACTGAGAGTTATGGGGCATCTAGTTGTCACAATACAGCTTCAAACGACTCCCATTTACTAAACCATCCTTCCAATCTCCATTAAGGGTCTTCAACTATGAAACTCGACCTTCTGTAACATAGAAAACCTCAAATGGCCCAAGACAATGTGTCCTGAACTTTCCTGGATGCTTCATGAACTTGTTGTTGTACAAAGTACCAAATCTCCTTGTTTAAATTCTTTCTTCTTGATGTGTCTTTCATGGTAAGCCTATTCTCGTTCTTTTTGTACCTGATGATGGAATCCTTCAATGAACCTTTCTTCCTCCTATTCCATCAACTGCACGAGCCTGTATTGAACAACACCAATGTCATCCATACCTGTAAATGATGCAATTCTTAAACTAGGAACCAATTATTCCATAGGTACCATTGCTTCAAGCCATATACTAACTTAAAGGGATTTTGTGTGGTTAGCCTTTTTCAAGTAGTTCTATAATCCCATAACACTACTGGAATTCTCAGATCCCAAACATCTATGTTAACACTACAAATATTAGTCAATGTTGTCTACAATATCTTAGTGAAATATTCGACTATACCATTCGCATGTGGGTGGTACGGAGTTCTCTTTTGATGGTGAACTTCGAACTCCTGAGTCAAGCCTTCAATAGTTTTGTTGATGATATGTGTGCCTTGATCACTCATTAGGATCTTCATGCATCCAAATATAGTTATGATATCCTCAAAGATGAACCATGCAGTTGTAGCTACACTACAGTCCTTAATTTCTCTTTCTTCTGCCCATCTGGTCAATTACTCTGTAGCAATGATAATGTATCGAGCTCCTGTGCACTTTCCTGGTGGGTTGATAGGTCCCACAAAGTCAATAGCCCATTTCTCAAATACCTGTAAGGTTAACTTGGGTGCTAAAGGAATTTCATCCCTTCTAGAAGCCTTCCCTATTCTCTGACATAAATCACAGGCTCTGTAGTATTCCTTAGCATCCTTATGTAAAGTGGGCCACCAAAGGCCAACTCTAAGAACCTTCTGTGTTATTTATTTTCCTGCATAATGTTCTCCTGTGATGCCTTTATGTGCTTCTGCAAGGATCAATGGTATTTCAGACTCCATAGCACATCTTCTTAAGACCTCATCTGGTCCCATCTTGTACAACTGTCCATCTATAAGTTGAAAATATGCAGCGTGGACTACCAACTATTTCTTTTGAATAGTTGTATACTCATGATGTCCCATTCCTATGGACAGGAACTAGACTATTCGGTGAACTGATTGTTGACTTTTCTAATGGACAACAACCCTACATTGGGTAGTGTATCCTCCATACTGGTAGGTTCCTTGCCATGTTCTAACCTGGATAAGTGATCAGGTCCTTTATTCATCCTTCCTGGCTTGACCACGATCTCAAAGTCATACTCCTAAAATAATAGTAGCCATCTGCATATTCTTCCCCCCAAAACTAGCTTGTTGACTAAGTACTTTAATGAAAAATGATCAGTGAACATATTAAAATGTCCTCCCAACAAATAGTGTCTAAACTTTTGCAGTGCATATACCATAGTTAAGCCTTCTCTTTCATTAGTATTATAATTCCTTTAAGATGTAGAAATCATCCTGCTAGCAAATTCTATAGGGTGGTCAATGTCTCCTACACCTAGTTGTCCTAATACTACTCCTAATTCAATGGACAAAGCATCAACATGAACATTGAACTCCTTACCCCAATCTGGAAAAAAAAGATAGGCGCAATGACCATTTTATGCTTTAGTGTGTCGAAACTCTGTTGGCATTCCTCTGTCCATTGAAACTTACTATGTTTATTTAATAGCTTCTCCATAGGTGTTGTTATCTGTGTGTATCCCTTAATAAATTTTCTTTAATATCCAGTGTGTCCCAATGTAGTGTGCAACTGTCTCACTCAAGTAGGAGGAGGTAGATCAACAATGATAACAATCTTGGAAGGATCTACCAACAACCCTTGTTTTCACACAATGTGTCCTAACAACACTCTAAAATGTGAAAAGAAAATACACTTCTTCAGACTCAGGGCAATCTGACATTTCCTTCACTTATTTAACATTAATCTCAAACATTCAATATGATCTTTCAGTGGGATAAAAACGGTCCAATCATCAAAGCATGCTTCCAAACACTGGTGTAAAAAGTCCTTAAATGCTTCGACCACAACCCTGGAAAACATGGATGGTGCATTCTTCAAGTCGAAAGGCATCACAATGTAACAAAAAGAACCTCATTATGTTGCAAATGTAGTCTTATGTTGGTCTTCCTTAGCAATTTTGATCTGGTGATAGCTTGAAAATCCATTTGTGAATGAATAAACCTCTTGTCCTCCTACATTATCTAGAACCTCATGAGTAAAAGGTGTAGGAAATGGATCATCTAAACATGCATCATTCAATTTCTCTTATATCCACATAGATCTGGATTTCTCCTAACTTCTTATCTTGGACCACCATAGGGCTGATCCATTCAAATTCTTCAACTAGTTCTATGATTCCTTCTTCCAACATTATATCTAGTTCAATCTTAACTTTATGCTTATACTTGGGATTTAGTCTATAAGGTCTCTGCTTGATAGGTCTTTCATATGCTCTCAAAGATATCTTCATTTCTCCCATGGGCCATTTAATTCCCTTCATGTCTATGAACATGGTTGCAAACAAGTCCTGATACTCATGAAATAGTTATGTAATCTTACTAATAGTAGCATCATCCCAATAGTCTCTAACATTTTCTAATTTATTTTCTAATTTAGGTTCTTGTTATGTTCCAATGTTAACTTTCTTAATTTTAATAGGCTTCCCTACAAAAGGTAATTCAATCCCTGAACCTTCTATATCTCTTTCTCCTTTAGTTTTTGAAATGTTCACATTCCTAGGATCATCATCTTCATCAACATTAATATTATAACAACCTTGTAACTGTTGAAGAGGCGTAGTCCATTCATCTTCTTCTTGTTCAAAAGGGGGGTTAGATACTTCCTCAAAGACCTTTTGTATTATGATTTGTAAAGCATAATCTATTGTGGGGTACTGACTTTCAAGTAGGAACATACATATAAAGTTCTAAGTCATACCATACCAATATGTAGTGGCTAAGCGTAGTTCTGCTTGAAGATACCAGTTGATAGGTGTAGTATCTAAGGTGTTAATAAACTTATCTACCCATTGTTCCTTGGGAATGTTGTTCCAGGCTTCCTCATAACTTCCCACGTGGCCCTTAGGAAAACTCTGACCTGTTTATCGAACTTCACAACCTTCAGCTTGGTCTGAAAAGTGCATTGTCAATAAGGTGCGACATTGTTCCCACTCCGCGATGTTCTTCTTGTGTGTTCCCCACCATCTATTTGGTGTTGCTTTCAAGGCTTCATCTAGTACCAACATCCTTTGTTTTACTGGTACAATTTCCTCAAATTCAACTAGAAATGTCTCTAGATGATTCAAGCCATCAAATGTATGAATATTAATTACTTTTGTGCCAATCCAACAAACTTCCTTGTTCAATCTGGCACAGCTCCACGTAGATACCTCATATATTATATTCTGTCAGTTTTCCAATGCTTCTTCTTAATCTGATGAGCATGCACTCTCACTTCGCCAACTTAGATTTTCATCTATTGTATGGTTAATATAGTCATGTTGTCCTACTGTCAGTTTATAGATTCTCTATAGTTTGTAGGTGTGGTCTTCTTCTCTTATAGGTTTTGTGTATCTACGACCTTTATCAAGATCAAGAGGTGCAATGACATTAAGGCCATTACCCTCAAATGCCATTCTTCTCTTTTTTAGGTCAACAATGTTGACTATTAAAATCACATCGAGGTTTTTCCCCGCAAAGTATTGCTAAAGCCTATTATTATAAGCTAACAAGATATATGATACTAGTAGGTGGGACCCTTTTGTATACTGGGAGATTAGATATAGTTCTTATTTCATGTTTATGTTGTTGTTCGACACTGCTTACATGGTTCTACATGATTGATTAAATTTTGGTTTTATTGGTGATGAATAAGGCCTATTATATGTTGGTTCTGATTGTGACAAATGAATGATGGATAAGGCATGTTATGTGTTGTCTCGATTGCTCTAGGCTCTAATTTCATGCTACGATGTCCTATGTTATCCATTTCTATCCTTGCTATTTTTTCCTGGATTCATAATTGTGACACATGCACAAGAGACAAGTTAGTAACAACATATAAGAAGTAGTTGAAAAAAATAAAAGAAATATAAACAAATGGCAAAAGGAAGAGATTGAACTATGCTAATATGCATAATGCTACTCTACATGCATTGAATTTAAAAGATTGTTGTTAGTCCTAGATAACAAGTTAATAGCTATGTGATTTATTGAGTTATATGAAACATGGTTGATATGTGTTGTGGTATAGTTGGCAATGGTTAAATGTGATACGGGTGGCACAATTGACAAGTGATGGGTGTTAAGTTCAATGCATCAATTTATTAAGTGGATTAATGGAATATTGGTTGGCGTGTACTAAGGAATTGAATGAGTGGGGGTGGAGGCGATGTGCATTTAGTTCACGTCACTCATACTCATTCCACTTTCCATCACCCTATCTTGGAAATTGTTCAACTGTGCTTTGTTGTGGTTAGGCTCCAACTTTCAAATAGAGGAAGAACCACTTATCCAAGCTCTCATTTTTTAAGGTGCTCTTGGTTACATGTATGTCTTTTCAACATCAATGAATCTACTCTAGTTATGAAATAGATATTGGATCTAGATGTATGGTCTGTGCTTTCCTTAAGTCTAGCAATTGTGTAAATTCATGACATTTTTTTGGGATGAATGGTTGGTGTGTTTTCACTGCAATAAGGTTTGAGTCATAGGTTCATTGATTTTTCTGATTTTTAGTATCCACGAAGGCTATTTGTCTTCCTCATTGGTTTTGGTTGAAGGTTTTTTTTATTCGGTTCAGATGGGCTGGCCATCTCCATGATTTATTTTCACCATACCTAGTTGTTCATTGTTATGGGGTTTACTGGGTTTGAAACACTTGTGTCACTGCGTATCGTTTCACTTGGGTTTGGGTTCATTCATGTTGTTGATCCTTCCATAGTAGGTTACGATTGAGGTTATGCCAAAGGGATTTCTTAAGATTGATTGCTACTTCTTGGCTCTGTTTTATATCGACATTCTGGGTTGATTAGGAAAACCACGAGGGTTATACCCTACGTGTTCTAAGTGTTGTTACAGGACCGAAGTGAATCTTTTCTCCTATGTTCATAGTCTCTCCTATCACAGGAGTTGTCATCATGTCTATGAGTTAGTGGTGGATACCTTGTGTGTGCAATGTTAGTCTCGGAAGTTCTCACCCGATGGTAGGGGTCGACTCCAGTCTCCCTGTGTTGGTCCACAGGGTGAATCATTGATTACTCAAAGCTCAATTTTGATAAAGGAACCTGTTATGTCATGTTGGATACATGGTATATGGTTATGAGTTAGTGGTGCATAGTCGATGGTGTTTTATTGTTGTCCTGTCTCTGTTGATTATCCTGAAAGTGGTTGTGGTTATTGGTGTTTAGTCACTGCAATTGGTTATTATAACAGTCTAGTTGATAAGATCAACATTGTTAATTAGTTGATTGGAGAAATGGGATCGAATGCAAAGTCATTTTCTTTTACATGGTGACTATTGAATTGTTAACCAACATTAGTTTTAATTGATTAAGTCACAACAATGTTTTTCGCATGTGATGCGTTGGTATGTGTAGCCTTCCTACAACATCTTATGTTGAGTTGATGATTGATGTGTCTGTGTGTTTTAAATTTCCAATGGGAGTATTTCAATCCTGGTAATTATTCCATAGCCATCCAATGTATATGTTATGGATATTATTGATTGCGCCATCAGAGATGGCCACAGATTTTTTCTAAAAAAAAAATGATTTTGTTGCAATTTGATCAATTCGTGAGATGAAATCGGGTTTATTGTTGATACCTCATTATATTGATTGATAGCCCAACATTGTGGATGTTTAAATTCAGAGTAGTTGTACAGTCAAAAAAATACTCTTTGTTTTGTCAAATGGTCTGTTTGTTTAAATGACAAGTCAATATCTTTGCAATTAAAATATGGATGGTTGTATTTGGTTGTTTGTTATATGCGTTGGTGAATATCATGCATTGTAGTAGAGATAGACACAGGTTTTGGGGTAGTATAACCTCATTAAAATTTAATTATTAAATGAATTAAAGGACAAAATTGGGCATGACTTTTGAATCTGTATTTGATGATTGAAATAATTCATGAGCAGTGGTTGATGAGTTGACATTGAACATAGTGGAAATAAGTGATTCGGTATTCATTTACGAATTGTTTTAAAATATTAAATGGACAATGAGAAGAAACATAACTCTTCTACTGGTTGTTTTGGAATGCATGTTGTCTTGTTTGGTGATGTTGTGTTGAAAATTTGATTACAAACAATGAACAAGTCAATGCACAAAATTAATTGAATTATGCACAATAGTTTTCATTTGATCACAATGATTATTTGGTTGGTATTATTTCCTTTTACAGAATGGTTTTATGGATTACTTAATTAATTTTATGAACAATATCTGCTCTCTTTCTGAAGCAGACCCCTCCCCAAACCCGCAGGTTGGGATCCGCACAAGATATTTTCTTTTCGGCCCCCGAGAGCTCAATTGGCTCTTTTATTTCCCTTTCGGGAAATCAACCCACAACAACCTTGAGGAATTTTCCTTTTTTTTGTTTCGGGATACCAGATTTCACTATTTTTCGAATCACGTGGTCGAGCGCCTTACCTCTTCAACCTCCGAAACCCGAATTAACGATTTTTTGAAATGCAAGTGTCTCAGCCTTCCCCCTCTCTTCACGATTTCAGGGGTTCAACTGCCGAAATGAGATTTTACTAAGTCCTCGGGGCTCTCGAACCTCCAAACCCCGAAATGCCGAAATGACATCTTCTGAAATCCTTTTGCATTTTTGCGTACTGGGTTCTCCTCTTTACTATATCGGTTCTCCCTTTGACAGGACTTTCGGTATACCGAATCCCAAAATGATGAAATGATAAATTTCCACTTCCAAGGAGATCAATGACTGTGGACATTTCCTCAATCCAATGGTCAGTGCAATTTCACGTACCGGGAGTCCAATACGTCAAGCTCGAACCCTATGTCCTCTCCACCTTCCGGTCCCCGAAGTCCCGAAATGACGAAATCCTTTGTTGTGACTTCTTATTTCGGGTTTTCTCCCCTACTGTGTCCCAAACTCTCTCCCTCGAGACTTCCTAAACTCTGAACTTTGAAGTCCTGAAAACTTAAACTTTCTTCTCCTTACCTCCACACACGAAAACCTCCTTTTCGCGTTTTGGGGGTTTGGTCAGCCAAGGATTTTGGCTTGCACTTCGAACCTTCAAACCCCAAAATGATGAAATGATATGATGTCCAAATAATTCAATATCAACAGCCCCTTATCTGCCTTGCAGCTCCCATAGATCCTACGGCTCTCGTTATTTCAGGAATTATTCTCGGATAATTTCGACCGTCCAAATTTCTTCTTCAAAGATCTATGGTTCTAAATTGACCCTACGACTCTCTTCTGGAACCTATCCTTTGCCTGATGGCTAAAGTTCCCTTCTGTTTCTCAAACCCTTTGAAGACACTAACTCTCCTGAGATTTCTTTCGCTGACTTAAATCTCCTATGAGATTTCTGCACGCACTCCTTGCGGCACTTCTTCAAATACGTCTAAGTATTTGAGTTCTTTTGACTCTGTGAAACTCTTTACGACAATAGTCTTTCAATCCTATCCTTGGTTGATAAGTTCTAAACTTCCAACCAGCCTGCGCACACTTTTCACAGATTCTGTGCCTGACTTACACTTCTATGGAAAATGAGAACAATGGTATCCCTCCTAAGCTTTCAGAGGTGAACTATGAATCCGTCAACGCTCTCCTTGGAGACACTTCATTGCACCCCTTGCAGGAACTTTTACTCAAGAGGAGAAACAATTGAAACTCACTCCCTTACTCTCTCAGACTTCAAATACTTAACATGAAATCATACATACATAGCATAAAATAAAATGTACAACAGAAAGAGTAAAACAATCATAAGCATAACATTCAACATGTATCCACAGAAAGTATTAGAACACCATGAGTCTGAATCAAAGCTTCATATATATTAATTTCAGAACTTTTGTACATGGGTTCTTCTACATATCTCTTTGCTACAGCTCTTCTCTATGCTCTATGATCTCCTTGATGATGTTACAAATGATACAATATGAGGGTGTCTATAGTCGGTTTTCCCTCCAGCTCCTAAAACTGTCTAATCTAGAATTTAAATCTACCTACCTTCCTTAACTATGCATAAATGCCTCTACACCTTATAGGTGAGAGCGAATCACTCCAGATCTGTTTACAATATGGAAGTACACCCTTCTTAACTATTACATTAAAGTCTGTGCATCCAAACTTTCAAAATATTGCAAACAATTTTAACATGTGCCAAAAATGCGATGGTGTTTGTCCCACGCTCGCTTGCTGCTGGTGATGCTCCTGCGTCACTTTCCCTACCATTATTTCTCTTTTCACTAATTACAACCCCATTTCCTTCCCACATTCATTTCTCACTCCCTTTTCTAAAATTTAATTACAGTCAAGAAGAATTATGTATTCAAGCATCTTGTAATAACAATTTATTGGTTGGATCACAATGATATTTTCTTTGGTTGCATTAAAGTTGATTGTTTGTTGTCTTTTATCCATAACCATGTTTATTTTCCCCCTCATTTTATCATTTTTCACTCAATACAAATCCCTCGCATATCCCAGGACCCTTTTTTCACCCCCTACTCATTGACAACAGTTAAACAATTTATATGGATTGGATTGGATGAGTCTGATATATGGTTGAGCCAAAGTCTATTTCATATTTTTAAGGATTTTTCATGTATGGTTGTAAAGGAACTATTTTCTAATCATTCATGCATGCAGGAATGACGTTTTCAGCCGAGGTATCCATGGCAGAGGAAAACTAGGGAGAGGTAATTGGAACAGAGGCCCAAGAAGGCCAAGATTCTCCATACACTTTGACACTGACTCACAAGAGTTAGGACAGTTGTTTTAGGCCAGAGTTTTCAATTGGATTGGGAAGGGAGTGGTTCAACCTAGGCCTGAAAGGCCTCCCTTCCGATCTCCATAAGCCCCTGGTATTCTCATGCCCCCTCATGTCTCATTGCAACCCGAGGTTCCCAAAAACAAAGGATGGAAAGAGATTGTCCACCCGGTAGTGTCCCAACATTATGGTTGGCCCAATTTGTCCTTTCTTTCTCCCCCGCCTATTAACCAGATTGTCCAAGCATATCCTACCCACTCACCAATGCAATCCTCCCATGCTAGAAAAAGAGTGAAAATCAAGGCCCACCATGCCCCATACAAACGAAAAGCCACTACTGCACCTTCCTCACCCTCCAATGGCTTTGATAAATCTGTGTCTTCCCGAATGAATTTGAGGGATGATTTTTCTCATGTGATCAACGAAATTAGGCCTAAAGGCTCAATGAAACCAAAGGAAAATTTAGAAAAATCGAAGGGTGACAACAACAATCAAGGAAAGATTGCATATCAGAGTGGGAAATATGGTTTTTGAGTTTTTATTTTATTTATTGTGGATGACAGTTGACTTCAGAAGTTTTGGACAACATGTTTTCTTTGGATATATGAGTAATATATATGTTTTTAAAATAATTTCAAATATCAATGAGATAAATTTTCAAATGTTAATGTGATGGTGGGAGTCATAAGGAGGGGTGTTTTGCTTAATTATCTAGTTATGTTATGACTGTTAAAAGATAAAGGGAGTCACAAGGGGTCCCACCTACTAGTTATTATTTATTTAAAAACCTTATTATGATTTATTACTTTTCCCCCCTAACTAAAAAGTTGGTTGAGTTTTTAGTTAACTTAACTAATGAGGTATTTCAACTACTTCAACCAATTCTAATTTTCTTAAAGGGAAAAGGAAAGGGAGGAACAAGATGAGGATAGAAGGAGAAGCATACTAAGGTTTTATCTTTGAGTTTATGTTGAGATAGTTTAGTTTTCATTCATTCCTTAATTTGACACAATCCTAATTCCTTTTTATGATGGCAGGGTCTTATTGTAGACAACAAGATTCAGGGCTGAATTACATCATTCAGACACTTGTTTTTCAGAGGTGTTGATCTATCTTTGATAGTCTGTGTAGACTTGTCTTTTGTGAATTATTTTTCATGACTGAAAAAGGCTACTGTGTAGAGTTGAGTGGGCAACAATCTGTGGCAAGTTGATCCAGCTTTTAGAGTTTATTTTTTGGTTTTCTTTCAAAGGTCCTTTTGTGTGTTCCATCGGGGATGTCTAAGTTTGACTTTGGTCCAAAACCTCTTTACAGAATTTTGTAAAGAGAATGAATCTTTGGTGAATTGGAATGAAATAAAGGATTTCTTTATGTCTCATCTGTCTTGATTTTCATCTTGGTGTCTTTTATTCTGTCTCTACATTTATTTCAACAATTTTTATATTCAGAAAATCATATAAATAATGAATTTTCCAGCAATCTTTTATTTATAAAAAGACTAGCCTAAGGACTTGTAATCAATACTTGTGAGTTAGGATATTAATTTTGATGGTTATAAACATAGGGTGACATTCCCTTCTATTTTTCTTTAGCCAAGCAGAATCTAAAAATGATTGAGTAAGATCATTCATATATTTTCCTCAACAAACAACAGTCAGATTGTTGAAAGCCCAATCAATTCCTAACAGTGCAGGATAGGGACAACTATCATCAACAATCTTGAACACTTTGAAATATGAAAATGTCCTCACTTGATCGATGTCCCTAGGGACTTGCTCTAGTATTCCAAAGGGGCTTACTACCTACTAGTTAGCCATCCTGAGCCTAATAGGAGAGTAAATCAATTTAGGTTTTCCCATCAGTGTCCAATTCTTCTTCTTCATAACATTTACTTATGATCCCAGGTCGAGGACCACATAGTCCACGTCGTAGTCTCCAATCTTAGCACTAAGGTGAAGTTCCTTTCTTGTATTGCTTTTCCTTAGATACTTGATTCATAGCTCTACTCATCAGATGATCTATTCTTCCAATTTCATATTGTCTTACCAGGTGTTGTAGTTCCTGCACATCTTTTTCATCTTTAATCAAATTTATACAAGTATATAAGAAATACATCAGCTTGCTTGCCTCTTTTCCTTTCCTAAGTGGGATAGACTGATCAGAGGCATTTCATGTTCCTTCATTTTTAGTTGTGCCCTAGATGAAGAATTTCCTTTATTTTTGGTTTCGCCCTAGATGAAGAATCTTGTTCTCCTACAAATTCTCTCCTTGTGTCTTCAAAAGTATTCTTTTCTCTCCTCGAATCAAATAATTGTGCCTTATCTGTAGCTCTTATCATCCTCGATCCATCTGTAGTCTTTCCTGGAGTCACCCTATCTTCTCCTGTAACCGCGCCTCCTATAGTAATAACAACAACTCTAGGTTCCTTACTGCAAGGTTCAACTGAAATTAGTTGGACTTGTTGGTTTCCACCTCATATTTCCTGAAGTTTGGATAACAATACCGGACAATCTTCAATAACATGATTAAATGAATTACATTAGTTTCAAGTAGTAAAATGGTTCTGACAATCCCTTGCCAATTGACCTGTCTAGGCGCAGTTATAGAAAATAATCTGACCTCGACCTCGACCCATGCCTCATCCTCATCCTCTTCCTTTGAATCCACCATGAGGATTGAAGTATCCTCTTTCTGGGGAATTGAACTGCGCAACAATCCCTTCTTGATGTAATTATCCTTGAATTTTATATGTATCCCTTGACCTTTCATGAATGATATCAAAATCCCTAGAATCCTTCTCATCATGCCCCATAGATTTCCAGAATGTGAAATAAATATTGGTGGGTGTCTAGACATATTTTTGCATATAATAACACTCACCAGGGCGATGTCTAGTTCTACATACCTCGCACCATATTAAAGTAACCTACTTTAAAGGGTTAGGGGCTTTAGAGGCCAAGTATTCATTAAATAGGGGAAAATTCTCTTTGTCATGGCCCTCTGATTTACATCTGATACACCAAATGTCTTATGTTTTCTCTTTTCCTTTATCTTTACTCATGTCTTGAACATGTAAATATAAACTAGTTAATTGATTCAAAATATGATTCATACCTAGACTAGATTCTCCTACAGGGACTGATTCTAGTGTCATGGAAATCTCCAGATATTTAGCCTACGAAGTGACCTTCAGTTGCATCAGAGGAAATATAATGTGTGGCAAGAGGGTAGTGATGAACCATTCTTTATGTTGTTCATCTGGGATCTGAAAACTTAAATGTCATATCAGGGTATTAAACCTATGATCAAACTCCCAAACAGGTTCAGTCACCTTCTGCCTGATCTCATTCAACTCTATAATGCACCATGACCTCGACTTGGGTATCTTTAACATCGCACTCAAAGAAGTATTAATTTCATTCATGGCTTTAGTTTGCACAGATCTTGAAACAAAATTCATATACCAGCTCAATGCATGGTCCCTCAAGGTAGTACTAAACTGAGCTCTCTTAACAACTTCGTCGGTGACTTGTTTAATGCTCCATACAGCCTCGCATATGAACCAGTGATGATCAGGATCCTTAGATCCATCTCCTCTAAAAATGGGTAACCTCATTTCATCTTCCATTGACTTTCCTTTGTTTCTTGACTGAGTTTGTACTAAACTACTTGTAACAGTACTATGAGTGCTCTAATTACTCTGTTTAATCTTATTAATTAATGCTCCTAAAAAAATAGGAGGATTAATAATTCTTACTTCGATAATAAGTGAAGTCCCTGAAGTTTCTGGTTCTTCTCGGTGAAGTTCCTCAGTCTCTACCTCCTCTGCCCTCACGAACTCTGAATACTCTTCGTTTGATCTCCCTGCTTCTTCTCCACTGTAGAAATGTTCATCTTGTGCCAATGGCCCATATCTCTTCTTAAGCAGGTTCACAAGAGGAACCTTTCTGAGTGATCTCCCACTACACGTGTGTCTAGCCTCTACGTCACTGTCGTTGCCTGAATTCTTGAACATTAGCTTTAAAATCCAACTTCTTATTGTATTTTGAAGATATTCTTCTCATGTAATAGCATCTTAATCTTCATCTTCAAAAAGTATAGGAACTTTCCTCTAGGTCCCTTAAAGAAATACCTCTCTTCTCGACTATATGACTCTACTCTGTCGATAGAAAACTCAGTAATGTACCCTCCAATAGTGCTATCAAACCAGAGATCCACTACTCTAGACAAAATGTTATCGACTCTCTTGAATTTCTTAATTAGTGTCGCTATCCAAACCACAGGTGGTCTAGATCTCATCTCAAACTAAGTGTCTGCTAATTTGGCTAGCCACTTGTACATTTCCTTATGGACTCCAAAGAAAATCTCGTGTATGTCAGTAAAGATGTACCTTCCCAACTATTATTCCGTACTAATAATAGGGTTCTTGTTCTGAGCTTTGACGAAGACCCTTTCTTTCTCTTCTATCCACTTTTCAATCTCTGTCATCGATGGAAACCACCTTGACATTCCCTCAACAAGATTCTAGTCCCAAAAATGGAACCATTTGTTGGCACAGGGGCAGAACCATGGTTCAACTCTAACAGGGCACCAAACAATCCTAACTACTAGCCCTTTCGGCAACACTTGCGAAGTAGATGAAGTCTCACCCGAAGTAGCAATAGGGGAGGTTGTAGGATATAGGTGTCTACAACCAATGGAAGTGAAAAATGATTCCAGACTAACAACGCACTGTAACCTAGATATTCTTAACCATATTAATTCTAGCTTCGCAAAGTTAGTTATATATCATTATATTCAATAGGAACAATAACAATGCATAACAATAAAACAGATAGAAAATAGCACATCATCAACCATAAAGAAAAATAAGATTTATGTGGTTCACCATCTCCCTAGGGCTACGGCCACATAACTATGTTTCTTAATATAATAGGTGAAAGCATGCAGTTCTATCTGCGCACTTAGTTGCATATTGTTACACGTCAAAATTACTCAGCTGGATAAGTGTCGCATGTTCCTCTCAATTGTCATAAGTGTCGCATATTCCTTACAACTTTCGCAAGTGTCGCAAGTTGGTCACAAGTGTCACAAATGATGTTCGAACATACTGCCATGTTGGCGACACTAAGGAGACACTTAGAACATCTCATATGCTTGATTTGAAGGAGAATTGGTTTACTGAAGTCAAATAACTCTTAACACCTAAAGAGAGCTCTGAAACAAAGGTTCTGAGGGGGAGCACTCCCCTATATCAGCTCTAGGAGCACTAGCGCTAACCTACAAGGCTTAAGGGAGCGTTATAACGCTCCCCTGCCCCCTCTAAAGGAGCGCTACTCATCTTAAAGGCACTGGAACCCCCCTAAAGCTTACCAGGGAGCCCTACAACGCTCTGATGCCCCTTCTAAGGGAGCGCTGCCTAATCTGAGGCAGTAGTTGGCCCGTTGAGGAGAATAAGGGGAGGATCTTTCGAGATTAGGAGGAAGTTGTGTTCGAATTCTTGGTTTCATCAAGAGATCCCTGATCTAAGGAGGAAGTTCCCAACTTGTTCTAAAGATAACTCAAGAGGTTAATATCCTCTTAACCTATATAAGCAGGATCTATGATGGTGGAAAGGGGAAGAACTGCTAGTATGAAACTTATGATCTTGGAGGAAACACACAGTCAGCCAAAGGAGAGTGATCAGTGAAGTTGTTGTTGTCTAGGTTGTGGATCTTTCAGGCAAGGGTTAGACGAAGAGGACTCGACGAAGCTGTTGCATTTGCATCTACGATTGTAAGTACTGTTGTCGTTATTCTCATCAATATGACAAGCTTGGCCTGTTTCTTTCTAGTTTGTGTATAATGTCACATGAACGTATCATTAATTGATAGATCTGTTTTCAAGCTAATTTCAATAGAGTAGGAAGTGGTCGTATCTTGTTTGTCTACATAACTCATTGAGGAGAAAAGTATTGGAGCGCAACTCGGAGCGTGCAGGGACAAACGTCGATAAAAGGTACTTATGTCATCCTTCCTTCTCATGTGTTAGTTTAGATAGATTTGAAAGGAAGTCAGTGTCCACGTTAAGCATTTTTTGTCTTAGAGTTAGGGTCAAGCTCTTTGAGGCAATCTACCTGTCTGCAGGGATATTTTCCTACAACACATATATTTCTCTCTCTTCCTCTCTATTTCCCTTCTTTGTGCACCTAGTTGCAGGGTTGATCTTTACACCTAGCTGAAGATCCACAGTACAAGACTGCTCTACCACAAAATAGAACTATCTCTCAATATTTCGATCACAACAAAAACCAACAACCCTCTCAACTCTTCTAGATCTGTTTTTATACATTTCATGACTCTTAGGAACCCCTAGACCGAATTCCAGGTGCAAAAACCCTAGTTACCAAAACCCTAGGTACCAAATATCTCACATTTTTAGGACTTCGTTGAATTGTTCTTCCTTATTCTATGTGAGGTGCTCCAAAGAACCCATAGATGTATTCTTCTTGTTGTTGACATGTCCATGATCCATATTCCTTGTTTCTTTGTCTTTCTAGATCTTCTCTTCCAACGGCTTTCTTTCCTTTACTTCGATCCTTCTTTTCTTCTTCTCTAACCACTTCAAGACTTCCTCGATTTGTGTGCCTCTCGCACACTTCATTCTTTTGTATTTATTCTTCCTTTAATATTTTCTTTATTCCTTGATACATGACCAAGGGCCAACACTGCCCCTACCATAACTCTTCCTGAAATTGATCTCCCAACCTGAATTGTCCTATTTATGGTGCTTCCTCATGTACATCTAAGACATATAAGATAATCATTCAAAAGAATTCATTTTGGAGTATAAATTACTCTGAGTCTCTGGCGAAGATACTCAAAGGATTCTCTTGGAAGAAGTTTTTTAAAGATGTCTGCCACTTGTTCTTTTGTGCCCACATATTCAACTCTGATGTTCTTCTCTACAAAATGTTCCTGTAGAAAGTGATACTTTATTGGAATGTGCTTCGTCTTGGAGTGCATCACCAGGTTCTTTGAGATACTGATGGTGCTTACATTATCACAATATATTGGAATTGGATCATCATACTCAACCTACATATCTGTCAAAGTTTGTTTCATCCGTAGAACCCGTGTACAATATACTCTGCCTTGGTTGTAGATAAGGATATTGATGATTGTTTCTTTCTTAGCGATGATACTAAACACTCACCCAAGTAGAACATTTCTCCACTGGTGCTTCATCAGTCATCAATGCAACCTGCCCAATATGCATCTGTGTAGGCAATAAGTGATAGATCCTTTCCTTTCATATGCCATAATCCAAACTCTTTTGTTCCTTTGAGATATCTGAAAATCATTTTCACTGCTAATACATGTGATTCCTTTGGTTCTTATTGAAATCGTGCCAAATGTCCAACTGCTTCCATTACATCTAGTCTGGATGTTGTCACATATAGTAAGATACCAATCATTCACATGTATTTCCTCTGGTCTATAGACTTTTAATCATCATATTTTCTCAACCTGCAATTGGTTTTCATAGGAGTGGTAACTAGTTTGCAATCTTCCATTCTGAACCTCTTTAGCATTTCTTTGATATACTTAGTTTGAGAAATAAAAATTCCTTGGTTTCTTTGGCATATCTGAAGACCCAGATAGAAGGATAGTTCTCCAAGTAATGACATTTCAAATTCATTATGCATATCCTTTTCAAATTTCTAGCTTAACCTGTCATTAGTACTTCCAAAAAAAATATCATCAACATAAATTTCAATTAATAAAATACTACCTTGAGTTACCTTGATGTAGAGGTTGTTGTATGTGTTTCCTTTTCATAGTTCGTAGGGATTTTTGTCATTGTTTTTTCTGAGTATTACTCTGTTTTGAATGTGAAATATTGTATGCACTACATGTGTCCAAAAAATATCTTCCAATTTGGAATCCATTAGCATTGTTCGAGTCATTTCCTGTGTAATTATCATCCATTATGATAATGTTTCATTGTCTCTGAATCGCTCTCTAAACCAATCTATGAATCCATGCTCTCATCCATTGTCATATATCTGCCCAAACCTACTAAGTATTCTTATGAATCCAAATCTGTCCATACTCTCCAAGACTCTACTTGCTCAACTGTCCATAATGTTGACCCATTTATCACTATACTATCATGAAGTCTTGATTAATCTATCAAACTATACTTATGCTAACTGACTACTCTGGATTTGTCTTCTCAAACTCTACAAGTTGTTAGAAGGATGGTTCTTTGGTCTGTCACATCTATCACATAGACTCCTCTTATCTAATATTCATATTACATGGGAGTCTCTAAGCCGGATGGCTCAGAACAATTCCTTCTCTAATGTGTATTCATCATCATCTTAATTGGTAGATTCATCATCTCTTTGAGCTCTGACTTATTTATTTTTCTCTATGGATTCATCTTTCACTACAATACCTGAAAGTAAAATATCTTGAACTTGTTCCTTATTTACTTGTCCTTATTTTCTTTCATTTATTTTCCAAACCTTTCTATATCTGACATCCTTCTTTTTCTCTATAGATTTTTCTTCATCTCATTTTATTGCCAATATTGCGATCTTTGGGACCTAGTCTTTGTTCACATGTTCTTCTTGTTTTCTTATCCATACTTTCTTATATCTGATATCATTATTCTGTTTCATGGAAGTATCTATCATGCTTCTACAATCATGAGATATGTGTCCACAGTTATGACATTCAATGGGGCCACATAGGCATTTCTTGCTTGAACATTTCTTTTATAATCCCTACAATCTACAACCTTATGTCCAAAGTTAGTACAATAAAAACAATGACCATAAAAGAAATTTACATACCTAGGAGTGTGTTGGTGTTAGGGTATGAATGATTTATTCACCCTTTTCCTACATTAATTTATCAATTTGGGTGCATATCCTTTCAAGGCAACACGCAAAGTATATGCAGGGGCAAGATTACAATTTGTTCTGGCCAAGGGTTTACAATTTAAGATTCAAAACATTATTGTCAACTGGATTAACTACAACTTATGAAAGGTACTCATAAGAATCATACGTTGTAAAAGCAAGCATAAGCTAAGAAATAATGTACTGTAACAGCAAGCATAAACTGCTAAATAACACACTGTAATAACAATCATAAAACTGATAAATAACACACACACACAGGAAGATGCAGCACCTGATCAAAAGAGCAGGCCCAACTCTCTGATCAGGGTTGTGCTAGTTACAACAAAGATGAAGAAAACAAAATAGGTAATGATTTATAAATCTGAAAAAGGTTATTACAATCTCAATGGGGACATCCCCAGTTACAAGAATAAACTGTCTTTTATACATCAAAAGGGGGAACAACCTCTTTCCCCAAAACATGGTAACCGTACCCTTAAAAATATACATTAGTTGGAGCGGCACCAGTACCAGATAGACAAGATCAACGAAATGCCCAAGATGGTTCAGGGATCTGCCACTCCAACTGTGCGACCTCCTTTGGCTTGGTCGTTGTTGTTCTCAAAACAGCTGAACAACAGATATTCCGCGGGATGTTGAGGCCTTGATTACTATTCTCCAAAAGCTACGGTCAAACATCATTTTATTGTTGTGAATAGGAAAAACTCCGTGACTTCACTTCATTAATTAAATATTCCAACAGACAAGTTAGGGGTGATTACCTCATGGATTTAGCACAGTAAACATAGGTAAATAAGTGTAAAAAGGTCAAAAAGGTAATGGAAGTGTAGCTGAAAGATAGCCCGATTTGGTGCCCAACATCTCCCCCCAACTAGCCTTCTACATGCCCTCATGCAGTTTGTCGCTTCCGCAGGTCTGGATTTCGCTGAATGTTGGATTCCTGAAGATGGGCAAGATCATATTCTTTGGCCATCTCTGTTCCTGGAACTTTAAAACCATCTGAGTCGTGGACGTCTTCCCACAAATCTTCTGGAATGATATATGCTGGAGTGTAATCTTCTACTGGCAACCAAATAATGGTAAAATGAAACTGGAGTCCCATCCATCGAACCCTTCTTATTCGGACACATGCCACATATCTGGGCACTCTAGGGAGCACCCGTGCAAAATTTGGTGCCCCAAAAGGTTCACTGTTCCGGACAGTTGTAGGTGTCATCATCCACCTTTTCTAACAGAAATCAAGGGCTTCTTCATGAAATGTGACTATTTGCTTGATGCAAAGATCAAGGCACCAATTTTGTGTCCTCAACATTCTGTCTCTATTTGCCTCAATTCCTAAAAAGGTGTTGTGTTTATTGAACATGGTGACTGCCCTTTCGGGTTCTCCTCTTACCATAAACGACTTTGTAACCTGATTAGATTCAAATGTGTTAAAATCCTTCTGCCAGCTGATCTGGTTGAAAGTGTAAGAGGTGAGGGCCCTTAAATGAATGTCTCCCACATACGGGACCGGATTGAAATCTTTGTCCAGGCGCAGTAGATATCCATGCAGGTAAAATTCACACATCAAATGTTGAGTTGGCACGTCGTGGTGCCTCATTATTCAGAGGAATTGTACACCATTTTCTATATTATAACTAATCTCATTTTTGATGATCTCCATGCAGGATAGAACAAAAAGTTCATGCAAAAACAAAGAATAACTAGAAGCATGGGGGCGACATGCCATCACCTCTTGCGCCAAACTAAACATCTGCTCTTTATCCATTTTTAGTTATGCCACTTGCTTTTCCAGCTGCTCCATCTTGAGCTACTGCTTCACATGCCTTAATATCATGATGTCTATATCCTCCACATATTCAAAAATAGTTGTGGAGGCTCACTCCTGCGTTCTTCTAATTTAGTTTTTATACTAAGTCGCAGTAGATTTCCAAGTCTACACTTCGACTGTTAAGGCATGCTCACAGTCTTCAAACAATCGCTCGACTGGGTCTGTTTGAGTAGCAGCAGAGGTTATGGCTGCCTGGTCCATCTGAGTTTCTATTTCTACTCCTATGGTCTTGGGATTTCTATATTTCTACTTGTATTTCTTCATCAACTCTTGCAATTTTTGTACCTATTTCCTTAGTTTCCTGGCCTCCATCTTAAGCCGCATTGTCTCCTTCAATTGCAGCTGATGTTTTTGCTTGGCTAGGAGTCTTACGACCTTCTCACCTAACTCTTCCATTGGCTCATTCGTCGGTCCCTCCTCTTTGCCTATAGCCAATTCCTCTTGTTGTAGGCTCACCATGACCAACGGTGTCCCTACAAGATGCTCTCATGCTAGTGTATCTGTTTGAGTATCTTCCACCTCGCACAGTTGTGGATTTTGTGATAGAATTGGAGGAATGACAAGATCTTCTTCTAAACGTCGAAGGGAACGAGTTCGCCTTGCTCCTTTTGGAATAAATGAGAAAAAGGATAATTGGCAGGGATCTTCAATATTTGGTTCCGAGGTCGACGTTGGTTCTTGTGGTTCAGCACCAACCTCATGCTCTAGTTCTCCCAACACTTCTTCCATGGGCTCTATGGTCGGGGTGGTCATGACCTCTTCTTCATTATGGTTATCCTCCTCCATTGATTCCATGGTGACAGGAGGTTCTTGTGGGGTACCCTCGGTCGCAATATCGATCAATTCACCCACTCCTGTCTTTTATGACCCTACTTCTGTGGTTGTCATTCTATCAAATTGTTTTGCTAATTCCACAGGTGAGACTGATTCTTGTGGGGAAGCCTCGGTCGTGGTACTAGTGGGCCTTTCTGTGTCAACTTCTGAATCTTCCATTGATTCCATGTTTTCGAATTTCTCTTGGGGAGCATCCTCTTCTTCAAATGCTTTAGCTTCCATTTCCATCTCTTCCAGTTCCTCCTGGTCAACATAGTCATCTTCACCTGCATTTTCCTCCTCTGTGGCTTATGGTTCATTTTCCTTGGCAACCAAAGCGACTGCTACTTCTTCCTCTGTGGAGTCCTAAAACAGTTCCCACGGGATTGGGATTTGTCTGATGGCATTCATTACTAACAGCTGAACCAGCCCATGGTGGGTAATGGTCGCCAATACCTATCACGACTCCTGAGCCGAATGTGCCATTAGGTGAAGGCTTCTTAATAAGAAATAAGGCACATTTAGTGAGAAAGCCTCTGCTTGGGGAAATCGTAGGTGAGTTAGTATTCGAAGATGGTATTTGAATATGGTGGAGTATCTTCCTTCGCAAGTCATATATCTCATGACGAATTCTGCTACCTCCTTCCATGGATGCGGCAACGAATTTTGGTCATATCCTCAACCCTTCTGCACAATTCTTTCTCCTGCCCGTAAAAAGGCTTTGAGAAAATATGGAAGGACAGACCTTCTTGAAAACCATCACTGTCCATTTTGAGGGATTCCACTAACTTCTGCGATGGCTTCCTCTGTCATAGGAATTTCAATTCCATGAACCCGAGAGCTTCCTTCTCTCAAGTTGAGTGCGATTTTCATCATGATTTCTTCGTTCGACCCTTTCAATCTGTCAAAGTAAACATTCTGGCCTACGTTCTCAAAGACCTACCATACCTCCTGATTGTTCTGAACTCTCGTTGTATCTTCAGGTTCATGCCGCATATATCATCCACCCATTGTTGTAGAGGTGGATTCAGCACGACGAATAAATTTAGTTGGTAGGGGAAAATGACAGGGCTCCAAACCATTGACAACTGAAATAACGTCATATTGATTTTGGGGGCAGCAGATGAAATAGCACTGGTATGTTTGGAAATGATGACAGATTGTGGTGGTACTTTCAGAAATTTAATGTAGCATGTTGGGGAGGTGACCGATTATAGCTCTGCGTGTACGAGTACGCATTTGACATATCAAGTTATGATTACGGAATATCAAAATCATTAGATTTTGTTTGATGAGGATCATGTGTCATAAATGTTTTTTGTGGTATGCCATCATTTGTTATGATGGTTCCCCCCCAAACTTAATTATGGCCATCCACGACATGTTATGATGTCTTTTTGGAATATTTTAATTAAATCCATAAAAGTCAGCGGAGACATACCTGGGGACCTACCTTATGGTGGGGTAGCAGCAAAAGGTCTGACAGAGTAATGGAAACAGGATGTGATGGTAGCAAGGAGTAACAACAATAGTGAGTAGCAACAATGACAGAAGAACCATGAAGATGGAGTAGCAGAGTAACAACACTAGCAGAGTAACGACACTGGCATATTAACGACAGTTGCGGAGTAAAGACACTGGCGGAGTAACGACAGGTGCAGAGTAACAATACCGACAGAGTAACGGCAGTTGCAGAGTAACAACACTTCGTGAAGTAATCAGTGCACACAGTGGAGTAACAACAATGTCTTTATAGAAATACTGGTGGAGTAATAACACCGAGTGTTACATTTCTCCTCGTCATATTCATTTGTTATCCCTGCAATAATACAAACAAGTAAAAACGTTATTTATTTTTTTATTTTATATCTATATATATATATATATATATATATTATTATTATTATTATTATTTTTATTTTTTTTTCAAGGCAGAGTGAGAGTGTCCTTCATTCCAACAATCATTAAATCAGATGAGTCAGAGAGGTGTTTGACAAAGGCATTTCTAGAGGCCGGATGGTTGTATAGTTTTAGACGATGTCTGTTTACTAAGAACGAGGTATGATTCTCATCTATTGTAATTAATCTAACCATTCCATTGTCGAACACTGTGTCCACTTGGTATGGCCCCATCTAGCAAGTGCAAAGCTTGCCTTTGAAATCCTTAAATCGGGAATCGTAAAGTAATGCCCAATATCCTAGATGAAACACCTTACTTTTGATAAGTTTATCATGCCACTTCATTCTCTGCTATTAAACAACAGTGGTCTTCTGGACAACTACTAACCGAATCTCATCTAACTCATTCAGCTATTCCAGTAGGTGTTTCTATGCTTCTAATGGGTCTATGCCTACTTCTAGAGTTGTCCTTAGTGTACTGATCTCAAATTCCACTAGAAACAAGGGGACTTTCCCATAGACTAATTCAAATGGTGAAAACCTAGTTGTGTTTTGCGATGTTGTTCTATACACCCATAAAGCTTATGGAAGTTTTTGTGCCCAGTCCCGGCGATGACTTGCTACTGTCTTTGTCAAGATATTTTCCAATACCTTGTTTGTGCTTTCTACTTATGCGTTCGCGTGGGGGTGATAGGGGGTTGTCACTCTATGCTTGACTCCATATTTCTGCATCAACTTTCCTATCATGTGAGATGTGAACTGTGATCCTCCATCCGACACAATTTCCCTTGGAGTACCATATCGGGAAAAATATTCTTCAAAAAGAAAGTCTGCTACTACTTGTTCTGTTGCTCTTGTGACCGCTTTGGCTTCCACCCATTTAGTTACATAATCAGTGCAGAACAGGATGTAATATTTCTAATGAGAAGGTGGGTTGAAGGTTCCAAAAAAATCAATGGCCCATTTCTCAAATGGTTCAAGGACTATCTGGGGTTGTAGAGGTATTTCATCTGCTTTCCCAAGTTGTCCCATCCGTTGGCAGCTATCACACCTTTGGACATAGTCTCGGGCATCACGAAATATGGAGGGCCAGTAATATCCCATTTGCAGCACTTTGTGACCTGTTCTTTTATCTGCAAAATGTCCTCCACAGGGTCCATCATGTGCAACCTTCAGTATCTCATAGATATTATCTTCTGCCACACACTGCCGAATCTGTTGGTCAACCCCTGTATAAAATAGATATCCTACCATCCATGAATATCAGGTACTCTGATGAATAATATTCCTTTTCTCTTTATATGACAGATGTCGAGGTACCTTCCCTGAAGCAATATAATTAGCAATATCTACATACCACAGAGTGTTAGCAGATACTGCAAAAAGATGTTCATCTGGGAAATTATGTTCAATTGGTGTATCCTTACCCTCATGTTCTATCCTAGATAAGAAATTTACAACCACATTATCCTTCCCTGGTTTATCTACTATCATGATATCAAATTCCTGTAGTAGCAAGAGCCATCTTGTGATACGACCAGGGGTAACAGGTTTATTCATTAAATACCTGATAGCTACATGATCAGTATGCACAAAGGTAGGATACCCAGTAATGTAGTGCCGAAATTTGTTGATGGCGTAAATGAAAGCAAGGAATTCTTTCTCAGTCACTGTGTAGTTTAATTCAGCTGGAGCCAAATTGTTACTAACATAGTAAACTGTGTATGGTATTTTGTCCGCTTGTTGTCCTAATACTGCACCAACCGTTGTTTGGGAAGCATCCGTATGAATATGGAAAGGTAATGCCCAGTCTAGCCCTCTAAGGATTGGAGCGCTACAGACCAATTCCTTAATTCTCATAAAGGCTGCATCACAGTCTTCTGTCCACACAAAATTTGAATCTTTTGTTAGCAATTGAAAAAGTGGATGTGATACTTTAGCAAATTTTTCTATAAAACGCCTGTAATAGCTAGCACAACCAATAAAAATATGTACCTGCATGGGCATTTTGTGTTAGGAACCAAACATCAATATAGCATAGAAAAACTTCAGGAAAGGTATTCAACGCCTTGAAAAAGAGATGATTTCAGATAATAAGCCTCTTCGAGGGGGCAACCTCCTTTTACCCCACTTAAATGTTCAAGTACAAGATGA
>ML781622.1:253560-306148 GCA_009831015.1 Picea engelmannii | reverse complement strand
TTAATGGCCTAAAGCCGACATAAATAAAATAACATTACTAATCTAAATCACAACTAATGGCCTAAATCCGACATAAATAAAATAACATTACTAATCTAATATTCCCCAATTAAGTGGTAATGAGCCAATATTAGGGCTTAACATTTTGGGTGTCTGGAAATGATGAATTACCTTTGTCTTTGTTGGGTCCATCCGAATTCCTTTAGCTGAGAGCAAATGTCCCAGAACAATTCCTTCTTCCATCATCATATGACATTTTTCCGTACTCAACGAGACACGCGCTTGTATACACCTTTTGAGAACTTTTTATAAATTTTTCAGCCCTTCAAGAAATGAATCCCCATATGGAGTAAATTCATCCACGTAGATTTCAACACTGTTATCTATCAAATCAGAGAAGATTCCCAAAATTTCCCTCTGGAATGTTGCAGGAGCATTACACAAGCCAAAAGGAAGTACCCGGTATGCGAATGTTCCCTAGGGGCATGTGAAAGTGGTTTTCTCCTGATCTTCAGGAGCTATCTGAATCTGGTTATACCCACTAAACCCATCTAGGAAGGAAAAAAACTTCTTTCCAGCCAATGTGTCCAGAACTTGATCAATAAATGGAAAAGGGAAATGATCTTTCTGCGTTGCCTTATTTAATTCTCGATAATCCACGCATATTTTCCATTTACCAATTTTCTTAGGGACCATTACTAATGGAGAGACCCATTGGCTATCTGAGATGGGGTAAATAAAACCTACGTCTAGTAATTTCTGAAGTTCTTCTTTCATGATATTCTTCAGTGTGGGGTTCATCCTTCTCTGAGGTTGTCTCACAAGACGACAATCCTCCTTAATATATATATGATGGGTGCATAAATTAGCAGGGATCCCCTTCATATCTGTATAATCCCAGGTGAAGGCCTCTTTGTGTTTCCGAAGGACATCCACAAGTTGCTTCTTCTAAGGTTCTAACAGGGCTGGATTAATATTCAGGGTTTTTCCTGGTTCTAGTTCTACTGGAACACTTTCACTGGGTGCATCAACAGGTAGATGCTCTAATCCTTCTGTTGTTTCAAATATTTTCTGAGTCTCACAACTTAAGACAGATTCTAGGAATTGTTGATTTGTTTCAGAAACAGAGCAAGGGGTGTTCATAAAAGAGGTAATTACATCATCTTCCAATTTTGTTTTCAACTGAAGGGCTAGTTCAATAGTGAGAATTGGCCTTAATTCCTCATTTTTTGTTTCAGACACTTTCCCAGGTAAAATTTTCTTACTCCCTACTGGTTTTATGGATGGGTTTGGTTCTGTAGTTGGGTATAACACTAAGTTATTAATGTTATGCCCATTGGAAATAACCATGTTCCCTGATCAACACCCAATGTAAGAATCTGCAATAGCCAGCCATGGTCTACCCAAGATCAAAGGATGGTCGTGCACTGAAGATTGCGTCTGTAAGACCAGAAAATGTATGGTATAGTGCCATGAATCTACTAAAATTGTTACATCTTCCAACTTTCCTATAGGTTTGACTGTGGATCGGTCTGTCAATTCCAATACTGTAGGTGTATGTTTCAAGTTACGAAGACCTAATGTATGCATGGTTTTAGTGGTGATGATGTTGATGGAAGAACCCAGGTCTACCAGCACATTCGTAATATGTACCCCATTAATTTGTACTGACAGAATTGGGTTCCCCGGATCTCCATACTTTTCAGGAATTGACTTTCCCATCATGAAATCTAATAATTTTCCCATAACATGAATGGTAAGGGGGTCTTTGGATTTCTTTGCAGATTTCTTTGAACAGTATTCCCTAAGAGTCTTTGCATATATTGGCACATCCTTCATTGCTTGTAACAAGGGAATTTTAACAAACAAATCCTGCAGTTCTCCTAATAAATCAAATTCAGCTTGAGGGCTTGATTTACTCAAAGTTAGTCTCTCTGGGTAAGGTGGTCAAATTGATGTTGTTTTACAGGAGATGCCTGATTTCTCTCAGTCTTTTTTGGCTCTTTACTAATTGGTTTTGATTCCTTACCTTCACTGTCCAGTCATTCCATGGTAACTGGAGTGGGTTGAGCATCAACTGTCTTCCCTTATCATAGATTCATTTCATACAAATCTGCAGTGGAAATGCTATATGAAGGTAGGTTAAGAATGTCAGTTTTATGAACTCCCCTACTATTAGGATTTGGATCAGGTTGGATTGGGAGCTGAGGGCGGGAAGGTTGGTTACCTGGAGGCACATTAGAGGGAATTTGGATTTGCTGTTGTGGCATCGATTGAGGAAACTTCCCAAGAGGGTATCCTCACCAAGTTGGAGCCCATGAGGAGATTGAATTGGTTTCAGGGTTCCACTGCTGCCATGGTGGAAACTGGTATTGTGGCCACATGGGAGGATAGGGTGTGGACTGAGGATTCATATTAGAATTATTGAAATACTAAGATGGATCTGAGTACATACCTTGATTTCCCATTGGTGATCGAGGTTTCCATGGATTTCTAGACCCCATGAGGTACAGTTTCTCCATGTATTTCCCCATTCCTTGAAATATTTCTTTCAGGCCTGGCAGGGAGGGGCATGAGCTTGTTTCATGATTTAGCTCACAGATTGCACATTCCTCTATGGAGTTTAATGGACATTCCCTCTATGGATGCTTCTTTCTACACGTCGGGCAGAATATTGCCATAGTCCTATCCAATTCCAGCTGCTTCTGCTTTACTTGCAATGTATCCATCTGTGTTGACAGGGTTCTGAGGATATCCGTCCTCAGATTGTCTAGTAGGTTTCCAATTTCTGCTTTTGTAACACCTCTGCCAGACCCCTTTACTAAGAGAATCCCTTGTATGTTTCTTGCAAGTCCTCTTGAGCACTGAATGCATAATTCACAGATACCTTTGAAGCTTTCCTTAGAGATGTCTCATTTTCCCACAATGTTCAATAATTCCATTGAATCCTCATGGAAAGATCAGAGGAGGATAATTTTTAGAATTTCCTTATCCAGGTTAGAGTGATCCGACCTCTGTAAGGTGTACTTGAATCATTCCACACAATCCTCCAAACTCTTGTCTTATTTTTATGCGAACTTGAAAAGTTCTTGCTTAATGTTCCAGGATTTATAGTAATCCTGGTATTTTTCCAGAAAAGTTGTCTGCATATCATCCCATGTGTAAATAGTTCTTCCTCTAAGGCCCATGAACCATCGCAGAGCTGCCCCTTTTAGTGTAGAAGGAAATTTTTTTAACTTTTGGGCTTTCATCATGTAGTCATACCCTCGGCATACTATGTCGAATTCAAATAGAAATGTGTTGGGATCTTCTGAAACAAGCACATGAAAGTTTGGTAACGCTGCTAATGGAATAGGCTTAGTGGGTGCACCAACTCCTAGGTTTCCAATTGTAAACTCGATAGTGGAGGTTGTGGGAGCCATAAATATCTTCCAATAATCACTGGGTATTTCACCAGACTCTGTAGGGGATGGCTGAGGCTTCCTTACCCCTTTGATCCGAGTTTCTTTAGCAACACTTCCCCGATCCATCCGAGTTTCTTTAGCAGCACTTCCCTGGTCCCTTGGTGATGTAAATGCTCCTTCGATCCCTTCTTTCACGTTTCGATGACTTGATCCCTCTGCTACAACCTTCTCTCTCTTTCTAGAGTGGTCTGACTTTGTCGAGGCTCTGCCTGCGACCTCTTCTCCCTCTACTGTCAGCATAAGATTTCCTTGTTCAGGTATGCCTCTAGATGTTTCTTCAACTGCTAGAGGAACCTATTGTATTATGTCACCCAAGAATGATGTAGACAGTGCAGGTTGATCTACTAATTGTCCCTCAGACTTTACTCTTCGTGCCCTTGGTCTCACGGCTACACGAGATGATGTTTCTGATTCATCCTTTTCTATAATCTACTTGATGAAGGTCTTTCTTCCCAAATCTGGTCCTCCCTTCTTTGGGGCTTTCCCTATGCCCCCGTTATTCGGTTCTTTGTTCATACAAGTGAGGGTTTTGGCATGAACCTAAAATTCTTTAGTCTTGAAGTAATGTGTCAAAGGACTATTCCTTCCCCAAGACAAAAGAGCTTATGAAAAAGCAAGGCAGCTAAAAAAAAACAAGAATCTACCATTATTCAGTTCTTTGTTCATATAAGTGAGGGTTTTGGACTGAACCTAAAATTATTTAGTCTTGAAGTAAGGTGTCAAAGGAAAATTCATTCCCCAAGACAAAAGATCTTATGAAAAAGCAAGGCAGCTAAAAAAAAACAAGAATCTAAGGTTTAGGGTCCGGAGGAGGGCATCAAAGGACTCTTCCCTCCCCTGGACAAGAACAAAACAAACCACAGGAAATTCCTAATACCTTTCAAACCTGAAGCAGGGCGTCAAAATACTCCTCCCTCCCCAGGGTAAAAGCTAAGGTTTCAATAAAAACACAAGGGTTTGAAATAAATAAATCTTAACTCAGGATCTGGAGCAGGGCATCAAAAGACTCCTCCCTCCCCAAGACAAGATATTGAAAAAAAAAAAGGAAAAAGGAAAAATAAAAAAAAGAAGAAAGATCACCTACGCTCAGGACCTAAAGCAGAGTGAGAAAGCTCGTTCTCTCCCTAGGATGAGATATTGACCCTCTGGTTGGTCTGGATCATTGTCTTGCACCTTGTTAGCTTCCCCGATAATGGCACCAAAATGTTTGTGTCAGGGTATGAATGATTTATTCACCCTTTTCCTACATTAATTTATCAATCCGGGTGCGTATCCTTTCAAGGCAGTGTGCAAGGTATATGCAGGGGCAAGAGTACAATTTGTTCTGGCCAAGGGTTTACAATTTAAGATTCAAAACATTACTGTCAACTGGATTAACTACAACTTCTGAAAGGTACTCATAAGAATCATACGTTGTAACAGTAAGCATAAGCTAAGAAATAATGTACTGTAACAAAAAGCATAAACTGCTAAATAACACACTGTAACAACAATCATAAAACTAATAAATAACACACACACAGGAATACGCAGCACCTGATCAAAAGAGTGGGCCCAACTCTCTAATCAGGGTTGCGCTGGTTACAGCAAAGATGAAGAAAACAAAATAGTTAATGCTTTATAAATCTGAAAAAGGTTATTACAATCTCAATGGGGACATCCCTAGTCACAGGAATAAATTGTCTTTTATACATCAAAAGGGGGAACAACCTCTTTCCCCAAAACATGGTAACCGTACCCTTAAAAATATACATTAGTTGGAGTGGCACCAGTACTAGATAGACAAGATAAATGAAATGCCCAAGATGGTTCAAGGATTTGCGACTCCAGTTGTGCATCCTCCTTTGGCTTGCTCGTTGCTATTCTCAAAACAACTGAACAACAGATCTGCCGCGGGATGCTGAGGCCTTGATTCCTGTTCTCCAAAAGCTCCGGTCAAACATCATTTTAGTGCTGCAAATAGGCAAAACTCCGTGACTTCACTTCATTAATAAAATATTCCAATAGAAAAGTTAGGGGTGATTACCTCACAAATTTAGCATAGTAAACATAGGTAAATAAGTGTAAAAAGGTCAAAAAGGTAATGGAAATGTAGCAAAAAGATAGCCCGATTTGGTGCCCAATAGAGTGAATGATCTTCTTTGTGGTGTATTCCTTTTGAATTTCTTCCTTCACTGATCATGATCATGATTGAATCTTTTTTGTGGTTTGAAAATCGATGGTCTTCTTGAAGATTTATCTATTAGTTTTCTTAGATTCTAGTTGACCATGATTCCTTCCTTTGAGTACTTATGCATAACTCTTTGTATTTTCTTCATTATTCTTTTCTAGCAACATAGAGTGCCTCTCTTCATTCTCTACAACTAATGTGGATGTTTCTATCTCTTCATGGTTCTTGTTGAGCTTGACTATTTTGACTCTTAGTGTGATAACTTCTTCTTCAATATTCTCAACCTCTTCTTCTTTCTTCATTAACTGAGACTTCATGACCTATTCTATTCTCTTTGCTTCTTCAATTTCAATATTCAATGTAATTATTTATTCTTCCAGCCTTCTCTCTTCTTGACCAAACTCTTCCTCAAGTTGGTTTAAGTCATTGGTTATTTCCTTGAGATGATCCATCAATATCTTTTCTCTCTTTTCTGCTTCCTCCTTTTGTGATGCTAGGTTGGCTTCTAAACATTTCTTTTGATATTTTAGAGTTTCTTCCATTCTTCTAGCCTCTTCTAGTTGAGCTCTTAAATTCTTGATGACCTACGAATCCTTTTCAAAACCTTGAACACTTTCCTTTTTATTCATCAATTCTTTCTTGGATGACTTGTTGTCTTCTCTTTCTTTATTTAGATATTTAATTACACCTATCAATTTTTATCTGTAATCAACTTCTTCTTCATAGTCTTCCTCTTCTGAATCTATCTGACATGATGAGCATCTTTGTTCTTGTTCTATATCTACATCTTCTTTGGAATTTTATGAATATGTGATGGGTGAAGAATATATGTCATGTAACTTATCCAAAATTTCTTTGGTTGATGAACATTTACCAACCTTTTGTCTTACCGGATTAGGTAATCCTTCCCAATTCAAATCCATTGTTATTTTATTATTCTTCTTCAATTCCTTCTTGGCTACAGTCTTTGCCCTTTTTGAACTATCATATCCTGTAACAACTGATAGCCAAATATAATGTCCCTGTTCCTGTAAAAGTACTTTCGTCCTTCTGCTCCACATCTCATACTTAAAACCATTCTGACCATTAAACATTGGTACTCCATTCTCAGAATAATCCATGATCTCCTTCCAATGGATAAACTGTTTCGTTAAGGAACCCGCTATGATATCAATTGTTGGATTACTGAGAGGGGGGGTGAATCAATAATAGAGCAATCTAATCCTTTTTAATCATATAATGCAGGTGTTATATCAATGTATCATTATCATCCAATATTTATAATGTAAATAAACAATGAACAAATGAAAAATCATACACATACACAATACACCAATGTTTTTACATGGAAATCCAAAGCGACAGAAAACCACATAATTCTTTTTCTTATATGTCTTGAAGAATTATATTCACTAGAAGCACCAACTTCCTTTCTTTTCCAGTTGCAACTGGAAGGAGGCTCCAACCCCCTATTTTCTCAGGCTAGAAACTGAGGGAAGCTCCAACTCCCGAATTCTCTGGCTACAACCCCATATGTTCTCCAGCTACAACCGGAAGGTGGCTACAACTACCTGTCCTTTCCCCATCCAACCACACTAAAGTATAAGTAGAATGATGGAACCACTATCATAGTATCATTGTGAGATATACTGTTGTAAAATTGTACCAATCAACCTGCACTAAACAACTTGTACCAATAACCTGAACGATGCATCAACCATGCTTCAAACTGTACCTCAACCTATAATCAACCTGTATCATAAACAAGTGCATCAACCATGCACCAACCTGTACCAAACAACCTGTAATCAACATATACCATAAACAAGTGCATCAACCATGCACCCAATGTAAGCATCTGCAAAAGCCAACCATGGTCTACCCAAGATCAAAGGATGGCCACCCACCAAATATTGCATCTGTAAGACCAGAAAATCTAAGGGATAGTGCCATGAATCTACTGAATTTGTTACATCTTCCAACTTTCCTATAGGTTTGACTATGGATCGGTCTGCCAATTCCAATATTGTAGGTGTATGTTTCAAGTTATGAAGACCTAATGTATGAATGGTTTTAGTGGTGATGACATTGATGGAAACACCCAGGTCTACCAACACATTCAGAATCTGTACCCCATTAATATGTACTGTCAGAATTGGGTTCCTCAGATCTCCTTACTTTTCAGGAATTGACTTTCCCGTCATGAAATCTGATCATTTTCCCATAACATGAATGGTAAGGGGGTATTTGGATTTCTTTGCAGATTTCTTTGAACAGTAT
The DNA here is from genome assembly GCA_009831015.1 of Picea engelmannii. Lineage (NCBI taxonomy): Eukaryota > Viridiplantae > Streptophyta > Pinopsida > Pinales > Pinaceae > Picea > Picea engelmannii. The sequence goes on along the minus strand of ML781622.1, from coordinate 298,234 downwards.
TCCCTAAGAGTCCTTTCATATATTGGCACATCCTTCATTGCTTGTAACAAGGGAATTTTAACAAATAAATTCTGTAGTTCTCCTAATAAATCAAATTCATCTTGAGGGCTTGATTTACTCAAAGTTAGTCTCTCTGGGTAAGGTGTTTCAGATTGATGTTGTTTTACAGGAGATGCCTGATTTCTATTAGTCTGTTTTGGCTCTTTACTAATTGGCTCTGATTCCTTACCTTCATTGTCAAGTCGTTCCATGGTAACTAGAGGGGGTTGAGCATCAACTGTCCACCCTGATCGTATATTCATTTCATACAACTCTGCAGTGGAAATGCTATATGAAGGTAGGTTAAGAGTGTCGGTTTGATGAACTCCCCTGCTATTAGGATTCAGATAAGGTTGATTGGGAGATGAGGGAGGGCAGGTTGGTTACCTGGAGGCACATTAGAGGGAAGTTGGAGTTGCTGTTGTGGCATCAATTGAGAAAACTTCCCAGGAGGGGATCCTCGCTAAGTTGGAGCCCATGAGGAGCTTGAAATGGTTTGAGGGTTCCACTACTGCCACGGTGGAAACTAGTATTGTGGCCACATGGGAGGATAGGGAATGGACTGAGGATTCATATTAGAATTATTGAATTACTGAGATGGATCTGAGTACATACCTTGATTTCCCATTGGTGGTCGAGGTTTCCATGGCTTTCTAGACCCCATGAGGTACAGTTTCTCCATGTCTTTCCCCATTCCTTGAGATATTGCTTTCAGGCCTGGCAAGGAGGGGCATGAGCTTGTTTCATGATTTAGCTCACAGATTGCACATTCCTCTATGGAGTTTAATGGACATTCCCTCTATGGATGCTTCTTTCTACACATCGAGCAGAATATTTCCATAGTCTTGTCCAATTCCAGCTGCTTCTGCTTTACTTGCATCATATCCATCTGTGCTGACAGGGTGCTGAGGATATCCGTCCTTAGATTGTCTAGCAGGTTTCCAATTTCTGCTTTCATAACACCTTCGCCAGACCCTTTTACTAAGTGAATCCCTTATCTATTTCTTGCAAGTCCTCTTGAGCACTGAATGCATAATTCACAAATACCTTCGAAGATTTCCTTAGAGATGTCTCCTTTTCCCACAATGTTCAATAATTCCATTGAATCCTCACGGAAAGATCGAAGGAGGATAATTTTTAGAATTTCCTTATCCAGGTCAAAGTGACCTGAACTCTGTAAGGTGTACTTGAATCCTTCCACACAATCCTCCAAAATCTCGTCTTATTTTTGTACGAACTTGAAAATTTATTCCTTAATGTTCCAGGATTTACAGTAATACTAGTATTTTTCCAGAAAAGTTGTCCGCATATCATCCCATGTGGAAATAGTGCTTCCTCCAAGGCCCATGAACCATCGCAGAGCTGCCCCTTTTAGTGTAGAAGGAAAAAAATTTAACTTTTGGGATTCCATCGTGTAGTCATACCCTCGGCATACTATGTCGAATTCAAATAGAAATGTGTCAGGATCTTTTGAAACAAGCCCATGAAAGTTTGGTAAGGCTGCTAATGGAATAGGCTTAGTGGGTGCACCAACTCCCAGGTTTCCAATTGGAAACTCGATAGTGGAGGTTGTGGGAGCCATAAATATCTTCCAATAATCGCTGGGTATTTCACCAGACTCTGTAGGGGGTGGCTTAGGCTTCCTTACCCCTTTGATCCGAGTTGCTTTAGTAGCACTTCCCCGGTCCATCCAAGTTTCTTTAGCAGCACTTCCCCGGTCCCTTGGTGATGAAAATGCGCCTTCGATCCCTTCTTCTGTGTTCCGATGACTTGATACCTCTGCTACAACCTTCTCTCTCTTGCTGGAGTGGTCTGACTTTGTCGAGGCTCTTCTTGCGACCTCTTCCCCCTCTGTTGTCAGCATAAGATTTCCTTGTTCAGGTATGCCTCTAGATGTTTCTTCAATTGCTAGAGGGACCTCCTGTATTATGTCACCCAAGAATGATCTAGACAACACTGGTTGATCTACTAATTGTCCCTCAGACTTTACTCTTCATGTCGTTGGTCTCACGGCTGCGCGAGATGATGTTTCTGATTCAGCCTTTTCTATAATCTGCTGGATGAAGGTCTTTCTTCCCAAATCTGGTCCTTCCTTCTTTGAGGTTTTCCATCTGCCCCCATTATTCGGTTCGTTATTCATACAAGTGAGGGTTTTGGCATGAACCTACAATGATTTAGTCTTGAAGTAAGGTGTCAAAGGAACATTCCTTCCCCAAGACAAAAGATCTTATGAAAAAGCAAGGCAGCTAAAAAAAAACAAGAATCTAAGGTTCAGGGCCCAGAGCAGGGTGTCAAAGGACTCTTCCCTCCCCTGGACAAGAACAAAACACACCATAGGAAAGTCCTAATACCTTTCAAACCTGAAGCAGGGTGTCAAAAGACTCCTCCCTCCCCAGGGTAAAAGCTAGGGTTTCAATAAAAACACAAGGGTTTGAAAGAAATAAATCTTAACTTAGGATTTGGAGTAGGGCAACAAAAGACTCCTACCTCCCTAGGAAAAGAGATTGAAAAAAAAAACGAAAAAGCAAAAATAAAAACAAGCAGAAAGATCACCTACGCTCAAGATCTGAAGTAGAGTGAGAAAACGTGTTCTCTCCCTAGGAGGAGAGATTGACCCTCTGGTTGGTCTGGATCATTGTCTTGCACCTTGTTAGCCTCCCTGACAATGGCACCGAAATTTTGGTGTCAAGGTATGAATGATTTATTCACCCTTTTCCTACATTAATTTATCAATCTGGTTGCATATCCTTTCAAGGAAATGCACAAGGTATATGCAGGGGCAAGAGTACAATTCATTCTGGCCAAGGGTTTACAATTTAAGATTCAAAATATTACTGTCAAATGGATTAACTACAACTTATGAAAGGTACTCATAAGAATCATACGCTGTAACAGTAAGCATAAGCTAAGAAATAATGTACTGTAACAACAAGTGTAAAATGCTAAATAACACACTGTAACAACAATCATAAAACTGATAAATAACACACACATAGGAAGACGCAGCACCTGATCAAAAGAGCAGGCCCAACTCTCTGATCAGGGCTACACTGGTTACAACAAAGATAAAGACAACAAAATAGGTAATGCTTTATAAATCTAAAAAAGGTTATTACAATCTCAATGGGGACATCCCCAGTTAGAGGAATAAACTGTCTTTTATACATCAAAAGGGGGAACAACCGCTTTCCCCAAAACATGGTAACCATACCCTTAAAAATATACATTAGTTGGAGCGGCACCAGTACGAGATAGATAATATCAATGAAATTCCGAAGATGGTTCAGGGATCTGCGACTCCAGTTGTGCAGCCTCCTTTGGCTTGGTCGTTGTTGTTCTCAAAACAGTTGAACAACAGATCTACCACAATATGTTGAGGCCTTGATTCCTGTTCTCCAAAAGATGCAGTCAAACATCGTTTTAATGTTGTGAATAGGCAAAACTCCATGACAAGTTAGGGGTGATTACCTCATGGATTTAGCACAGTAAACATAGGTAAATAAGTGTAAAAAGGTCAAAAAGGTAATGGAAATGTAGCAGAAAGTAGCCCAATTTGGTGCCCAACAGAGTGAATGATCTTCTTTGTGGTGTAGTGATGCAGGAGCATCGCCAACATCAAGCGAGTGTGGGGCAAGCGCCAACACATTTTAGACACATGATATTTTTTTTAAAAACTTTTGAAGATGGATGTGCCAAACGTAAATGTAATAGTTAAGGAGAGGCATACTTATAGATTGTAATCAAACCTTGAGCGACCCGCTCTCGTCTGAAGGACTAATAAGGCATTTATGTTAGTAGGTATTTGAATTCTTAGATTAGACAGTTTTAGGAGTGGAGGGAAAACGGATATAGAGACCCTCATTGTATTATTGTATGATAGTGAAGAAGATTACCAAGAGAAGAGCATACAGAGATGGAACAGAGAAACTGTGTTTGAAAAACACCCATGTACAGAGAATTGAGTTAATAGAAGGAGTCTTAATTCAGACTCATGACGTTGTATTTGTTTCTTGTATGTGTATGCTAAATGGTTTGTTCATGGTTTTAGTCTTTCTGTTATACATTTGATTTTATGCTATGTATGAATGATTTCATGTTAAATGTTTGAAGTCTGAGAGAGGGAGAGTAAGGAATGAATTTCAATTATTTCTCTATCTGACCAAGGATTCATGCAAGGAGTGTAGTTGAATTGTCCGCAAGGTGTGCGTTGACAAAGAATTCAGAGATTTGTCTCTGGAATTCTTAGATAGGACAACTTTTGTTCTCATTTACTCTGAAGGGAATATTTGATGCAGTATTCATGCAAGGTGTGCATAGACCAAGCTTGAATCTAGGGTTTGAAACCTAAGAAACTATTGAAGGACTACTGCTGCAAGGAGTGTGAGGAGTCGAAGGTGTTCAACACTGAAGTGTTTGAAGGTTTTCCCGCAAGGAGTGCGTGCAGGAATTTCTGAAAGACTTGAAGTTGTGGAAAACCTCAGAAGGATTTGAACCTGTGAAGTCGTTGAAGGGAAGAGACGGACGGTCAAAATTCTTCGTAGAGAATTCACAAAATCTCGCCAGCCGTCCGATCTGACAGAAAAGCAAGGAGGTTACGAATGTTTCTAGGGTTCAAGCTTAGGATATCATGATTCGTCGGATCCTCACTTAGATACCCGTCAGTCGTGGGATCTGACAAGAGTTACATGAGGGTTAAACTCTCTCAAGCAGAGTGAAGTTCTCGAAAGACGTCGGGATATCAGGGTTTCTAAATTCGGGGTATCGAAAGTCTCAAGGACAGGAGATTGGGTCACTTCATAGTGAAAATCCTAATTTTGATCTGGACCATCCATCTGTTGAGACATGTGGCAGAGATCAAGAACCCGTCAGTATTTCAGCTACCAGGGTTTTGAGTTGACAGAGAAACTGTGACATCGGGGAATCACAAGTCACGAAATCCTGAGACTGAATCAGGACCGTCTGTTAGTTGAGACACGTGGCGACGATAAAGAGCCCATCGACATTGTGCATGTAGGTATTTCGGGGTTCAAGAGGATAGGAGGAAATTGGCATTTGATTTCACGAAATCGTGAAATGATCGAGGATCGTCCATCATAGGAGGATGTGTGGATGAAATCCGAGAATTCAGGAAAAATCCCGATAGGAGAGTCCATCTGCATTTCAGGATTCGGTGTTTTGCGAATCCTTAAGACAGGAAGCATGCACATTTCGGAACTGCAAAGTCTGAAACCCCGACAGGGTAGAAAACTCCATTGTGGGGCCAACTTACGTCATTTCGTCATATCAGAGGATCGGAAAATCAGAACTTCGAGAGTTCCAAGGGAAAGAAACCATAGGCATTTTGCGGTTTCAAAACTCGAAATCAAGAAACAACGAGGACCGTCCATCTCGAGGGAATGCATGGCAACAATCTAGGTTTTGAAGAAAAATCCCGAAAGGGAAACCATTTTGGGAAATCGGGATTTGGAGGATCAGGAATCCTGAGGACAAAGAGTCCATGCGTTTCGGCATTTGAAAGCCCGAAATCATGAAATACATAGGACTGTGGTCATATGGAAAGGTGGTCACATGGACCAGAAGGTAGCCATGGGGACTAAACGCTGGTGAAGCATTTCGGGATATCGGAGATCAGGGGTTCGAGAAGACTGAGGTTCTCGACAACAGGAATCGCGAAACCCCGAAACCCGAAATTTCTGTCCGGGAGAGATCAGGTATGCGTAGAAGCCGTGACAGGGGAAAAGGGAGGACCTGTAAATCAGGTTTTTAATAGATATTCTAGTGAGGAATCGAAAGAGCCACTTTAGATCGAAGGTGAAATTAGAATGATCCATTAAGACCGGGAGGTCAGCGCTGAGACTGTGGCTGAGGCAGAGGGGCACAAATTGGCGTCAGGTTTGGTATTAGAGCACAGAAAGTTTTCTTTTCTTTTTGTAGCAAGGAAAAGGAAGATTCACCATGCCGCCAATAATAAGGGACAGGAAAACACCCGATCCTCCAGAGGAAAGGGAAATACCAAGAAGAAGAGGTAGGCAGATGCCTGACCTAGCCATGGCAAGAGAAATGTGTGATTTATGCGTCAGAATTGAGGACATGGAGACAACACAGAGGTGCATAGTCGGTGTTGGGGATCTTATTTATTCCGAAAGTGAAAATGAAGTTGAACATGAAGAAGAATAAATTTCAACGGAAGATGTCGCAAATGAACGCTTGATTAGAGATGTCGCAAGGATGGGTGCCAGGGAAAAAATGGACATCCTAGTTTATGAGGGAAACCTAGATGCTGAAGAGCTTCTAGACTAGATTAGAGCTCTGGACACTTATTTTGACAATGAAGATGTTGAGGAAGACAAGAAGGTCAGACATGCTGTCACAAGATTGAAAGGACATGCAGCATTGTGGTGGGATGAACTACAAGCTGATAGATGTTGCAAAGGAAAGAAGAAAATCAAGAGTTGGTATAGGATGATTGCAAAGATGAAAGCGAAATTCATTCCTAAGGATTACCAGATTACTTTGTTTCGAAGAATGCAAAATTTGAGATAGAAGCTGATGACAGTGAAGGAATATATTGAATAATTCTACAGGCTGAACATCATGGCGGTTCATCGGGAAAGCGATGATGAAAAGGTTGCCAGGTACATAAATGGCCTGAGATATGACATTCAATATGAGATGATCATGATGACCATCCAAATGGTAGAAGATGCTTATCAGATGGCTCTAAAAGCTAAAGAGAAGTTGAGCCGAAAACAAGGTCAGAGAGGCCGAGGCAGAAGTCAAGCCAGAGGCAAATCAGTTGCCCAGGATAGAAATCTAAAACACAAAGAAGACAGAAAAAAACCTCAGACTCAGACTGAGAGAGGTGGAAGTTTGCAGAGAGGGAAGCATACCGAATAGAGAGGTTAGTATGTAGATGGAAACATTTTTCCTCGTACTAGAGGTAGAGGAAGAAGAAGAGGTGGAGTAATAAAGTGATTCACATGTGGAAAGAATGGAAAAAAATCTTATGAATGTCCAGATAAGAATAAATAAGGTGGTGAGGCTCACATTTCCGAAACACAGAGGCAGAATGTTGAGGCAGAAGATGCTGAAGGCAGAAGATTGTTGATGATGCGAAAAGATCTTTTGACACTAGAGAAGGAGGTGGAGAGTTCATTCCAAAGAAACAGACTTTTTCAGACTGCTTGCAAAACCAAGGATAGGGTATGCAAGGTCATTATGGATAGTGGTAGCACAGATAATCTTGTTTCTACAGAGATGGTAGAAAAGCTAGAGCTGGAGATGACTGAACATCCAAGTCCATATAGAGTTTCATGGCTACAAAAAGGACATCAGGTAAATGTCACTAAACAATGTTTAGTTGAATTTAAGATAGGAGGATGTAATGATAAGATACTCTATGATTTTATTCCCATGGATGTTTGTCATCTATTGCTGGGTAGATCATGGCAATATGATAGAAATGTGATTCATGATGGGAGGATGAACACATACACCCTAGAGAAGAATGGGATAACTCACATGTTGCTTCCAATCAAAGATAAGGAGGTGAAACCTGAAGTAAGAAAATTTGTACTTCTCATGAGTGGGAAGGAACTTCTTACAGAGGTTAAGAAGAAGGAGGAACTACAATTCATTGTGGTTAGGAAGCCAACGATTTCTTTAACTAGAAAAAGGGTATATGATCTACCAGAAGAGGTTTAGGAACTGCTGGAAGAGTTCACTAACATAGTAGTGGACGGACTACCTCGTTCATTGCCATCGATCAGAAGTGTGATTCATCACATTGATCTCATACATGGAGCCAGTTTACCAAACAAAGCAACATACAGATTAATGCTGCAGGAGAATGAAGAGGTCAAAAGACAAGTCTAGGATTTGTTGGACAAAGGGTTGGTTAGAGAAAGCTTGATTCCATGTGTTGTTCCGACAATACTCAGTCCAAATAAAGATGGAGGCTAGAGGACGTGTATTGATTCAAGGGAAATCAACAAGATAACCATCAGGTACATATTTCCATTGCCAAGGATGGATGATCTGATGGATTGCTTAAGTGGAGCAAATTTTTTTTCGAAGATTGATTTGAAAAGTGGATATCACTAGATTCGTATGAGAGAAGGTGATGAATGGAAGACAACCTTCAAGACTAATGAAGGGTTGTATGAATGGATTGTTATGCTATTTGGTTTAACGAATGTGCCAAGTACCTTCATGAGGTTGATGAATGAAGTCCTGAAGGAATTCATCGGAAAATTTGTCATTGTGTATCTGGATGACATACTGATCTTCAGTAAAATAGAGGCAGAGCATCTAAAACTCTTAGCTACAATGATGAAGAGATTACAACAAGAGAAGCTACTGATAAACATGAAGAAATCCTCATTCATGAAGAAATAAATCATCTATTTGGTTTTTTTTATTTCTGTAGATAAATTGAGGATGGATCCAGATAAGGTGGAGGTGATCAATAATTGGCCATCACCAAAGAGAATATTTGAGGTGAGAAGTTTTCACGGATTGGCTAGTTTCTACCAGAATTTCACCAGGAATTAATGCACCGATGATGGACACAGTGAAGAAGAGATACAAATATTTTCACTAGACAGAAGAGGCTGAGAAGAGTTTTAATCTGTTGAAGAGGAAAATCACAGAACAACCAATTCTGGTGTTGCCGGATTTCAAGAAAACATTCCAAGTGAAATGCGATGGAAGTGGATTTGCAATAGGGGTAGTCTTGAGTCAATAATACAGGCCGATAGCATACTTCAGCGAGAAGCTGAATGAAGCAAAGGTGAAATACTCCACGTATGACAAGGAGTTTTATGCTATTATTCAGGCATTAAAGAAATGGAGACATTACTTTATCCCGAAGGAGTTTGTCTTATACAGTGACAATCATGCACTGTAGTTTGTGACTCAACAGGAAAAGTTGAATCAAAGACATGTAAAATGGGTTGAATACATGCAGAACTTTACTTTTGTAATTAAGCATATTTATGGAACTGCTAACAAGGTTGTTGATGCTTTGAGCAGGAAATGTTTGTTGTTGTAGGAGTTCAGAGTTCAAACAATGGGTTTTGATGATCTCAAGAACATGTACAGAGATGATCCATATTTTAAGGAGGCGTATGAAGTAGTTGAGAATCAAATTCTCAGAAGTCAATGGACATAATACATGATCCAAGAAGGATTACTATTTAAAGGTAATCAACTCTGTATTCCAAAATGCTCCATGAGGGAGAATTTTATGAAGGAGAAACATAGTGGAGGATTGGCCAAAAATTTCGGTCATGACAAGACGTTCGCAAAATTGAATGAGTCATATTTTTGGCCGGGAATGCGAGCAGACATCAAGAGATTCGTGGATAGATGCAGAATTTGTTAGCATTCGAAGGGAAAGAGACAGAATGCAGGATTTTATCAACCATTGCTCATACCTGAGAGGCCGTGGGATGCAGTCAGCATGGATTTCATATTGGGGTTGCCAAGAACACAAAGAGGATTTGACTCAATCTTTGTGGTAGTAGATAGATTTTCCAAAATGGCACACTTCATACCGTATCAGAAAACCAGTGACGCAACTCACATTCGAATCTATTTTTCAAAGAAGTCATTCAACTTCAAAGCTTACCAAGGAACATAGTTTCGGATCGATACGCTAAGTTTGTGGGACACTTCTAGAGAACCTTATGGAAAAAGATGGGAACAAATTTATCGTTCTGTTCATCTTGTCACCCTCAGATGGATGGAAAGACAAAAGTCGTGAATAGGAGTTTAGGAGACTTACTAAGGAGCTTGGTGAAAGAACACCACAGCCAGTGGGACAACATATTACCATAGGTAGAATTTTCTTATAATGATTCAATCAATAGAAGCACAGGACAAAGTACATTTCAAAATGTTTATGGCATGCAACTAAGAGGAATTAATGAACTGAGGGATTTAGAACAAATTGTGACTAGGAGCACTAGTGCAGAATATTTCGCAGAGGCAATGAAAGAACTTCACAACTAGGTGAAGGAGCGTTTACAGAACTCGAGCCAAGAATATAAGCACAGGGCAGATCAACACAGGAGACAACTTCAATTTGAGTTTGGTGATTTGATTCTGGCACATCTGAGAAAGGAAAGGTTCCCGAAGGGGACATATAACAAACTGAGGATGAAGAAGATCGGACCATGTAAGGTCTTGAATAAATTTGGGGAAAATTCTTATGAGATTGAATTACCCGATGGGGTCGGAATTTCTCCGATATTCAATGTATCAGATTTGTACCCATACAAAACTGAGGAAAAAGGAACAAGTGATGAACAACCAGAGATCCAGTGGACAAAGCATATGCCTGTTGCAGAGAAGCCATAGATGGAAAGAATACTAGAAAAAATAATTAGCAAGAAGACCAGAAGAAAACAATACTTTGAATACTTGGTCAAGTGGAAGGGACATCCAGTTGAAGATGCCAGCTGGGAGAATGAAGCAGAGATTCAAAAGCATGGATAGACCATGTGAGAGCTCATGGATAGGAGCACATGAAAATTTTCAAGCGAGGGAGTATGATGCAGGAGCATCGCCAACGTCAAGCGAGCGTGGGGCAAGCACCAACACATTTTAGACACATGATAAATTGTTTAAAATTTTTGAAGATAGATGCGCCAAATGTAAATGTAATAGTGAAGGAGAGGCATACTTATATATTGTAATCATACCTTCAATGACCTGCTCTCATCTGAAGGACTGAGAAGGCATTTATGTTAGTAGGTAGCTTTGAGTTCTTAGATTAGACAGTTTTAGGAGTGGAGGGAAAACGGATATAGACACCCTCATTGTAGTATTGTATCATAGTGAAGAACATTACCAAGAGAAGAGCATACAAAGCTGGAATGGAGAAACTGTATTTGAAAACACCCATGTATAGAGAATTGAGTTAATAGAAGGAGTCTTAATTTAGACTCATGGCATTGTATTTGTTTCTTGTATGTGTATGCTGGATGGTATGTTCATGGTTTTACTCTTTCTATTATACATTTTCTTTTATGCTATGTATGAATGATTTATTGTTAAATGTTTGAAGTCTAAGAGGGGGAGAGTAAGGAATGAGTTTCAATTGTTTCTCTATCTGACCAAGGATTCCTACAAGGAGTGCAGTTGAATTGTCCGCAAGGTGTGCATTGACAAAGAATTCAGAGATTTGTCTCTGGAATTCTCAGATAGGACAATTTTTTTTCTCATTTCCTTTGAAGGGAAGATTTGATGCAGGAGTCTTGCAAGGTGTGCACAGACCAAGCTTGAATCCAGGGTTTGAAACCTAAGAAACTATTGAAGGACTACTGCTACAAGGAGTGTGCGAAGTCGAAGGTGTTCAACATTGAAGTGTTTGAAGGTTTGCCTGCAAGGAGTGCGTGCAGGAGTTTCTGAAAGAATTGAAGTCATGGAAAACCTTAGAAGGATTCGAACCTGTGAAGTTGTTGAAGGGAAGAGACAGACGGTCAAAATTATTCATAGAGAATTTTTGAAATCCCGCCAGTCATCTGATTTGATAGAAAAAAAGGAGGTTACGACTATTTCCAGGGTTCAAACTTAGGAGATCGTGAGTCATCATATCCTCACTTAGATACCCGTCAGTCGTGGGATCTGACAGGAGTTGCATGAGGGTTAAACTCTTGCAAGTAGAGTGAAGGTCCCGAAAGATGTCGGGATATTGGAGTTTCTGAATTCGGGGTATTGAAAGTCTCGAGGACAGAAGATCAGGTCACTTCATAGTGAAAATCCCTATTTTGATCTGGACCGTCCATCTGTTGAGACACGTGGCGGAGATCAAGAACCCGTTGGTATTTGGCTACCAGGGTTTTGAGTTGACAGAGAAACTGCGACATCAGGGAATCACAAGTCGTAAAATCCCGAGACTGAATCAGGACCACCTATCAGTTGAGACACGTGTCGACGATCAAGAGCCCGTCGACATTATGCATGTTGATATTTCAGGGTTCAAGAGGACAGGAGGATATTGGCATTTGATTTTGTGAAATCATGAAATTATCGAGGACCGTCCATCATAGGAGGACGCGTGGCAGAAATCCGATAATTTGGGAAAAATCCCGATAGGAGAGTCCATATGCATTTCGAGATTCGACGTTTCGCGAATCCTGAAGACAGGAAGCACACACATTTTGGAACTGCGAAGTTTGAAACCCCGATAGGGTGGAAAACTCCATTGTGGGGCCAACTGACATCATTTCGTCATATCAGAGGATCGGAAAATTGAAACTTTGGGAGTTCCAAGGGAAAGAACCCATAGGCATTTCGGGGTTTCAAAACCCGAAATCACGAAACGACGAGGACCGTCTATCTCGAGGGGACGTGTGGAAACAATCTAGGTTTCGATGAAAAATCCCAAAAGGGAAACCATTTTGGGAAATTGAGATTCGGAGGATCGGGAATCCTAAGGATAAAGAGTCCATGCATTTCAGCATTTGAAAGCCCAAAATCGTGAAATACATAGGACTACGGTCATATGGAAAGGTGGTCACATGGACCAGAAGGTAGCCATGGGGAATAAACACTAGTGAATCATTTCAGCATTTCGGGATATCGGAGATCGAGAGATCGAGAAGACTGAGGTTCTCGACAACGGGAATCGTGAAACCCCGAAACCCAAAATTTGTTGTCGGGGAGAGATCAGGAATGCGCAGAAGTCATGACAGGGGAAAAGGGAGGACCTATGAATTCAGTTTTTAACAGAGATTCTAGTGAGGAATCGAAAAAGCCACTTCGGCTCGAAGGTGAAATTAGAATGATCTGTTAAGACCGGGAGGTCAACGTAGATGTTGTGGCCGAGGAAGAGGGGCATAGTTGGTGTCAAGTAATCCTTTTGAATTTCTTCCTTGACTGATCATGATCATGATTGAAGATTTTTTGTGGTTTGAACATGGATGGTCTTCTTGAATATTTATCTATTATTTTTCTTAGATTCTGGTTGACCATGATTCCTTCCTTTGATTACTTAAGCATAACTCTTTCTATTTTCTTCATTCTTCTTTTCTAGCAACATAGAGTGCCTCTCTTCATTCTCTACAACTGATGTGGATGTTTCTGTCTCTTCAACGTTCTTGTTGAGCTTGACGATTTTGACTCTTAGTGTGATAATTTCTTCTTCAATATTCTCAACCTCTTCTTCTTTCTTCATTAACTGAGACTTCATGACCTATTCTATTCTCTTTGCTTCTTTAATTTCAATATTCAATGTAGTTATTTATTCTTCCAACCTTCTCTCTTCTTGACCAAACTCTTCCTTAAGTTGGTTTAAGTCATTGGTTATTTCCTTGAGATGATCCATCAGTATCTTTTCTCTCTTTTCTGCTTCCTCCTTTTGTGATGCTATGTTGGCTTCTAAACATTTATTTTGATATTCTAGAGTTTCTTCCATTCTTCTAGCCTCTTCTAGTTGAGCTCTTAAATTCTTGATGACCTAGGAATCCTTTTCAAAACCTTGAACACTTTCATTTTTATTCATCAATTCTTTCTTGGATGAATTGTTGTCTTGTCTTTCTTTCTTTAGATATTTAATTGTACTGATCAATTTTTCTCTGTAACCAACTTCTTCTTCATAGTCTTTCTCTTCTGAATCTATCTGACATTATGAGCATCTTTCTTCTTGTTCTATATCTGCATCTTCTTTGGAATTTTATGAATCTGTGATGGGTGAAGAATATATGTCATGTAACTTATCCGAAATTTCTTTGGCTGATGAACATTTACCAACCTTTTCTCTTACCGGATTAGGTAATCCTTCCCAATTCAAATCCATTGTTATTTTATTATTCTTCTTCAATTCCTTCTTGGCTATAGTCTTTGCCCTTTTTGAACTATCATATCCTGTAACAATTGATAGCCAAATATAATGTCCCTGTGCCTGTAAAAATACTTTCGTCCTTCTGCTCCACATCTCATACTTAAAACCATTCTGACCATTAAACATTGGTACTCCATTCTCAGAATAATCCATGATCTCCTTCCAATAGTTAAACTATTTCGTTAAGGAACCCGCTATGATACCAATTGTTGGATTACTGAGAGGGGGGATGAATCAATAATAGAGCAATCTAATCCTTTTTAATCATATAATGCAAGTGTTATATCAATGTATCATTATCATCCAATATTTACGAAGTAAATAAACAATGAACAAATGAAAAATCATACACATACACAATACACCAGTGTTTTTACGTGGAAATCCAAAGTGGGAGAAAACCACGGAATTATTTTTCTTATATGTCTTGAATAATTATATTCACTAGAAGCACCAACTTCCTTTCTTTTCCAACTGCAACTGGAAGGAGGCTCCAACCCCCTATTTTCTCAGGCTACAAAATGAGGGAATCTCCAACTCCCCAATTCTCTAGCTACAACCAGAATCATGCTACAATCCCATATGTTCTCCGGCTACAACCGGAAGGTGGCTACAACCACCTGTCCTTTCCCCGTCCAACCACACTAACTTATAAGTAGAATTATGGAACAATTATCACAGTATCACTGTGAGATATACTGCTGTAAAACTATACCAATCAACCTGCACCAAACAACCTGTACCAATAACCTGAACCATGCATCAACCATGCACCAAACCTGTACGAATAACCTGTCACAACAACCTTTCCAAACAACCTATCACAACAACCTGCCTCATCAATATTATCGACCAAATCAGATATACTCACCAATATCAATCACCAAGACAACTCTCAAAGATGTGCATCAACCAAGCATAACTCAACAACTCATAATCATCACCAAGATCAATATGTTCTTTTAATAATATACCAATACAAGTATGCTACATCATCCATAAACCATGTGTCAACAATACTACTAACAAGTTCCTCCAACCATGTACCAGATATGTACCAATCATGTATCAACTACTCATCAACTATGACTCATTAATATGTACGCACATCATCAACTATACACCTCATGTATGTGACAACTCCTCAACTACTTGTCTCAACCATGTACCCAACATGTACCTCAACCAAAATACCTCATCAATTTCATCATCCAAATATAATTTGTAAATATGTAATAGACCTGTTTTATATGATCACATACCCTCAAACCTTCCTTAACTCTAACAACAAGAGACTAGCATTTTCATCAAACGTTACTTTAGTCTCACATGACTAGTTTTGGATTAGGCAACAACCCTAACTTGAAATAATCATAACTATGTACATGTAATGAATAAAGATATGAAAATAGTACACAATGTTCTTTAGTGTGGTTTATGCAATTCCTCCAGGTGTCACTACTTGGAACCTCTCATAAAAGGAGTTATAGCAAAAATGGAATACCTTGTTGAATTCTAGCTTATTCTAGAGAGCGAACTTGTAGAGCGTGCCCCGCACGGAATATTTGTTGTATGGATCTGAAAAATTTACAAAGAATACTAAATATTGTACTATAACCAACACATTTGGTCTTATGTAATTTGGATATGTTATGAATAAGTTACGATGTTTTTACCTGAAACACCTATTTTAGACTAGTTTCAGGACTAGCCACAAACCGTATTTTCCACAAAGTGTAACTCCAAAACTACAACGACCCACAAGATGAAATTCGTACCACATCTACTTGGATATGTTTTTGCAATGGCCTATCAATTTAACAATCTGAATCATTATAGAAAAAACAATTATTTTGAAAATGGTGAGATGACCTGTAAATAACATACCTTAGAAAGCATCATCAAAAGAATTTATTCTCCCTTGAATTTCGACCTTATTTACTTCACCTTCTCTCTAGAATTTCTATTATATATCCTTTGGTTACCTCAGTCACTTGTAGATATTCAATATTCTCAAGTGTGATTTTAAAATGAGAGATCCTTGCCTCTTATTTATACTTTCATGTAGCTTCCTGAAGGGGTTACCTTTTAACCATCTTAACCCACTTTCCTTATTTTAGGGTTAACCAACTTCTAACCACTTGTCCAATTAGTAATTTATCCATTACATTTATTATTTAAATAATTTATTTTGTATCCACTTTGACTTATAGTACACTCATCACTTCACTTTACCTCAAGGGGGTAGCTTCGAACCATCTTAAACCACTTTCCTTATTTTAGGGCTAACCCACTTCTAACCACTTGTCAACTTAGTAATTTCTCCATTAAATTTATTATTTAAATAATTTATTTTGTATTCACTTTGAATTATAGTACACTTATCACTTCAATTTATTATTTACCTTCTAAAAATCTCCTAAACCACTATGACTACTTTGACCTTTTGGGGTTTCTAGATGACTCACGAGGGTTCTCCAAATTCACATGGCCATAACTCTCTAACTGTGAGGAGTTATCTGGCATTTCGCATACCACTAGAAATTGCATGACATGTAATATTGATATAGAATAGTATTACCTACAAATATATCAAATCTCATACCATTATCCATCAAACCAACTTGGGTCCATTACCCAAACCTGGGTTCTCCAACTTCACATGGCCATAACTCTCTAACCATGAGGAGTTATGTGACTTTCCACATACCACCCGAAATGGCATGACATGTACTACCCATATAGAATAGTCTTAACTTAAAATATATTAAAACTCATACCATTATAAATAAAAAAACTTGGGTCCATTACCTAAACCTTTGTGCTACCATAATTTGCTATCAGACTTTCTCCAAGGGTTGACATCAATCTACAATATCACTCTCCAATGGTTGACATCAATCTACAATATCAATCTCCAATGGTTGAAATCAATGACAACCAACAATACATACCAATTGTCCATCAACCTAAGGCAGTTGTCTGACATTTACAGAGTATCAAGTTTTGGATAGGCACATTAAGATAGATAAGGCACAATTGAAAGAATATAACCGAAGGTTACAAGATGTGAAAGAATAAGTATTTTCTAAGCCCAACAAAGTTCTGCATTTGATCCAGTATACCAGGGTGATTAAGAAGGAGCTTAGGAGTGAGGCCTCTAGTTTCATTATTCTACATCTAGACAAATGATGTTCAGACAGGATGGAAGACAGTTTCAGTTTTGCAAAATTTTGAGTATCAGTTTTGACATTTTTTCTTGAGGACGTACAATGACTTAAGCATGGGGGAAATGTTGGGTCTCCATTTTGACACCCCTATTACCTTATATTACCTTCTATCCTGGTCAATTTTACCTCTGGCATATGCATATGTTGTCTATTTCTTCCACAAACCTACCTTGTGACCTTATTCGTATGCATAAAAAGGTAACCCATGTTAAAAAATTGATTTGTTTGATTTCTTGATTAATTGGGACTAAATGATTGTGGTTTATGATTCTAATTACTTTGATTATTATTAAGCAGCATCATGACAACAAATCACCTCATTCGATACTCATTTTCGAGATTCGTCTGGTACTTTCGTTGATCTGGTACTATGACATTCCAACTCTACGTTGATCCGGTACCAACTCTGCGTCTATTCTGGTACCACCTCTGCGTTGATCTGGTACGAAATCTATGCCTATTCCGGATTAACATTTTGAATGAGTACACTAGAAATGGGGCCAAGAAATTATTTGGATGGAAGCATCCTTGGTTCGTTTGAAGACCACGATAGACTTCACCACTCATGCACTTCGTGTCATGAGGATGAAGTCCATTCCTTGAGATACACTATGATCACCAATTATAATATTTTGTAAACATTTGATAATTATAATCAGACTTTGATTGTAACAACTCACCTTATTTAAAAGGGATGTTGTATAGATGATAGAGAGTAGGAATGATATACATTGTTATGCTTGGAAATGAAATGTTGCATTATTGATTCACTTGTTTAATTCAAGGAATACGAATGTTGGGTTTTGCAATTCATGGATGTGAGTAAAGTGTTTATTCTATAATTTCTTTAGAGCTACCTTGTTGGTTTGGCAAGGTCCCACCGCCCCAACCAAGGTAAGTCTCCCTGTATACGTTTATGTGTGGACATAAGTTAATTGTGTGAGGGTCAAAATAAAATAGTTGTGTATTGCAAATGATTTTGAGTACATGAACTTTCCTAAGTACAACACAGATCTCTAAATAGATACCTTTTGACTTTGGATCAATGTGAATGAACAGTTATACATTAAGCATAGTAGATGATTCTATTTTGTTACTGCAGAGTGATATTTAGTCAACAAAAGTTGGATATATGTTTGGTATTTTTAGATAAGCAATTGTTATTGTTCTGAATTTGAAAGTCTTAATAATTTTGTTTTCCTTAGTAGGTGTTAGCACTTTGTAATCTGCCCAAGGTTGTGGAGGTAGTCACAGAGGAAACATCAAAACCACTTCGAGTTTTGGATCTAGCCATCCAAGACTCAGAGAGGGATCTTTCTGTTTGATATAGATTTTTTTGAATAGATATTAGGCTAGTTATGAAGAACATGGGTTTGTTTATGGATTTTGTATGTTTGGGAGATCGAAAAATCGAATTTTCATTGGGCCATGGGGTCTATCTTTCTAAAAATGGATCTATCTCATATGTAAAAGATTGTCTCCACGGGGTAGGATAGAAAGATTGCTGGATAAAATTGAATTAAATGCAAGTGGAGGAGAGGAAAATAAGGGAAAATCCATCAATCATAAGAGCAACTAAGAATTCCTATGCTCAACTTCAGACGAAAACATGCAGATCATTAAAAGACCAGAAACAAAGTGCAAAAAACAAGTTATGTTCTTAATATTTATTTCAATGATTATATCAGGGAAAAACATGAATGGACTAACAGAGCAAGAAAACAATTACTTAGATAAAAACATCACCAGGGAGTCTAACACAAGAATCCTGCAGATACAATTTTTATTTCTGGAAACTCATCTAGAAAATTACAATGTATCCCATGTGGTGCATGAATCCAGAGCTCAATCATCAATCATTGTGCATTTTTCTTATTAAAATATATGTAACCAACTCTCCCTAGGATCAGGAGGTCGAATTCAACCACCTCGGCCAAAAATAGCAACAAATCACCAAAAATCCTGAACTATCCGCCATGAAAGACGGGACGAATTTCTGCAAAAAGGAGGTCTGCTCAGACATATGTTTCTCTTTAATGCTAACACCTGGGAAAAAAATGAAGGAAATTATTGTATATGAGTATGTTTTGGACAAAAAACTCTTTTTGTTTCGCCAAATTCACCTCCAGCTCACCGAAACATCTCCCTCAAAATCAGGGCTGAAACAGAAAGAACCAGAAATCTGAAAAATGAGGCTGAACGATATGTTTTTGTTTTGTTTTATGTTTTTATGTTTTATTATATGTTTTGATTTTTATGTTTTCTTTATATTTTGTTTTAATTATTTGTGTTATATTTTTTAATTGTTTTATTTAATATATGTTTTTATTTTAATTTTATTTTATATGTTTTATAATTTGTGTTTGTTTGTTGTAATTTGTTTTTATTTTTTATTTCATTAATGTTATCATTTAATTCTAACTAACTTAACTACTAACTTAACTATTAATTAATTAATTAATAATTAGTCTAACATATCTTGATTAAACTAACTACACTAATTTTATTGCTAACCTTATTAATCTATTGTTCTTTTTAGCCTATGTTTGTTTATTCATGGATGGGTGGCGAGTGAGATGTAGCCAATGGGAAAAATGGATAAGGGAGTGAGGGTACAGATGTGGATGAAGGATGCAACAAAGTGATGGAGGATTGGGTGAAATGGATGGAGGGGAAAAATGGGTCAACCAAGCCAGACTTCGTCATCACGAGAGAAACGCCAAATCAACAATCGAAGAATCGAGTTACCTATAATTATAGGACCCCAACATAGGATCCACCTAGGGATGGTAGCTCTTTCAGTAGTTGTTAAGAACCATTGAACTCTGAACATGCAGACTAGTGCTTCATTTATTGGGCTGATCCCAAAATTATTCTACAACCAGTACCTGTTTTGATCTTTCAATTGAAACCAAATCAAAATGAACACTTCTAAAAACAAGATGCTCAAAATGATGATATTATTCACATTCTCCTACCTACCCTATACTGGTGAAAATCATGCTAAATCAAATAATACAAAAATTCCAATGAAGCCAATCAAGTAGCTGCTAAAACTAGTGGATTGCTTGGCTGCTTGTTAGCATAGTAAAAAAGGCAACTTGACCTTTTGTCCATAGATTCAAAAGTGCAAAGTGTAGTGGCCACTGCTGAAAACATGTTCGATCTTTATAATAGAGACCTCAAAATTCCTGAAGAACCAAAGTAATGCCAGAGATAGATTGGGGTTCTCCAGTGAAATATTTCTCCATATAGGTGACTATAAGATCAAGGTAGAACTGACCTATTCCTTGATATTCAAACTTAACCAACTCAACTTCATGATTTGATGCTATAGTTGTGCTATTTTCATCTTCATGCACTTCTAGACATGGATGCAACTTTTCTTATGTGTTCTGAAATGATGCTTCTGTTGAACACACCCCTGTAGCTGACTGCGTGATCATGTCAATATCATCACAAATTTTCAGCCTATAGCTAGATGACGGAAAATGACTTTGACAACACAAGTCATCCAACACATTGGCTATAGGATCATAAAATATTTTAGATGACTGTGGAATTTATGCTGGCATTTCATGGCTTACATTGTGATCCTCAACCAAAATCTAACCAAGATTCCCTCTCAAAATATGAAAAGAATTAAAGCATAGAGGCAGTGAATCAAAATGTATCAACTCATACCCTGTCTCAGGCTTTGATATTTCATATGAGATTTGGCCTTCAAAAAGATTCAGGGGATGTACTTCTAGATCAACTTCCATATCATCCTTGTTCTCCTCAAATGTTGCATTAGAAAATTCCTCTTTCTTACTATTTATAATCTTCTTGCAATGTTTCCTCGGGAGTGAGGCAAAACATAGGGGCAGGTAGTTTGCATTTTCTTGAATTTTTTCTGCACTTTCTTCTTTCAAGATTTGAAATGAATTATAATCTAACGGTATAGAGTTAGATTCCAGTATTTCAAATTTTGTTTCGGCCTCTGAATTTTCCCTTGAACATCAAAAATAAGAGAAACTTGGATATTGTAATCCTAGATCTAAAAAAACCTCTTTCTCAACACTTACTGTTGTAGGAAAATCTCCCTGCGGATAGGTAGATCTCCTCTAAGAGCTTGACCCTAACTCTAGACATAAAATGCTTAACATGGACACTAACTTCCTTTCAAATCTATCTAGACTAACACATGAGAAGGAAGGATGATAGAAGTACCATTTTATCGATGTTTTTCCCTGCACGCTCTGAGTTGCGCTCCAATCCTTTGCTCCTCGCTGATTTCTGTGGACAAAACAAGATACGACCACTTCCTACTCTATTGATATTCGCTTGAAAACAGATCTATAAATTAATGATAAGTTCATGTGACATTAGACACCAACTAGAAAGAAACAGGCCAAGCGTGTCATATTGATGAGAATAATGACAACAGTACTTACAATCGTAGATGCGAATGCGACAGCTTCGTCAAGTCCCCTTCATCTAACCCTTGCCTGAAAGATCCACAACCTGGATAATAGCAGCTTCACTGATCACTCTCCTTTGGATGACTATGAGTTTTTCTCCAAGATCATAAGTTTCATATCTT
The DNA here is from genome assembly GCA_009831015.1 of Picea engelmannii. Taxonomy (NCBI): domain Eukaryota; kingdom Viridiplantae; phylum Streptophyta; class Pinopsida; order Pinales; family Pinaceae; genus Picea; species Picea engelmannii. The sequence goes on along the minus strand of ML781622.1, from coordinate 276,531 downwards.
CAGTTCTTCCCCCCTTTCCACCATCATAGAGCCTGTTTATATAGGTTACGAGGAGCTTAACCTCTTGAGTTATCTTTAGAACAAGTTGAGAACCTTCTCCTTAGATCAGGGATCTCTTGATGAAACCAAGAATTCGAATACAACTCCCTCCTAATATCGAAAGATCCTCCCCGTATTCTCCTCAATGGGCCAACTAATGCCTCACATTAGGAAGCGCTCCCTTAGAAGGGGCATCAGAGCGCTGTAGCGTTCCCTGGTAAGATTTAGGGGAGCACCAGCGCCTTCAAGATGAGCAGCGCTCCTTCAGAGGGGGATGGGGAGCGTTATAACGCTCCTTGAAGCCCGTGTATGGAAGAACCAGCGCTTCTAGGGCTGAAATAGGGGAGCGCTCCTCCTCAAAACCTTTGTTTCAGAGCTTTCTTCAGGTGTCAAGAGTTATTTGACTTCAGTAAACTAGTTCTCCTTCTTAAAATCAAGAATATGAGATGTTATAAGTGTCTCCTTAGTGTCGTTGACATGGCAGTATGTCTGAACATCATTTGCGACACTTGTGACCAACTTGCGACACTCGCGAAAGTTGTAAGGAAGATGCGACACTTACGACAATTGAGAGGAACATGCGACACTTATCCAGCTGAGTAATTTTGACGTGTAACAAAATGCCCCCCAAAGTATGAAGTTAGAAGATTCCAAATGATAACTGAAATACTTTGTAGATGTCCAAGAAAGGGTATAGACTCGAAGAACCTGAAATAAGCTACACACAAACATCTAACAAGTATCATGACATATTTCAAAACCCAAGGCAGGCATACCTATGCTTGGGTGATCAAGACTTAGCAAGGATATGGCCGCCATAAAATACACTGCGGATCCATAATTGTATTGATAAAAAGGTATAGCCACCGAAGGTACAATGTGGATCTATACTCTGATGACTCGGACTGATCGTAGCCATGAAGAATACACAGTGGATCTACGAGATGACAAGACATAGCCACGACCAATACAAAGTGGATCTATGTTACAGTGTATGTGTTCTTTGTCCAATGTAAATTCTTTCGTAGCCCGGGCAAAGCATATACAAAGTGATCGCTCAACCCAAGGTCTTCTTACCAATCCCTATATGGCACGGATCTGTCCATGCGAATAGATGTCTTGACGTCGAACATGGAAGAAACCACTTGATTACCGGTCAATGGTGTGAACTGTTAACAAGTGCGAGGGAGATCACCATTAATGTCAATGATTCCCAAGGTACCCTAGTACATTCCATCGAATGTGAATAGATGAGTTGAGGTCGAACACCCGTGGAATCATTCGATCAGAGGTCAATGATGTAAATCTACTGTCGAATGTGAGGAGGCCTTCCATTGAGGCATGCAGGTCCCAAAGTACTAACTGGTTTCTAAGTCTAATTCTCGGATAGTGTGTTGGAGTCGACAGGAATAGACTCGTCGAGGGAGGGCTTTGATGCATCCCCCATCAACGACATGAAACGTACATGGAGATGTGATTGGAAGATCAAATGGACATGGACTGACACAGGTTTTGAGGCAAGATACTTGGGATGGCTGACTCTCGAGGCAGATACTTCCCTTGAACACTAGGGAACAACAGCAAAACATGACATGGACCAATACTATGCAATGGATACTGGGACTTGTGTCAGGTGACCCAAAGGAGGGAAAGGAACTCAAAATATTGGCTCAGTGCGGAGGTTCAGCGGATTATGATATGTGCAAAGCGACAAAGTGTCGTGTTCAAGGGCGACTCTAAGAAGTGTTGGATGATGTTCTCAAGAGATTGCTTGGCTTGCTCCTTTCAATTTTCCCCCCATCCAGATAGATGAGTACCTCTTTTTGATTTAATGAGCTCGAGGAGGATAACACATGCTCGATATAACTCACCTTCAGTAAGTTCCTCTTCCTTTGTTTAACGAATCGGAAGAAGTAAGGGTTCGTTCCGATATGGGTCTGTCGATGTGTGCTTTAACGAGTCCAAAGATAGAAAACTCGAAGGTTTTTCAGGATTATAGAGTTTGGAAAAACACTTAAAAGAGAACTCTCTCAGTTCCTTTTTTGTACAGTAGTCCAACGAGACCGAAAAAGGGTTAAACTATCGCTCACAAGATGCCCTTTCTAACCTTTTAACGAGTGTGAAAGGAAGCAAAATCACTCGATAATATTTTCATATTTAGAGATTTTGAAAAGGGTTTAAAGGAGACTCCAGGGGGGTTCCTTTTTCATGTGTTCGTATTCGTACGGGTCCGAAAAAGAGATAAAAGTTTACCCAGTTACGTTCTCATATTGTCGAGCTCGAGAATGAACTAAGACTATGCTCATAAGTGCGACAAGGTGAATAATCCATCAGGACTGCCAGGAAACCTGCGATGCCAAAAACTACAAACCAGGGTTTAGTGAAGCCATTACATCATTAGAGAAACCCAAAAATGACCATACCTTACAAAAATGGAAATTTATAAATAACAATTGATTTGAAAATTCATTTACCATTTCATTTTGCAAGGATTTTTGGAGTAGTGGAGAATCTCATTTTGAAGCAAATTTTGTTTTTCTCGCTGCCGGAGAAACGGTTGATCATTTTGATCACCGTTTGAACCAGGTAGGTGTCCATCCCTTTCTCTTTCAATTGCATGGTCTTATATCTATTTTCATAGCATTATTTATTTTAAAACACAAATCCCTAAGTCGCCCCACTTGGAACCAAATCGGCCTCTTTTAAAAATTAATGAAAAAGGGGGATTCTTTTACAAAAAATGCTTTAGAGAAGGGTGGTTAGGATGTCTACACCCTTGTGATCAATTAGACAGGTTATTTTTAGTAAAAGAAATCATAAAAAATCTCCCCAAATGCCCACGTAGCCCCCAAAGTCGTTTTGCATTTTTAAAACGTTTTAATCATTATTTGACAAATGTTAAAAGGCGTGGTGGTTAAAAAGAGTGATTGGTTGCTTTTAGATGATGTGGGCATCTTGTTTCATGTTTTAAAATTCTTTTGAAAATCGTCAAAATTTCCAAAACATGGGAATAACGGAATTCTTGATTTTTTTGTTTTGTAGGTAACTTTGGCAATCATGATTGAATGGAAAGAGAGGGAACATGAGATGGATGACTTGGCCACTCTATGGAGTCCTCGTACGTGGGCCACTTTGCGAGCTTGTGGCTTGTTCGAGTTCTTCAAGTTGCAAAAAATGAAGATAGAGATGTTATTGCTTGAGCATGTGATTGGCCTTTTGGATGTTGCGGAATAGGGATTCCGTATCGGCACACAACTTTTAACCATTGAGTTAGAAGACGTGTACTTTTTGAACGACCTCTCGAAAAGAGGGGTCCCCATATCTTTCACTGGGAAAAGGGCATTACCTGAACAAGTGGACGTGTATCTGGCACGCCACTGCATCCCGGGAGCAAGGTTGGTAGGGGGCAGGATCCCTATCAAGGATATTCAAGATTTTCCCCTCCGGTCTATACTATTCGCTATCACAAGCGTGACAGGCAGCACCAGTGCTCATCTGGCATAGTGATCGCAGGTGGCCTATGGTGTTCAGTGTTTGGAACCAACACTGTTCAACTGGAGTGCAACGTTCCTTCGGAATGTGAAGGAACAAATCTCACGGTGCAGGACTGGTCAAAAGAAGTTCGGCTATGGCTCGTTTTTGGTCTCATTTTTTCTAGAGCGCATCCCTCAGATGCAGCCTCAGATAGCACTGGTGGTACGACTAGTGGATGAACCTAGGATGGAGAGGTGGACTAGTCTGTCTCCAAGGCTAGTTTCGGAGTCAGAGTTCCATTTCACTGGTGATTTCTTTACCTGGCTGAGACGACAGTACCTCTGGATAGAGGACTTCCCTTATGCTGATGTAGACTTCCGTGGGAGTATGGACTTGATTTTTCTCGTGGGGGAAGACTGGGATGAGTCAGGTAAGAGACTAAGCCATACCTTGTCTAGTTTTTTGTTTTTTAAGTTTTTGATGTATATATATTTTTTTGGGTATGTAAAAGAGTTTTAACAGATGTTTTGTTTCCAACATGCAGACAAGGGAGCAGTGCACCCAGCTGATATACCAGTACCAGGGTGTCGTGGAGGTGCCCCAGTTGCAGCAGATCCGACAGTACCAGCAGTAGGTCTTCGGGAGGTTGAGAGGAACCTCCAAGGCCTTACGATGGGTATCCCTCCTCTGCGGAGGGGGGAAGTTCCTTTACATCTGCAGAGGCACACTGTAGGAGTACCAGAGAATATCAATTCTCTGTTGAGGCATGTAGTGCATGCGGTAGTGTGTTACTCACAGCACAACGTAGTGCGGGGAGATTAAAGTCTCTCCCGTGATCATGTTTTTTGTATGCCTTGTCAGGCGACTTTGTATGGGTGAACAGACCCAATATTTTGCTCTTCTACACACTTTTTGATGTAATACAAACATTTCAGTCATGCCATATATATATATATATACAGTTTCGAGTTTTTATGATGCCAATGATTTGTACATGATGATGTCTGTGATGTGTTTTAATTTACATGTAATGTACAATTTTTCTTTCCTTGAATCTTATATGTGGGCATGATACCGATCCATGATATAATTAGCTAATGAATCCGAAACACTATTAAGTTCTCTCAGAATGTGTCTATATTCGATGTAATCGAACATTCGTTCAAGACGATGAACTTGCAAGTGTAGGCATAGCAGGATGGGACTACAGATAGCGTAGATGCGTTTGAGTTGAAAAACCACCAGTTGGGAGTCTAAGTAAATAATGATTCGAGAGATACCTAGAGAGGAAGCTTGGGTCAACAGTCCAATGACAGCATGATATTCTTCCATATTGTTGGTTGCTGGTCCTAACCAAATGCCTCCTGAACTCACCACCTGGTCAAATTGGTAAATAACCCAAGCTACTGAAGAAATGTTCCAGGTATGTCAGCTAGCGCCATCCGCGAACCCAAAAAAGATAGGAAAGGAAGACGTCATCTGCGCATGAAAACACAAGCATAGTCATGAGTGGCAATGGTAAAGACTCGGGCATGCGAAAGAAATAGACACACCAAAACTAAATACAATAATGTACAAAGTACAAATGCTAGGTGATCTAGGCATAGTACTTCTTAAGGTAAAGCCCGTTTCGGGGCTCTCCTAGGGAAATTCCATCATGATCAACTAATTCATAGGCACCTTTATGTAGGACATGCTTCATGATGTAGGCACCATGCCACATGGGTTCTAACTTTCCTGTCCCCAATTTATCGTGAGCTTGGTCGTAAACAAGGACTAAGTCTCCCTCCGTGAAAGTCCGAGGGTGGACGGATTTGTCATATTGAATTTTAATTCGTTTTTGATGTGCCACATTGGCGAGAGCAACATTGCGACGCGTTTCGTCCAGTTTGGATAGATACAAAAATCGTTCTTCTTCAGCATAAGTATGAGGCAGGAGTTCTACTTTTAGTTTGAGTGATGGAATCTCACACTCGATCGGTAGGATAGCTTCAATGCCATAGACCAACTGGAAAGGAGTGAATCCAATTGAAGTTTTCACAGAGGTGCGATAGGCCCAGAGAGCGGAGAAAAATTGTAGATGCCACGATGTTTTGTTTTACCCTACCACGCATTGGATCATGGTTTTTAGGACTTTGTTGATAGCCTCAACTTGTCTGTTCGCTTGAGGGTAGTAAGGGGATGAGTTTTCACGGCGAAAACCCAATTTGACATGTAACTCGCTCATCATCTGGTTTTTGAAGTGTGCACCATGGTCAGTGACAACGGGACATGGTACACCAAAACGAGTTATGATGTGGTTGAAGAGGAATAGAGCTACCGTACGGCCATCATTCAGGAAGGTAGGCATAGCCTCAGCCCATTTGGTGAAGTAGTCGACGACGATGATGATGTAACCGTGCCCCCCGGCTGAGGTAGGCTTACACTGCATGAAATCGATGCCCCATTTGGCAAAGGGGCCGATGGCGATAATAGGGTGCAGCGCCATAGGGTGGGTGCGTGCCTTCTTGTTAAAGATTTGGCAGGGTGGGCATTTCTTGAAAGCCTCGATACAATCTTTGAAAATCGAGGGCCAAAAGTAGCCGACACGTAGGATTTTTTGGGCTGTGGCCATTCCGAAAAGGTGACCACCATAGGCGCCAAGGTGACAATCGTTCAAAACGCGTTCATCCTCCTCGTGAATCAGACATCGCCGAAGGATGGTGTCGATACCACGGCAATACAAAGTGTCACCGAGGATGATATAACGGCGAGAGTGGTGACGAATGCGTCGACGCTCTTCGCGAGAGATGTTGGGATGAAAACGTTGTGTTTGAAGGTAGAGGAGAATGTCTCCGTACCAAGGATCAAAGGTGTTGATGAGGAAGAGAGATTCATCGGGGAGAGAATCTCTAGGTTCGATGTTTTCATCGGCACGAGGGAGAGCACAGATAAGCTCTACAAACACCAGGGATTTTTTGGCTTTAGCCTTCGTAAACTCAAGATCGAATTCTTGAAGAATAATGATCCATTTTGAATATTTTCCCCCAAGTACTTGACGTGTCAGGACGTGGTACATGGGGTTGGAGTCTGCGATTACCGTGGTGGTGCGTAATAAGATGTAGTGGCGGAACCTTTGGACAACGATGATGCCTGCCAGAGCCAGTTTCTCAACATGTGAGTATCTAAGTTCGGGTCCAGATAAACTCTTGCTCAGATAATAAATCACATGTTCTTCGTCGTTGGAGTCTTCTTGGACTAACACCATTGAGATGGTGGAAGTAGAAGCGGCCAAGTAAAGGATATAATCTTTTGTATATTCAGGGGGATGTAACAAAGGTGCATGGGTCAAAGAGTGCTTGAGAGCATCGAATGACCATTGAGCTGCGTCATCCCAGACGAAAGGGACGTTCTTTTGTAGTAACCGCATAAATCCTTTAGTGATCTCGGCATAATTGCAGATGAAACGGCGAAGAAAGTTTGCTTTGCCTTGCAAACTTTGGAGTTGGGTTAAATTGGTAGGTGGAGGTAAGGCTAAGATGGCCTTGATCTTTAAGGGATCCACCCTGATCCCATCTTTGGAGACAATGAAACTGAGGAGTCAACCAGATTCGACAGCGAAAATTCATTTGTGTGGGTTCAGACGAATACGGTAGAACCTACATCGCAGAAAAATCGCGCGTAAATGATCAATGTGATCGAATCGATTTAACAAATGTGCAAGTAAATCATCGAGATACGGTTCTTATTTATGTTTGATGTCATGAAAAGCGTATGACATGGCTCGCTGGAAAGTGGCTCCAGCATTTTTAAGGCCAAAAGGTAGCTTTCGATAGGCGAAAGTTCCCCAAGGGCAGATGAAGGTTGTCTTGTGTTGATTTGTAAGCAAGATTTCAATGTGGTTATATCCAGAAAATCCATCCATGAAAGAAAAGATTACGCTTCCTGTGCAATTATCGATGATTTGATCGATGAATGGTGTAGGGTAATTGTCCTTAGGACAGGCTTTGTTGAGGTCTCGATAGTCAACACAAACATGGATGGTCCCTTGTTTCTTAGCAACTGGAACAAGGTTGGAGACCCATTCGGTTAAAGGGACGGGATAGATGAAGCCATATTTTAGAAGTTTTTCAACTTCTACCTTTATAGCTGCGATTTTCTTGGGATGAACCGAGCGAAGCTTTTGTCGAACCGGTTTCGCGTCAAGGTAAGTTTTGATTTCGTGTACGACGATGGAAGGGTCGATCCCTGGCATTTCCTCGTAACTCCATGCGAAGACATCGCGGAATTCCTTGAATAAAGCGGTGTAAGAAACCACTTCGTCGGGTGTGCAATTAGCACCAAGGTTGATGTTTTCCATGACACCTTCTTTGATTGAAATGTCAATCATGACCATAGTAGAGATGTTACCCATGTTACCCTCAGAGAGAGTATCTTGTGTGAGGATAGGAGATTGCGGAGCTTCGGTAACATCGAGAGGGAAGACAGATTGTATGTCTTGGATTTCTTCCAAAGGTGGAAGAAAAGAGGATCGATGGTGGTTGTCATGCCAGGGCAGATCGTCAATGCTAAGCATTTCCATGATAGATTCGTCCAAAGGAAAAATTTCGGAAATGTAATCAACGGCGGATGATAGGGAATCTAACCACGAGGGCACCGAATAAGTATCAAGTGCTAATGAATGTGAAGTGTTCGAAGAGGGAGAGGCAGATTGAATAGCTACGTATGTTGGCTGGGCTCAGTGGAATTGTGTCCCTGAGCACATCGAATTCCAAAGGACTAGGCACAACCCAAGGGTCGGATGATTCCAAGGATTGATAAGGCATAGTCGAAATCATATTGACGGCAGCAATATGATGTGCGGTAGGTGGAAGTGGTGTAGGGAAGGTACCCATGAGGCTAGAATCTTTCAATAAGCCAACACCAATGCTTTCATACGTAACCAGGTGGTCTCCCAGAAAGGGAATGTTGTTGGTAGCAGGGATGCGAGCGTCGGGTGTGCAGAAATCGAGCTGGTCGATGGTAACAATTTTGCCTTGATGGGGGAATTGTACACATCGAAACACCGACGAGGCGACAAAATTCATAGCGTAGAACCAACTTCTTCCAAGTAGTAGGTTGTAATCGAGGGGGGCATCGACCACCTCGACATCAACAGTAAGAGTTTTGTCGCCCAGCTGAACGGCTAAGGATTGTAATAATCCGTGAGGATGAAAACCTCGTCCATAGAAGGCACGTAACATGGTAGCGGATTTGTTAAGGGTAGGTGATTTCAAGCCTTTCCAACAGGCTAGAGACATGACACAGGTGGAGGCTCCCTCATCCAGGATAGTCCGGTGGATTTGTTGATTGTGAACAACCACATCTATTTGGAAAGCTAGCTGGTGGGAGAGTCGCGATTGATGATCATCCAGATTACACGTGATTTAGTTTGATGACTCAGGATTGAAAGCACCAATAGCGGCTAAGAGCATTCTACATTGGCTGGGACAGTGTTGTATAACTTCCAAAGCGGACATGGCACACGGGGCTTGGGCCAAATATTATACGATATTGTAGTTTTGGGCATCCCATGACTTAGGATTGAATGTATATTTCTGGATGGTGCTCTTAGGAGGGCATAGGATGGATTCAAAATAAGGTTTCTCAATCTGGAGTGGCCCGGATGGAGGGCTAACAGATGGAGGATTGACGGAGGATGGTAACGGGTCTGATGTAGAACCGTTAGCGATCTTCGGCTTATCAGGTTTAACTGGCGTGTCATATGTCGCAGAGAGAGTTTTTAGATTAACTCCATTAAAAATGTAAATGTGGGCACTTGTCGAGGCCTCATCATGGGGTTGGTTGGAACTGCCCCCTGGCGTGGGGGTTTGTGCAACCAAAGATTGTTGCTGCGGAAAAGGCTGAGTGATCACAGCGGGTTGTGAATTTCCTTTGAAAAGTTTGACCACTTCATCGCGATGTGGGCAGTCTCGAGTGTAGTGATCGTCACCACAAATGAGACATGGGAATTTCGGTTTTCGTTGTGGTTGTTTTTCGACAACAGGGGTTTGCGGTTGGGTCTTGGGTTGCTCATTGTTGTTGTTCTTCTTTGGTTTGTTTCTCTCTTTATTCTTGCCCCCAAGTTGTTGAGAAGGGGTTGACTGGACCGCATTCACATCAGAGACCTGAGTTTGAGGGGGGGTAGAAGAGGGTGCAGTCGAACTGGAGGCAGTCGTCGAAGCGGGCCGCTGGATTGTTCCAGTAGACTGGGTAGTAGATTGAGTTTTGACGGAGCCAATAACTCCATCCGCATGCGAAGCAGTCGATGGTTTGGATGGATCATTAGTGGCACGGGTAGCGTTCGGTATCAACTCATATAGAGTACTGGATTGTGAATAGACTAAGTCTAAGTACTAAGCCCGAGCGAGGGCTTCTTCCTCAGTGACTACGCCACCCATGGCAACATCACGAGCAATCTGGGGTAATAGTGATTTCATGAACCATTCTGCTAACAATTGGTCAGGGATGACCGCTTTGATTAGCCTTCGTCGTCATCTCCATTCATGGATATGATCGGAGATATGTACGGAAGTTGTCTGACGAAGAGAGGTTAATAGTTCAGTACCCGTCTCGTACCGAATGGGTAGTTGGAAATGTGTGAGGAAGGACATGGAAAGGGAGTTGAAATCATGAAAGGATTCACGTGGTAATTCAATATACCATTTCGCTGCGGAACCCGTGAGTGTTCGTTGGAAAAGACGCAAATGAATCGAATCGTCCATGAGGGAGTTGGATGAACACCACAAATGGAAGGTCATCACGTGGTTGTTTGGGTCTTCTCCGGACTTTCTGTTCAATTTTGGGATATCAGAAGGAAGTTTAGCTGGAATAGTTGGCCAAACCGGAGAATGATAAATGGGATCATTCGTTAACCGAGGATTTACCCTCCAAGGAGCCCGAGTGAGTTTGACCAATGTTTGCTCCAGGTACAGTGAGACTTCCCGTCACCGTCACCTTGTGTAAGACCCTTAAGATTATGGCCACTAAGGTTACCAATTCACAGTCATCCCCTGGGCGGGAACAATCGACAGTCCAATCCGAACGTATGGGCAGGGTATCAAGCCCAAAATCAAATAAAAGGATTCCACGCAGTAATTGTGGATTTACCTCAAAGTGATCCCCATAATACGATCTGACCCCCACAATCAGTTAAACCACAGAGGGTTAGTCCCCGTAGCTCACTTGAATGCGACCTCGTGTGTAACCCCTGTGTGAGAGGGGGATCCCAGGCAGACTTATATGATAACTAGATTTACTCTCCCTAACTCAGGATGCTACTATTTGTTTTGGAAACTTTGGATAGTTATGCTCACAGCCCTAATCCAAAGTACTAAGCCTAGTCTACTGTTGGTGGAGGATCCTAGAAAAGAAAAAGTGTTAGATAACTTTTAATTAGCGTTGATTTTTATGGCTGTTCTTTACGCAAAGGGGTGCATGGAAGTGAAACAAATGGAATTATGAATCGGACCCAAAGAATGCATCAAATATGATAAGCAGTCATTTTATTTCGATGAATATTTATCTAAGGGAGAGAGAAAGTTCTTTTCACTAATCGAGCACAAATAAGGAATGCCCTCAAACGATTATTTTTCTCAATCAAATCCTGATGTAATGAAAAAACTTTTAAATGCCTTCTAATATGCGCAATCAATCATAAATATGTCTTTTATTGTTTGCGTATGAATGATGATCAATACAACACAATGCTCGTCTTGCTAATTATCTTTCTTGTATGAATGAAAACCAAACTAGCACAAGCAAAAGTCACACAAACAATACACCCTTTCGTAGCAATCAAAATGAAAAGCGAAAGAAAAGAAACAATCAAAGAGAAAAACAAACTTCACACCCAAAATCAAAAGTTGAAGAACAATGATCTTGACTGAAATCGAGATAAAGAGGTCTGTAGGCCTTTGATGACCTTCACCAGGGTTTTTTACTCAGCTGATGAGGAGAGAAAAACAATGCATGGGTTTCACACTTCATTCAACAGGAAAAACTCAATGAAAATAGTGAAGAAGGCTACAAGATCCAACTAACAAGATGTTTATTCTTCAAAAAGACAGATGCCAAGGCTGAAAGGGAAGAAACATTGACTTACAAGGCTACTCAGCAGAGGAGACACAAAGGCAAAACCCAGAAAAAGCAATTCTGGAGGGTTTTTTGGGCCAAAGAGGGCTGATGCTCTGTTGCTAAAGGAAAGGAGTGTTATAGCGCTCTATGCAAGACTATGGAGGAGCGTTGGTTCTTTGTTAACACTGGGACAGGGGTGCCAGGTTCAAAAGCTCCCAAAAATGTCAAAAAATCAAAAAATTGCAATTCAATTCCGACAATTATGTTGAGTGTGATGGGGTAAGGAGCCAATCAGCTCATGAAACTAATCAAAAGAGGAGTGAACCAGGTCTGAAACAATCAAGGGATAGAACAAGGTCAATGAGGAGAAAAATCCAAACAAGAATTTTTGATTTGAGGCTATCTCCCCAGTGGAGTCGCCAGTTTCTGTTGTAGGAAAATCTCTTTGCGGATAGGTAGATCGCCTCTAAGAGCTTGACCCTAACTCTAGACAGAAAATGCTTAACATGGACACTAACTTCCTTTCAAATCTATCTAAACTAACACATGAGAAGGAAGGATGACAGAAGTACCTTTTTATCGACATTTGTCCCTGCACGCTCTGAGTTGCGCTCCAATCCTTTGCTCATCGTTGAGTTCTGTGGACAAAACAAGATACGACCAGTTCCTACTCTATTGATATTAGCTTGAAAATAGATCTATCAATTAATGATAAGTTCACATGACATTAGACACAAACTAGAAAGAAACATACCAAGCGTGTCATATTGATGAGAATAACGACAGCAGTACTTACAATCGTAGATACGAATGCGACAGCTTCGTCAAGTCCCCTTCGTCTAACCCTTGCCTGAAAGATCCACAACTTGGATAACAGGAGCTTCACTGATCACTCTCCTTTGGCTGACTGTGAGTTTCCTCCAAGATCATAAGTTTCATATCTTCAGTTCTTCCCCCCTTTCCACCATCATAGAGCTCGTTTATATAGGTTAAGAGGAGCTTAACCTCTTGAGTTATCTTTAGAACAAGTTGGGAACCTTCTCCTTAGATCAGGGATCTCTTGATGAAACCAAGAATTTGAATACAACTGCCTCCTAATCTCGAAAGATCCTCCCCTTATTCTCCTCAACGGGCCAACTACTGCCTCAGATTAGGCAACGCTCCCTTAGAAGGGGCATCAGAGCGTTGTAGCGCTCCTTGGTAAGCTTTAGGGGAGCGCCAGCGCCTTCAAGATGAGCAGCGCTCCTTCAGAAGGGGCTGGGGAGCATTATAACGCTCCCTGAAGCCCGTGTAGGGGAGCGCCAGTGCTTCTAGGGCTGAAATAGGGGAGCGCTCCTCCTCAAAACCTTTGTTTCAGAGATTTCTTCAGGTGTCAAGATTTATTTGACTTCAGTAAACCAGTTCTCCTTCTTCAAATCAAGCATATGAGATGTTGTAAGTGTCTCCTTAGTGTCGTTGACATGGCAGTATGTCTGAACATCATTTTCGACACTTGTGACCAACTTGCGACACTCGCGAAAGTTGTAAGGAAGATGCGACACTTACGACAATTGAGAGGAACATGCGACACTTATCCAGCTGAGTAATTTTGATGTGTAACACTTACATCCTTCACTATCTCATCAAAATATTTACCTTCTTTGATATTTCTCACTTGTTCAGAAATTTCCTTCAAAACTTTAAAAGAAGAGAAGCACAAGGGTAAAGTCTTTCCACTTACCCCGAGATTTTCTGCACTTTGGTCATTGTTGTCATAATTTCCATGTACAGATTGATTGTCCTGCTGGGATTGAAAATGATTTTCTTCCTCCCAATCATATGTGGCTGATTTCTTTGAAAAATCCAATGTGTTATAATCATCATTGTACCAATCAATATTGGGTGAATCATTCATGGATGAAATTCCATTGAACATGCATATCATATCAGGAGAATCCCCCTCCATCTTTTGATTTTGAACTTCATCTTTGACTGTATTGTGAATTGAATACATGAAATAATCATTGGGTGGATCAAAATGTTGAGGTTGGTCTGCAAGGTGTTTGGAGACATTGATATTTTCTCTTTCTAGCATTAATAGGACATCAGGTCCTTGAACAACAATTTCCTCTCTGCTACTAATTTTCTGCATCATCTCTTTTACAGTGTTGGCTAGGACGTCTAGCTTCACTTCTGAAGGTGTCATCCTCTTATTTTTAGTTATGGCCTTTTCCTCTGCTCTTATCTTGGACCTTTTTTGCAACAGATTAGCTTCCACGTCAACTGCAATCTTTTGCATTTCTTCAAGGGTAGTAGAGTTTCGTTCTCTTAATTGGAATGACATTTTTGGATCAAAGGCATCTGGGTAATCCAATTGATCTAAGCCAGGAGGTGGCCTTACATCCACAGGTATTGAATGATACACCTTATTGAACCTGGTTGAGAACTGTTGTACCATCTCTCCTGGATTTCTTTTCAAGTGGTCATACTCTTCTAGGATGAGGAAAACATTTCCCATGATCACCCACCTATCTAAGAAAACTTGCATGAACTGATGAAAATTTCTTATGCTTTCAGCTCGAAGATTTTTAAACCAATTTTTTACTTTACCTTGCAAAGGCAAGGAAAACATATTGATATAGACATAGTCATCTTCAACCTCATAAAGGTCAAGGAAATATTCAAACCTCTGGATGTGTTTTTCAGTAGCGATATTGGCATTCTCTCCATCAAATCTAGGCAGTTTATTGTTATAATTGGCAGGGAGGTCATGGAGGATAGGTGGCAAATCTAGGGGCTTGTATATGTCTGGGATTTTGGCAGGTAGAGGAGGTAAAGCATGGGGCTTGTACCTAACTAGAATTTCAACAATGGCAGGAGATAAAGAATGAGGCTCATGTCTCACTGGGATTTCTTCAAGTGCATGAGTATGTACATGATCTACAATTAGGGATCTGATCTCTTGAGACTCATCAATTAACAGGTGGTCAATGCAATCTTCAACAATGTACTTTTGATCGGGATTAGAATAAGATAAGACATAATTACAAATAAAACCAAATATGTCTTGAATGCAATTTGGGTTTGAGTACCTGGTCTTTCTTGGTTGTTTGGTCATGCTTCATGTTCTTCCTCCAGTGGATTCTTTGAGTTGGCACTATCTAGAGATGATTGGAGTCGCCAAGTGAATGATCTCAGCCTTCTTGTGTCTGGTCATTGTCCACCATCAGTGATCAGAACTAGAACTTTGAAGTGTACTACTGGCGAATGTCCCCAGTATGGTCGCCATTCTGTTATCACTCTGTAATTTTCCCAAGGTTGTGGAGGTAGTCACAGAGGCAACATCAAAACCACTTTGAGTCTTGGATCTATCCCTTCAAGACTCAGAGAGGGATCTCTCTATTTGATATAGATATATTTGAATAGATATTAGGATAGTTATGAAGAACATGGGTTTGTTTATGGATTTGGTATGTTTGGGAGATCGAAAACTCAAATTTTCATTAGGCCATGGGGTCTACCTTTTTGAAAATGGATCTATCTCATATGTAAAAGATTGTCTCCACAGGGAAGGATAGCAAGACTGTTGGATCAAATTGAATTAAATTCAAGTGGATGAGAGGAAAATAACGGAAAATCCATCAAGCATAGGAGAAACTAAGAATTCCTATGCTAAACTTCAGACGCAAAACATGCAGATCATTAAAAGACCAGAAACATAGTGCAAAAAACAAGTTATGTTCTTAATATTTATTTCAATGATTAGATCAGGGAAAAACATGAATGGATTAATAGACCAAGAAAACAATTACTCAGATAAAAACATCACCATGGATTATAACACAAGAATATTGCAGATACAATTTTTATTTCTGGAAAGTCATCTAGAAAATTACAATGTATCCCCTGTGGGGCATGAATCAAGAGCTCAATCATCAACCATTGTGAATTTTTATTATTACATTATATGTAAATGACTCTCCCCAGGATCAAGAGGTCGAATTCAACCACCTCGACCAAAAATAGCAACAAATCCCCAAAAATCCTGAACTTTCCACCATGAAAGACGAGCCAAATTTATGCAAAAAGGAGGTCTACTCAGACATTTGTTTCTCTTTAATGATGAAAAATGGGAAAAAAATGAAGGATTTTATTGTATATGAGTATGTTGTGGACAAAAACCTATTTTGGTTTCGCCAAATTCACCTCCATCTCGCCGAAATAGCTCCCACAAAATCAGGGCTGAAACAGAAAGAACCAGAAATCTGAACAATGAGGCTGAAAGATAGCTTTGATTCTCCCAGATGGTGGCACCTGTGAAAAAAATGAGAGAGTTTTTTGTTTCTCAACCCGTTATGGAGAAAAACGTCTCTCAGTGTTTCAAAATTCGCCTTGGTTTTCCCAGAATTGCCTTTGGAAAATGACAAGTTGAAAATGCTGCGAAAGCGGTTTTGTTGGGGATAAGTGGTATTTTGGACCCCCCTAAGGTGGTAAGTGGTTTTAGGGCGGGGGTCCGCTAGCATGTGGAGTTGACACCTATCCGGGAGTGTTTTTTAAGAAACAACTTATCGGAACCCCCTGAGGTGATGGTACATGAGGGGGGGGGTCGCCGAAATGTATGGGAGAGTGGGTAGGGAACTTANTTTTTAATTGTTTTATTTAATATATGTTTTTATTTTATTTTATTTTTTATATGTTTTATAATTTGTGTTTGTTTGTTGTAATTTGTTTTTATTTTTTATTTCATTAATGTTATCATTTAATTCTAACTAACTTAACTATTAATTAATTAATAATTAGTCTAACATATCTTGATTAAACTAACTACACTAATTTTATTGCTAACCTTATTAATCTATTGTTCTTTTTAGCCTAAGTTTGTTTATTCATGGATGGGTGGCGGGAGAGATGTAGCCAATGGGACGAATGGATAAGGGAGTGAGGGTACAGAGGTGGATGAAGGATGCAACAGAGTGATGGAGGATCGGGCGAAATAGATAGAGGGGAAAAAGGGGTCAACCGAGCTAGACTTCGTCATCATGAGAGAAACACCAAATCAGCAGTCGAAGAATCGAGTTACCTATAATTATAGGACCCCAACAGTAGGTAAAAGAACAATTAGACTTCATCTCTAACCCTTCATGATTCAGTAATGATGTATTTAAATCATATTAATTGTCTCATGTATTGAGGAAGGTTTGATTGGGATTGACTAGGTCATGATTGGTTTCTTTCCAAGAGTAAATAGAGTGAATTGTCAATTGTTATGTGAATTCAATTGCTACAGGAAGAAAGGTCTCAGTTCATCTCTTTATTTCATGAGCCTGTAATGAATAGAATTGCTATCCGGGAAATAAAATTTTCAACTGAGTGTTTACTTGAGAGTTTTAATATGAGATTTATCTTCTGGTTTGAATTTGTGTGAAGAATAATGTTTAGATATTTCAAAGGAAAAGTATTTTGTTATTGATTTTTTCTTGATTGAGATATATACAATAGACATAGATAGGTTACATATTCTTGACACATATAGTGTAACAAATCTTTTGATTAGGAATATCGGATTGATATATAAATGAGTACAATATAATAAACATATATTTACACCAACAAGGGGAATGACGATGGAGTCTCTCTCCAATTTTCTCTTAGGTTCGATAGGAGATTGGCTCGCATAAGGTATTTGGTATTCTTTGTCTCTGGGGAATCCATTGCCTTGGCCACAAAATTGCCACCGGTTGGGGATCGATGGTTCAAACACCATCAATTTCCAAGCCCAAGCTATAAAAGTGTTAAAGCTTGAATTCTGAAATGTCTATGAAGCCAAAGGGTATTTAAAACAATGGATCAAAGATTAATTGATTAACCCCCTAATTGTAATTACCAAGCTCATCACTTGTGAAGGTAGGTACTTTGTTTATAAAGCTTGTCATTTTTGTTTGTTAGCCCATTTTCAATTCAACAAACCCCTGAATTTTCCTTTCTACTTCCTGAAAATTCTTGAGAAAATGTCTTCCCAGGTTCGTAAAAATTTGGCCAATCCTCACAACAGTTTATTTCACCATGGCCTCATTAAATTGCTTGTTATATCAGAATTGACAAAACAGAGTAAGACATGGGACAATTTCCTCTACAAATTCTTGAATAACCATCTCATAGTTAAGACAAGCAAGAGATCAGTTGATTCAAGGGATATCACCCCACCTAAGCCTCATTCTCCAAAAATTACAAACCCTCCAGTTCAAACTATCACCCTGTATGATAAAAAGGCCAAGAAAATTATTGATTCCCCTGCAGCCTCATCTAATAAGAAAATTAAAAATCCTCTTTATAATTCCTTATTTCCTTCAACACCTATCGATTCTAAACCTAAGAAGTTGCAAGATGCATTCCATCAAGATTTTCCTTTGGTTCCTACAAAGAGGAGAGGAGATAATCAATTCAATGGGAAATCCTTTCAAAGAATCACCCGAAGTATGAGGGGAAAGCCCGATATAAAACCTCCAAGTACTTCAGATCCTATTCAATTGTCCTTCGATCATGAGAGCCCCCATAAAATACTCAAAGAAGTTTATGTAGAGGAGTCTAAGCTCGAAAAATAGGTCAAATATGAATCTATTAAACCAAGTCTCCCTCACAAAAACATTGTTACTCATTCCTCCCAGATGCCTACATCGTATTCTAAAGTTGATATACCTTATACATATATCAAGGAGCCCAATCCTTCCTCCCTTGATCCATCTGATCAAACCCCAACTATTGAGAAATTGCAACAAGAAAATGATCAGCTGCTTCAACAATTGGCAGAACAGGAAACTGTGGATAGGCATTTGCATCATCACAATGTTGTCCTGCAAGAAAAAGTAAACTCTCTTCAGCGATTGGTTGATTAGAGGTCCACCATCAATCATAGTCTCCAAATTCAATTGAAACATCACAAAAGGCCTAACACAAAGTCCATAGGGCATGAGGGACTATCTTCTAAAGAAAATCCACCCCCTCCTTCATGCATATAGTTATGTCGAGTGATACATTTTTTGTTTCCAGAGGGACCTGCAAATCCTTAAGCATGGGAGAAATGTTGGTTTGGTGTTTTGACTATTTTTCCAATGGCCAAATCCTTTTTGCATACGGAAATTATACATCATATTCTCTTATTTAGCCATTTTTAAAGGTATTATCAAGCTTTATGCATCAATTCACCATGGAATTGCACGAGGTATGTATAATCATTGTTTTGCAATGGTTTTATGATTAATTCATCTTCAGTTGGTTGATTATAATGATCTAACGTTTCTTGTTTTCTTGCAACAGGTCGAAATTGTGATTCGACCTTCCATCCAATCCTTCGTCCAAACCTCCATTCGACACTTGATATGGCACTACATTCAGCACTTGATCCGACACTCGGAGCGCAGAGGAGTTGGCAGTTATCACATCGACAAGATTTGATGGACAAATCAGGAACATGGGTTTTATGCCCACTCATGCCCTCCAGCTATGGAGCTCGACGCATCTAGACTTGGGTGGTTGTAGTGACCACTAAGTGGAGTGCACGAGGATGTTAAACAAATATGATTTAGGTTAAACAAATTTAATTTATTTTCTATTTTTAGAGAGTGTCGACCCTTCTAGTGGTCGACCTCTCATTCTATGTATAAATATATAAATATTGTCGCCTATGCCACAAGGAGGGGACGAATTTTATTGTATACACAAACATCATATTCATTTTTGTAAAATCCTCGACCACCTAGGCCAGGCCATGCTACTCCAAAAAACATTTTTATTCTCTCCTCAACATACTGTAACATACCCAACATCCAACTGATCTATGCCACATAAAGTTTTCGAATTGCATGCAATTAAAACATATACACATAGAAATCTTGCAAAAAATTATATATAAAATGTAAATAGACAAATACATTATGTAAATGCAAAGATTCATACTGAAATAAAAGTAAACATATACATGCAGCATGTACATACACTACCTATAAATATAAAGACAATTATAAACCACACATAGGATAAACCCATAAAATAAACAAATAAATAATAATCCATCATGTAAATTATCACACAATTGACACTTATCTTAGTAATAATATCACCAACTACGTGCAAAAATTCCACAAACCTCCTAGCCTTAGACCACACTGCTCATCACTCTCAGCAGTGGGTCACCCCCGAGCTGGGACTAAACTCCACTCGGGTAAATGGATTCCTAACCAAGATGATGTATGGCAGACAACATGAAAGACTTTGTCACATGTGCCAACTCAAACTAACAAACTACAGTCTCACAGTCCCCACATGCCTATCCCACCCCAGGAAGTTCTCCCCTTCTCTACTCAACATTCCTTCGGCTTCCCCACTTCCCTTCCAGGCTTTAGCAACAGGTCGGACAGGACGTCTCTAAGCCCTGTAGTTGTAGTTTAGCACCTTCAGGAAATCAATTCCTAGAAAGTATCTCACCCAGAGAGAAATTGCTCACATGCCTGACAACCCGCTTCTTCAATATCCCACAAGCCTGACAACCCACTTCCTTAGTCCAGATCCAAAGCTAACCAGGTACATAAACAGGTATGAGTACGGATATAGGTTCAGGTACAGTGACATGAAGGTACGGAGGACAACTGACTAAGTGAGTGAATGATCATGGAATGATTTCATGGACGACTGAGTGATGAATGACGGGAAAATGAACCAAGTCCAAAATATATGTATGCATGTTCCCAACTTGACACTTGTCATGTTGGGAGATACATTGGCCCACTTGTCCCCAACCTTAGAACTTAGGATAAAATAATTATCCATACTTTATACTTTAAGAAATATTAATATAATATTCCCTTTTGGCTTAAGATCCCTAGCTTAGCCCCTTTTCCTTAACTTTTAATGCCCCTTTCCCTAAATAGTGGATTTTAGTCCCCCATACTCTTTTATCATGGTTGACCTGCATGCAACGATGTATTTTATATTAATGATAATACATATACAAAAATAGGCGCACTGGCCTTTAGTATCTAGGCTCTCTCACCTAATTCAAAACATAAGCCTCCTAGCTTATAATAATTGACTTACCAGCCTATAAACAAAGCATATACACAAAGGCTCCCTAGCCTCAAAATCGCGTGCACTTAATTTGCTACGCACGGTATCCTGAAATGTGCACACTTCCTCATTTTACTATGTAGTACATGCACGCACTATACCATGGAAGGTGCATACAAAAATGATATCAAACAAATCACCAACTTACGTACATTAGTATTTACATTTGCAATTGGGTTCTACCTAGCGATATTACAATCCCCTCCCCTTATTTATGCATTGTCCTCAGTGCATTATGTACACATATACAACAAAATTCAAAAATCCTCAAAAAGATGCAGGTATTCTTCCCACATTGCATCCTCATTCTCCCAAGCAGCGTCCTCAAGACCGTACCAGGTCCATTAGACCTTTACAATCCCTATGGATTGATTCCATATATGTTTTATTTTCCGGTCTAGAATGCATACCGAATGCACTTGGAAGGCGCCTTCTTTCTCCACCTGAATCACATTCCAATCAATAACATTATTAGCATTAGGTATATATTTCTTGAGCAATGATACATGGAATACATTATGAACAAACATAGATGCAGGTTGTTGGAGTTACTTCACACACACCTAGGATTTCTTTTTCCTAAGTTTTTTCCTTTTTAATTAGTTATTATTAGTCATTATCTAGTCTCCTATATTTTAGGGGAGAACATTCCACTTGGAGAATATTCTCTTCAGTTGACACTTCAGTTTGACTAGTTGAGTTGAGTCTAGATGTTTCATTGGTTTTGTCACCATGCAAAATTGGGATAATCACCATGCTAATGTACATTAGCCTTGGTTTCATCACCATACTAGTGCATTACCCTTTATTCCTTGATATACTCCTCACTACACTCTATTTTAGTCAGTTAACGGAAGACCGATTGAATAGTTAATTCAACTAGGTGGAATTGCACTCTCATAACTGCCTGAGAGACTAGACTAGGTGACATCTTATTCTCGTAACTGCTGGTGTGTTTCCATATCACTCTATACCATCATTTTGGCTCATTAGTTACTCATGTAGCCTATATTTATTCTAAATTATTCACTCTTTGAGTGTGGAATACGGTTAATGAGAATTCTTCCATTCTTTCTCTCTTTCTTCTTCTTTCTTAATTTCTCTCTGCAAATGTGTGTGATATTTTCAAGATAGATTTATTTTTTGCAGGTTCAACACATTTACATGGTATAAGAGCCAATGGACTGCTAATCAAAAGCTACACCAAATTAGTTTTGCAGGTACTGAAGATTGAAGAACGCAGAAAAGATGGATTATTCACCATCAATACTTCTCACGCCTCATAACTATTTGGAGTGGAAGACAAAAATTGTTCTTTTTCTCAAATGTAGAGTCTTGTACCAAATAAATATGGAAATGGAAGTAGATCATGATTCCGCCAATGAGAAAAATAATTTTATCAATAGAAAAGATATGGCCATAGGATGTATCCTCTGGTTTATTTCTCATGAAATTCTCCATCAAGTATATGATGACTCACAAGAATCAAATTCAAACGAATTATTGAGTATATTGGAGGGTTTATTTTGGAACAAGGAAGACTACATGCAAAATGTTGACAATATAGAGCAAGTAGAAAAGGCATTGGAATATGAATCATCTAAGTTTGAAGAGCCTTCTACACAAGTATTTGCACAAATTTGTATTCCATTAATTGCAGATGATGTCTACTCCATTTCAAAAACCAATTTTGAATTTCACATGGAATATATATTCCATGCATATTAGGAGTCACATATAGACACTTTTCCATGTGCCATGCATGCATCTCAGGAGAAACATGCATGCACCATGCATGCATCTCAGGAGAAACATGCATGCACCATGCATGCATCTCAGGAGACAAAAAGGGAGTTGCGCGCATTAGATTCAATTCTGATATTTTCTGAGAAACATTTGCAGAAAAAAATTGGATATGTGAATTCTTCTCGAGAAAATATTCAATTTAAAAAAAACAATCGTTTGAAACGGAGTCTGGGATGTGAAGTTATGATAATTTTAAAATCAACATAATTTCAGCATTGTTTCCGAAAACAACTGCACATTTTTCAAAGTTTCATCCAAACTTTATTTGGATATTATTCATTATAGGAAGAGAAAGTGTATATGTGTGGACATCTCAATGGTGCATCTACTTCATCAGATCCGTGCAGACATCTACATCGTCAAAAAAATCTTCAACCAACACAAACTTGCACAGTTGTGAGGTCTTCTTGGAGTGAAGGACATGGTTTCTTAGAAACTTCTTTTTGTTCCTTCATATTT